>CM046544.1:2970000-3570000 GCA_024713555.1 Spirodela polyrhiza | reverse complement strand
AGATTAATGTTGCATCCAATGCACATTGGGGCGTTCCCAACACTTTCTAGAGTTAATTGCAAGGTTTGGGTGACAAGGATGAGGCTACATCTCAAAGGATTGGAGCTGTGAGATGTAATCGAGAACGGCGATCCAAAGAAGAAAGATCGGCAAGTATTATCGATTATGTTCAGCACGATCTTAGACGAGATCGCAGATGAACTGAACCTTAAAAGAATTGCTAAAGAGAAAGAGTGGAGTTTCACACCTGATGAAAGTTAGAGTTCAATCACTAAAGCGAGATTATGAGAATCTTACCATGGAGGATGACGAGGTATTCTTAAATTATTTCGGCAAACTTTCCAAGATTGTGGTTGAATTAAAAGGCCTCGGTGAAAAAGTCTCCGATGTAGAGGTTTGTGGTAAGCTCTTGCGTTCGGTTTTTGGCAAATTTGATGCAATCACCATGTCCATTGAGCAATTTTAAGATTTGAATTCACTTATCTTGGATGAAGTTCTCGACATGTTGAAAACTCACGAGGATAAGTTTTAGGAAATGTCATTGAAGAGAGAAGAGAAGGCTCTCTTGGCCAAAGCACTTGGAAAGGTTAAAAAGCAAGATTCTGAAAGCTCAAGAGGGAGAAGGAGAGGCTGTGGCAAAGGATGTGATAGAGGCAAATCGAGGGGGTCTTATAAGAAGAATGAAGGAGAAGAGGAATAGAAGTATGATAAATTGAAGGTTCAATGCTACAATTGCCAAGGTATGGAACACTATTCAAATGAATGTAGAAATCCAAAGGAGAGAGATAAGAAGTCAGCTGATGACAAAGCAAATCTAGCTGATGAAGATTTAAAAGAAGTTCCACTACTTATGATAATTGAAGAAGAATCACCAGAAAATTCTCATGCAAAGAATTTCACAAATAGAGCTGCAAGAAGGTCTATGGTATTTAGATACTAGTGCAAGCTCTCATCTGACAGATCAGAGAGAATTATTTTATGAACTTGATAAATCATACAAAGGTAAGGTGAGATTTGGGGATAATTTGAGAATCTCCATTGAGAGAAAGAGAATGATTCTGCTAAATTCTCACAATGGATCCTCAATTTCACTTACTAATATTTTATTTACCCCTAATCTCTATGCTAATATTTTGAGTATAGGGAGATTAGATAAGCAGGGGTGTAAGATGTTGATGCCCTTGGGCATAGATTTTGATATTACAAAATGTATGAGAAAATATACATGATTGATATAGTTCACAAGATTATGATTTATAGATTTTATTACTCATCTTGTGACATTATGGCTAACCTTGAGTTTAAGAGAAATGATGAAGAGGTGAAGCATCACACATGGATAAATATTTGTTAGAAAATAAATATTTTTTTGATAAATAATGATTATATTTTTTATTCATATATCCATATTTATTTAACTATTTAAGTGCATTATTAAAAGAAAAAGAAAATTATTCGAAATATCCAAGGAGCTCTCGTGAGTCTCGAACCAGAAATCTATATGGTGACACATCAACTGCTCACGTGAAGAAAACGACTAGCTTAACGTTCGAATCTGAAAACAAAGTCAACAAGAAAGTTGTTTGTCTATAAGTGAAAAATCTTCGGCTAAAATTTCAAATCAAAAAGACCAGAGAATAGAAAGATATTGAATTCATAATGGTCAGAGGTCATTGCCACACATTCTAGAAAATGGTAAGTATTCAAACTGACCTTCCGGCTTTGTCTCTCGAACAAATCATAGAAATCTGTTAGAGGACGACACCTTACAAGTAAAGGAAGCAAAGGACACCAAAGAAAATGATTCTACTTTGATCTACAACGATCTATCACTCTCACGATTAAGATCTGTCACCACCAAGCATTAATTGTGAGCAGACTGCTTCATACTTTTTTAATCAACGATTGGTGATCAAAAGAAAAACTTAAATCTCTCAAGGAGGCTCTCTATCAGGCCCTAAGGTAACTAAGTGGTGAGTGGAGAGTGAAATTGGGCAAAGGCATGAGGTGCTCTAAGCCTTGTTTGGCTCAGAAGGGGCTAGATCTATGTGGAGGTCGAACTTGAGGTGTTGGGCAACTAATCTCGTTAAAATCAGTGTATATTTCCGAGGAAAATAGTAGAATATCGGTAGGAAAAATCCTCTGAGACTAGAAGTAGCCAGGTGAGGAGTGAACCAGTATAAAAAGATCTTGTCTCATAGAAAGATCCCGCTGAAAGAGAGAGAAAGTCATCCCGCGCGAAGATAATCACGTAGAGTTGTGTTAACACGTGTGTTGGAACATCTAGCATTTGGGAAGAAAATCCAAGATTTTTAAAATACCAATTCACCCCCCCCTCTTGGTATTTTGTCTAGCTTCTAAATCTTTCATAAGATTCATCTTGAAAGTAGATTATTGACGATTCATGACTCTAAAGATCAACCGATTATAGGAGTGTAAATAAATTCAAGGTGCCTATATCTATTGAGGTTGGATATTCTTGATAGATATTTACATATTTTGAAAGATGTCACATGGTTGTGGCATAGAAGGTTTGTCCATTTGAATTTCAACTCTCTTTAGTTACTTTCTACAAAGAGCATGGTAAAGGAATTACCTATTTTTGGAAAAACTAATCATCTGTGCAAGGAATGCATTACTTCAAAGCAAACTAGAGCATCCCTTTTGAAATTAACCACATCCAAAGCCTCTAGAGCTCTTGAATTGATCCATGGGGATCTATGTCATCTAATTGAGCCTAAGACACTTAGAGAAAGTTCATATTTTCTTCTTCTTTCTGATGATTTTTCTAAGATGATGTGGGTTTTTACTTTGAAGAAGAAGTCAGAAACGTTTGAAAGCTTTAAGAGATTTTAAGTCATGGTGGAGGCTGAAAAATCTCAAAGAATTGAGTGTCTAAGGACATACTAAGGAGGTGAGTTCAATTCACTTGAATTCACTAAATTTTGTGATGAAAATGGTCTACAAAGGGAATTTTCTAGTCCCTATGCTCTTTAGCAAAATGGAGTTATAGAGAGGAGAAACCAAATGATTGTGGAAATAATGAGGTTCATACTAAAGACACATTCTTTACCAATAGAATTGTGGGGAGAAGTAGTGAATAATACTGTCTATCTTTTTAAAAGAGTCACAACTAGAAGCCTTGAAGGGATGACACCTTATAAAGCTTAGATCGGGAGCAAGCCAAAGTTAAGTTATCTTAAAGTGTTCAGATGCCTTGTGCATGTCAAAGTGATTGATGGAAGTTTGAAGAAGTTGGATGATCAAAGTAAAATTATGATCCATGTGGGCTATGAGAAAGGATCAAAAGGCTATAGGGTCTTTGACCCAATCAATGGAAAGATTTATGTGACTCGAGATGCAATCATTGAAGAAGAAAAGAGCTGGAGTTGGGAAATTTTACTAGCTATTCTCTCAAGTCCAGTTAGTTCTCTTGAATTTTTGTTTGACTATAGTGTTAACTTAGTTAATTCAATAAAAGCTCTAGTTGTAGAGTAAGTTGAAAACTCAAGAGTATATGTTGAAGCAAGTGAGACATCTGAAAGTCAACTTGTGCCCTTTGATGATATTGCAAGGAGATTTAGAGATATAAATGAGTTATATGTTGAGACAAAACAAGTTGACTTACTTGATGATGAGGTGTGTAATTTTTACTAAATAAGAGCTAAGGTCAGTGAAAGAGGCATTAGAAGATGATGTATGGAAGAAGGTGATGATTGAAGAATTTTCTTCAATTGAGAGGAATGGGACATAATCCCTTGTGACACTCTTGGATGACTATAAACCACTTGGGTTAAAGTGGGTGATAAGTCTTCATTATCATGAGTTAATAATTTAGTAAGATGATGTTTTTAGTCTTAACTCATGATAAATAGACTTATTTTTATGTTAAATCGTGAAAAGTGGTTTCTAGTTGATTAATATGAATTTTTGTTTAATTAAATAATTTTATAATTTTATTTTGTTGAGATAAATGAAAAAAAATATTTAAAGAAAAGCAAAAAAAATCTGCCGGCCAACTGAGCCCGCTAGCGGGTTGGAGGCCTAGTCGGGTGGAGCCACTGAATGGCTAAGGACTGCGAGCTCAAGGCTCGAGCAGCTAAGGATCAGACTGCGAGCTTGAGGCTTAAACGGTTGGTGAAGCGGACTGCGAGTTAGGCACTCAAGCAGCTGACATGTGCGTCACTCCCCTTCCACGTCACCAGTGGCCAGCCAGGCATGGGACAAGGAGTGTTTGTACACACGCGAGTGATTTGTACCTATTAATGGCTAAAGAAGCGCTTGTAATATATGCACGTGAAACTCACCCAGAAAACTGATGTGAGACTAAACCCCGTGCCTTACTTTTTCTCGCATATTTTATAAATGACATAAATGACCCTTAATGACCGATTTAAAATGATCCTTATGATGTCATAAATTGAGGGTATTTTAGTACTTATCTCATCTCTTCCTCTTTCTCTCTCTCGTAGGCGGACAATCGGCGAAGAAATCGTGATTTCTAGAGAGTGATTAAGTTGCAAAAATCACCAAAAATTCAGCAAAAACTTAGTCAATGCGATTCGCAGAGCATCGTGGCCGAAATTGGTGTAGGATTCTGGACAAAACATCGTGAACTCAACAAAGAAATCATCTCCGCTTGATCGACAAACAAGTCGTCGCCGAGAAGAGGACGATCTGCTAGGAGACGAGTCACCACCTCCTAAGAGCGTACTAGATGTGATAAAGGGCCTCCTCTCACTGCGCTTACTTGAGGACAAAGCCCTTGAGACGCGCCCCACCTCCATCCAACACACCTCTGTCGAGTGACAGTCGCCGGAGGGCCGCAAGTCGCCATTTTTCCATTCCGCCAAGTGATAGCCACTGGAAACGATTTGGCGATCCATTCCACTAATTTCTAGGCTTCGAAAGAAGTTCTAGAGATCACCCACATCGTCTTTGTCCAAGGAGAGCCTTCAAAGCTATGGACATTACACGATTTCTTTTCTGAACACGCAGAATTTCGGCGATTGCCGCTGCGAAGTCAGAACTCTATTTTTCCTGTTTTAAACTTTATTTTCATTTAAATTAGTAATCTTTGGCACGATTTCAACATCCAAAATATTTCGTACTTGAGTTACGATTCCTCTAGCTTTTACAGAACTAAATTTGATCTATTAATTTCACAATAATCACTTACAAAAGAATCGTAGGTCGGAACTCTATTTCCGCCTGATTCGTGTTCTTCAGGCGCTGATGTCACTTGACGTCATTGCCTTATTTCCTTTTCATATTTATTAAATAGATTATATTTATCATTCAATTAAAAAAAATATAAAAAAATTATATTCCTTCAGAAAAATTCTGAAATATTACTCGATATTATATTACATCCCTGTGATCGACCTGAAAATTTCTTACTATTTTTGGAATCTTTTATTGATTTATAATTGATTTATTCACTCTGATAAATATTTAAAATTCCAAGAATTGGTCTTTTCTAGTTTTATAAAAATTTTAAATTTACGTGATTTATTATATAACGATTAATTCACGTTAGTGGGTTTTTAAAGTAAAAAAAAATTCTAATGAAGAGGTGATTAGACACAAGACTTGACTTGTGGTAAAAGGCTATACATAAAAAAATGGAATAGATTATGAAGAAGTTTTTGCACATGTTGCAAGGCTAGAAACTATTCAGATGTTATTGGCTATTTCAGCTCAAAATGGATTGTGTCCCCATCATCTTGATGTCAAGTCGACATTTCTCAATGAAGTTAAAGAAATTATTATTTTCAAGCAACTCAAAGGTTTTGTTAGAAGTGGAGAAGAAGATAAAGTTTATAAATTGAAGAATGCTTTATATGGCTTACAACAAACCCCAAAAGCGTGGTATAGCAAGCTGGACAAAAGTTTCAAAGATTTTGAGCCGACTATGTATATGAAGCACTTGCAACAAGCAAAAATTTTAGTGGGCATGTATATGGATGATTTATTGATCATTGGATCTACAGTGGAAATAATTGAAGATTTCAAGGATAAGATGAAGTCATTGTTCGAGATGTTAGACTTAGGTCTTCTAACCTCTTATTTGGGAATTCAAGAGTATTAGTCTAGTGAAGAGATAGTACTATCTCAGAAGACTTTTGCAATTAAAATTCTAAAACAATTCAACATGCTCGATTGCAATTTATCTCAAACACTATTAGAAGTGAGACCATGTTTTGAGAAAGATGGTGTAAGCCTAATGAATGTGACTATATATAAGAGTATACTTGGCTCTCTCAAGTATCTCACTCATACTTATCTAGACTCATTGTTTAGTATATGTTTTCTCAGTTGTTTTATTGAAAATCCTACTATTGAGAATATGAAGAGTGCTAAGAGGGTGTTGAGATATGTCAAAGACACATTGGACTATAGACTAAGGTACACTAAAGTAAGAGATTTTGATCTATTTAGATACTTTGATAGTGATTATGTAGGAGATCTAATCGATGGCAATAGTACATTAGGTACTCTATTTTTTATAGGAGTAAGTGTGATTACCTAGATGTCACAAAAGTAGAGGACAGTTTTCTTGTCTTTTTGTAAAGCTGAGTATATGACTCTCACATTTGCTTCATGTCAGGCAGTGTGGCTCAGCAATTTGATTGGTGAATTGATGAAGTGTGACTACAAGCCCATGAAGATTTATGTGGATAATAAATCTGCAATAGAATTTACAAAGAACCCAACTTTTCATAGCAGATTGAATCATATGAAGATAAAGTTTCATTATGTGAAGATGTGTATTAAAGAGAAAGAGATTGAAGTTGAGCATATTCCTACTAAGAAGTAGCAAGCAGACTTTCTCATGATGTCACTAGGATGTGTTAGATTTAGTGAAATGCGAGATTTAACTAGAATTTGTGATGTGGGAGAGCTCCTACAAGTTTAAGAGTGAGATTGTTAGGATTAAAGCTCGCAGAAGTAGAGATTTGCAAAAATTTACCGCATATAATTCAATTTGGGTGATTTTTCTTTTCATTGTTGCAAGATTTAATTGTGATTGTCGATGTGCGTGTTATGACAGTTGAAGTCTCTCCCTTCTTCTTCAAGAAACCATGCTTGTAAAAGGCTTACGAAGAGACGATAAGGTTTCTCTTTTTGGGGGGTTTTGTTTATCTCGTTCTTCTTCTTTGGTGAGGGTTGAACCATTTGATTTTCTAGATTTTGATTCTGAGCATTTCTTCGAAACTTTTTTCTGTCATTCTTGACTATCCTATCTTGATTTCTACATCCTTGCAATGAGTTTTTAGAGTCTCTCCATAAGCTATGCCTTCTAGAGAACTCGTATACTCATGTCTATTTGCTTGTCTCCCTTTCTTAAGACTGCATTACATCCTCACTTACATGTCAACACCAATATTGACATTCAATTCTCTCTTCGACTTATTCCGGATAAAAAGGCGGCTGATGCTTACTAGCTGATGGTTCTCGCTTTCAAGGTGAGAGACATCAGAACCCATTGACCCCTCTGCACAAATTTCTGTGGAAGTGGGAACAAGCTGATAGGGACCTGGGTGGCAGACTGCTCCTTGACCAGAGATCGATCAACTAGAAAAAGCTCTCACTGGATTCAACCCGAAGTACAGAAGCTCGGGAAGGCAAGCGAAAGGGTGGGAACGGGGGGGGAGGGGGGGACACTGGGGGAGAGAAGGGGGATCTCGATATCGTCCCGTTCACTTGCCACCTTTTACTTGGTCGCCATCGCTTGAATGGACATTGTAGTCAACCTAGACCTTGCCTGTGAATCCGACATTGTATTTACTGCTGTTTTAGTTGGCATGTCATCCTCTTGGGCCGTTCTGTTGTATTCCCGATTCATTTCGGTATGCTCCGCTGCTGGGCCGTTGTGGTTGCTGTTTTCGTGGCTTCCCTTTGCCTCAACACAAGCATTTCGTCTCTTATTGACCTGGGCTCAGTTCAAGCCGTTCTCTCTCAACCTGCTAGGCAACACCTAACCTTGTCTTTTCATAGACCGTCTCTATGTGTATTACCACGTGCACTATCCTTCTTATGCTCTCTCTCTCTCTCTCTCTCTCTCTCTCTCCCGCCCTTCCTGTCTTGGAGACGCGGTTGCAGCTGCTACAGCAACCATTCTGCCCACGAGTGAGATGATGGGTTTTTTTGAGAATAGCATTATAAGCAATCTAGAACGCTTCACCCAAAACTGGTTGATAATTTATTTCTCTTCCATTTGGTAGGCTTAGCCAGTTCGAACAGCCACATTTCGGAAACCCTAAGAGTGTATCCATGCCCCTCTCTCTCTCTCTCTCCCCCATCCAATGTCGGGGAAATAAGGTGAGAAGAGCGTTCAGTTTTGGAGAATAAATTTGCGTAAAAGTCCCTTTTGGCATTCACTCTGGCTGGGGCATCCCTTAGAAAAGAGGGAAAACGGTAAAAAATGCATTTTGAAGGGTTTGGTTCCGCTAAAAATCACTCGTATGTTCACGCTGGCCGGGTTAATGTCCGATCTTTCACGTCCTCTCTGCCGGGCTGCTTCTACTCCCGAGAGGTGTCGGTGCCCAGAGAGGAGAGCTGCAGGCCGGAGAACTCTACAGCGATGGGTCTCCCCCCCAGTCATTTGGCCTTGCCGTCTGATTCGACTGCGGGAGGGGCAATCTGTCAAAGACCCCATCCTCGCTGGCGATCCTCGGCTTAGCCGATCACGTGGTGATCGGCCGCCGTGGCCGCGAGAAAAAGTAAAGCCGTGTGGTGTCCCAGGAAAGCGCGTTGGCCCGCACGTGCGTCATTGCTTCGTATAGCTAAGAGGAGGCGGTGACTCCAGCCGGACGTCATCGTCGGACCTCGCTGGAATGCGTCCCAATCCAAGGCGACGAGCCCGTACGTAGCATTGAGCCAAGGAGTCGTGCGCTAGAAATATGTTCCTCCCTCCACCCTGGGGAGCGTCATTTCTCTCTCTTTCCCCCTACTCCCTTCGTGTGGGTGTCTCCACCACACCTTCCCTCCTCTCTCTCTCTCTCCCCCTCTCCCCATACTCCCTAGATGCTCTTGATTCTTCACTGATAGAACACGGGACGCTGCATCAATAAATGACGAGATGTCCTCGACGTGATTCGTGTAGTAACGCACATATGATATTTGCGAAGGATATTCCCTCAATCGGCGCAGACCTACGGCCATGGCCGCGCCGGAGGTGCGGTTGAGATGATGATCCCTCGACATACGCCGGAACTGAAGTTCGGGTCTTGCGCCGGAACTGTACAGCGCTCTGCCTGGCCCTCGAACCCAGGTCCATCCGATCTTCGATGTCCGTCTGGATGATCTCCGTCCGGCTCCGGCAGGCCATCGCGAGGAGAACCAGCGGGACACCCGCGGGGAATCCACCGCTGACATCCCGGGAGTGGAATCGGCAGTGTGGATTGGCCGTTTAATGGGGAGGAACGGAACAAGATTAGAATCCCAAGGTGCCCGCTTTTATCAATCTGATTACTGCGATAGTTGAAGTTTTCTCTATTATTACTTTTTTTATGCCTGATACTTGGGCGGCGGTGCAGTAAATGTATTTCTCCAGTCGGTGCCAACTCCACACGAGGATGTCTAGTAATTGTGCAAGTTGATCTGTTCAGACATCTAATCGCTATCTGGGTTGTTTGAGGCGTAGATGGTGATTTGGCTGGGGTTGTGACGCGGGATGTGGGATCGGGCCTGGTGACGCCTGGAGAACAGGGGAGGGCGAGGGATGAGAAGAGGGACGAGGGAGGAGCGAGGAAGGCGAGGAGCACCAATGTGAGAGGAAACCAGGTCGGACAGTGAAGGTTCTGTTCTGAGTCGGCTCCCCGTCGGGTGAGAAGAGTTAATCGGGCATTCCCACCGGCTTATTCTCCCTCCTTCACGCTCCATAACCTTTTTCACTCTCCTCAATGGTAGTCTGAGTACCGTCCCTCCATACTCGTGATCCCACTTCCCTTCCGCGTTAGGTTGGCCCCCATTAAATAGGACTGCGCCATTTCCTCGCTGAACTGGCAACTCAGGAACCTGGAATGGGATAGGGGGGGAGAACTTCCTTGTCTGCGGTCGCCATCGTCTGCTTCCTCCAGATACTTACTCCCCTTGATGTCCACCCCTGCCGAGAGTTGTCCCGTCTCTCAGATTCTGCCGATGTCGAGGCCCCTTCACCGAGGGTCCTCCGGCGGCGGCGCGCGGCAGAGCATCGGAGGCGCCCGGGACTACCTGGATTACAGGGAGCCGTCGGATTCCAATTCCGAAACCAAGGATTTCGAGAATGGCTGTTCTGCAGCGGTGGTCGCAGCACCCGCCAGAATTAAGCAGAGAGCAAGCGTCTTGCTGCTCAATCTCGGCTTAACACTGATCGTAGTGCTCGCCATCTTTGTCTCTCTCTACTGGACGATCTCCATCTCTGTGTCCTCCCGTGTGGCCATCTACAGGGGCTACCGGAGGCTCCAGGAGCAGCTTGTTTCAGATCTATCGCAGATCGGGGAGCTCTCTCTCGGGACTGCGAAGCCCGAGGAGCTAGAATTCTGCCAGCCTGAGTACGAGAATCATGTCCCCTGCTACAATTCATCCTCCGGTATGGATTCAGAAGATTCCTACGTCGCTCGGAATCGACAGGACCGCCAGTGTGTGAGGGAATCCGCCCCCGCCCTGGAGTCCACTTGCCTGGTGCCACCTCCGAGGAACTACAGGATCCCTCTCCGATGGCCTACTGGTCAGGACTTCATATGGAAGAACAACGTCAAGGTGTCCGGGCAGGAGTTCTCCTTGGGCAGCTTAACAAAGAGGTGAGAACGGTTACTCGTATTTGCTTAATTTGAGAAAATCGGGTGATCAGCGGTGTTCTTCCAGGATGATGGTGGAGGAAGAACACATATCCTTCCATTCAGACTCTTTGATGGTTGACGGTGTGGAGGACTATTCCCATCAGATAGCAGAGATGGTCGGGCTCAGGAACGACTCCAATTTCATTGAGGCGGGGGTGAGTCCGCCCACTTGGTTTTCCTCTTTTGCTGAAAGGTTTTCTGCTTTCTGATCACTTTTTTGGCGGTGAAACGACAATGGAGAAGGCAAGGAAGAAACGAATAATGGATCGTTCTGTGGACCTGTTGAAACTCTTTTCTTCAATCTGCCTGGGATCCTTTAAAAATGTTTCATCTTATTGATCCAGATCAGGACTGTCTTGGACATCGAATGCGGCTTTGGCAGCTTTGGAGCACACCTCTATTCAAAACAGCTGTTGGTCATATGCATTGCTGGTTATGAGATCTCCGGCAGTCAGGTTCAGTTGACTCTTGAGAGGGGTCTCCCTGCAGTTGTTGGCTCCTTCACGTCGAAACAACTGCCCTTTCCAGTTCTATCCTTTGATATGGTCCATTGTGCCCAGTGCGGGATTGAATGGGAGACAAAAGGTACATGCTTAAATTGGTTAATGAGCCTCTTCTCCATTATTATAATTGTCCGCAGCGCACATGTGAATTATCCCTCCAGTTTATCGTCCATCTGGAGTTGGATATTTTGTGGGAAATCTGGTTTAGTCTCTTAAAGCTGCTTCTTCTTTACCTGGCCGTCCCATTCAATAATCCATCAAGTTTATCACTTACTTGGATTCAACCCTGTTGGTATCACCCAATCCGATTAGGGACCACATCAAAACAGGTCAGTTAATCAATGACCGGCGAGCTCTGAACACTTTTTTGGTCAGGAAAATTGCCACCCAGAACAAGGCAGAAACTCTAAATTTTTTCCAAGTGATCATCATTAATTTTTTAGGACTGGATGCTTCCTTATAATTTGTTCTATTCCTTGATCAAAGCAAAGAGGGCTCTCTAACTAGGTGGTTTAATCGTCTTTTAGTTCGTGCCCTCGTATTTACTTTCTGATGAATGTTCTGCTCACGTGGCTGCAGATGGTATCTTTCTGATTGAAGTTGACAGGCTTTTAAGGCCAGGTGGTTTCTTTGTCTGGACTTCAGCGTTGAATACACACAGATCACTGCAAAACAAGGAAAATCAGAAGAAATGGACGTTCATACATGATTTTGCTGCGAGGTTATGCTGGGACATGCTGGCTCAACAAGATGAGACAATCATCTGGAAAAAGACGATCAAAAAGAACTGTTACAGTTCTCGGTATGAAAAGGATATATTTATATATTTTTCCTTATTATCTTTTCCTGGATTCGTTAAGTCGTCAATTCAGATGAAGATCCTAATTGGCTTTATGGTCTTTCAGGAAATCTGGACCTAGTATCTGTGGTAAAAGTCAGGATCCTGAATCTCCATACTATGAACCACTCCGTCCATGCATAGGTGGAACTCGTAGCCAACGGTGGATTCCCATTGAGCATCGAACTGTGTGGCCTTCTCGGTCCAAGTTGAATTCTGCTGAGCTCAGTGTCTACGGTAATTTCTATGATTTGGAATGTCTCTGGACACTCACATTATACTCCCCAGTTACGACTTTCCTGTTCTCGCAGCTTATCTTAACTTGGTGATAATTGTTTTTAACCTCTTCACTGCTCGTTTTTTTTTGTCAGGTGTGCACCAAGAAGACTTTTCCGATGATCTCATGAACTGGAATTCTGTTGTCCGTAATTATTGGTCACTGCTCTCACCTCTTATATTTTCAGACCACCCAAAAAGGCCTGGAGGCGAGGATCCTTCCCCACCGTATAACATGCTCAGAAATGTCCTAGACATGAATGCTCGATTTGGTGGTTTTAATGCCGCTCTACTTGATGCCGGAAAATCTGCATGGGTCATGAATGTAGTGCCTGCAAACGGTGTGAACTATCTCCCCCTGATCCTTGACAGGGGTTTAGTTGGTGTTCTGCACGATTGGTATGCATAATTCCATCCTATCTAAATGGACTAAGATTATTGTGTCCGCTTCATAAATCAGAAACTTCTTTTTTCCTTACTAGGAAAATCCGATTCTCTTCTGAAACGTCATATACATAATATCTCCAGTTTTTATCCTTCCATCAGATACATAATATCTGCTTGGAAAGTCATGAAGTCACTTTTCTTTTTCCACTTCGACTCAAGTGATCAACTTATAATCTGGTAATTATTTTCCATCAGGTGTGAGGCATTTCCAACATATCCGAGGACGTATGATATGGTCCATGCTGATGGGTTGCTGTCGCTTGAGGCACACCGGAAGCCGAAGTGCTCCCTGGTTGAACTATTTGCAGAGATTGATCGGATTTTGAGACCGGAGGTGCTTATTAGGCCCAATCTGAGATGCTAACTATTTTTTTTTCCTTGGATGTCTCTTCCTGGCATTTTTTCTGGCATAATCTTATACTTGCTATAGGATCCTTGGTGCAATTGTGGAAGTTATGATTCAAATAGTTCATCAGGTTATTACTTGGCATGCTGTTGACAGCTTGTGCTATTGAAAGAACTCTTTTTAGGTTTGTGATCGGTTGACATTGAGGCATAAGAGTAGTCTCTCCTTCATTTTAACTAAGTTCATTAGTGCATATTTGAAGACCTTTTTTACACTAATTACTCTGAATGTCTATCTCCTAATCCCTGCAATTGAACCTTCCAAGTCAATAGGTTAATTTGTGGTCCTATTTCAATGCATCAATTTCTCATTAAATCAGTGCCCATCTGCTCACGCAGACCGTTCATTCTGTCGCCCTGACTTCATAACGGCCATCTTCTTGATAAGACTATTCGAATGACTCATTTGAAAAAAGCAATCAGTAATCTCGCCAGGTCTTTCACCATTGTCATCCCCAGCTGACCCAATCTCCCTGCTCTGGAGACTAACCAACTCTTCTGTGAAAGTTCTTTTGAAAATCAGCCGGAGAATTTGACTTCCTAATCTTACCCAGGGGCGCTGGCTTGCTTTGGTGGTGTAATACTTCTCTGATCATTTTTCCCTTATTCTTTCTCACTTGACTTTGTTCTTATTTTACTTCTGCTTGCATGATTCGGTTCTTCAAGTGGGAAGTGTTGACCTGGCTGGGTAATTATTATTTTGTAATTACCTGTTATGCCTCTTATTCCTATTTACAGTTTTCTTTCTTCCTCGTGGGGAGTTTTAGTATCACCTGAAAGAATATTGCTGAAACCAGATTGCTTTTACTAATCTGATGGCTATTCTTGAAACATGCTTCCCGATTGAAGACTTGTTTGTTTATGATAGCTAGTTTCATATTAGTTGGCCACTTTCTTCGGAATATATGTCCAGAGAGGCTGAAGTGGCTCGAATGCAGGGCTGGGTCATACTCCGGGACACCGCCTCTCTCATCGAGGAGGCCCGTTCCGTCACGTCGCTGATGAAATGGGACGCCCGCATGATGGAGATCGACGTCAACAGCGACGAAAGGCTCCTCCTGTGCCAGAAGCCCTTCATAAGGAAACAGCAGTGATAAACTCAGCCCCCCAGGCTTCCCCCTCCCTTTTTCCATTATACTATTTTGGCAGACAGTGGTACCCACAGAAGTCTGAAGCAAGAGCAGATGAGACAAGAGTGCTCATCTTTGTATGGCGGGTCGGCCACATTCCCGTGAGACCGCAAGGCTCCACGGGGTGGATGTAATTAGAAAGGATGATTCAGTATAGAGAGGTGGCTGACTCAGTTTTCTTCTTGTGGCCGCCCATCCCCCTCTGCCAAAGATCACGTTTATTATAGGATTAAAAGGTGGGGGGGGGATTGGATGGCCGAGGTCCCCGAGTAAAATGCTTTTCATGGGTGTCACCCTTCTTTCTAGTCTTCCTGTTCCTTCACATCACCGATCTACTGTTTATGGCGTTTTGCAGTGTGCAGAGGTGAACTTATTTGGAAGAAAGAAGAAATATTCGATTCCTCTAGGGGGAGGGAGGGAGGGAGGGAGAGAGAGAGAGAGAGAGAGAGAGAGAGAGAGGCCCTCTTCAACTTGGTCAACTCTCAGCTCTCAGCTCTCACGAGAGAGAGAACTGGAGACGGAACGTGAGTGCCACGTCCGTCTTCCTGGTTCCGTTGAGGGTGTGCGAGAGCGTGGGCAGTGCTGATGTTGGGCATCAGGACAGGGAGGACCCAGACCGGAGCGCTCCAAGGAAAGGTTTTAACGAGTGCACAGAGGAAGGCACTGTCAGCGTGCGCTCTAGATACAAACATTCCAAAGTAGGCGCTGACCAGTAGGGCCGAGCTTCTTTCTGGCATAGACCGACCGTTTCCGGGCCTTTTCAGATGGATGAGTGAGGGGATGGCCCCAAGCGTTCGTGGCCATCGTTATGTACCCGGTGTGAGTTCCAAAATCCAGAATCCGTTTTCCGTCGACGACGCCTCCTCGCAGCCTCTCTCGCTCGACACCCGGCGGGGCGGGACCTCCCACGGAATCCGTCCGATGGAGGCGATCCCAGTCCTCGATCTGCGGCTGCTCACCCAGGCGGATATCAACGCCCTCTCCTGCGCCTCCTCCGGCGCCGGTGACAACCGGAGATGCGACGACGTCGTGATCCCAAAGATCGACCGCTCTGTCTTCAACGAGAGCGCCGGAAGCCGCAAGCAGACCTACTCTCGCCTCCGCCTCGCCCCTCGCAAGCCACCTGAGTTATGCCACTCTGGCTCCCCCTCCCCCTCCTACTCCGGTTCCGCCCGCGGCCGTCGCCGCGCCGGCGGCCTTATCGCTGGTCCCTCCGCCTCCTCTTCCGCTGATGCTCCTTCCAATCCTCCGCCCGCTCCTTCCGATCCCTTGCCGGTTCCTTTCGCCTTGGATGCCGTGGATGACTCCGGGCGCCTGGAGAACAGGCAGATTGTTCTCTTTCTTCGTCAACTTTTCGCGCGGAACGGCATTGAGATCCCGAAAGTAACCGCTCCTCCTCACGATGCAATTGCTATCGATCTTAGAGCCAACGTCAATGCCAAACTTAGCCCTGTGGAAAATCTCCGTGGGAAGGGTTGGAGAGAGCAAGAGGCGACGAACTCTGTGAACAAGGATAGTGATGTTCTAAATGTAAATGGTGTGGCTGTAGATTTGATCGGGCTAGGAGCGAAAGAGGAAATCTTCGAGGCAGATATGATGAGGATGACACAGGGTCTGGTGACGGAGGCGCAGTTCTTGGAGTTCCTTGGGGGACTGGAAGGGCAGTGGGGCAGCCGGAGGAAAAGGCGGAGGATTGTGGATGCTGCTAATTTCGGTGTTGCCTTGCCAAAGGGTTGGAAGCTCTTGCTTGGACTCAAGAGAAAAGAGGGAAATGTGTATCTGCACTGCCGGCGATACATAAGGTTAGTTTGTTGGTTTTCTCCTTTGACATAATGAGCTTGTCCTATTTCTTCATCTATGGTATTCTGGAGTATGAATCGTTGTGAACCACAGTGGACAACAACATAAGACTTCAAGAAGACGAATCTACTGGTCAGGACGCAAAAAGAGGAGTTAATCAAATGAAAAAGGCTCAGTGGACTCCAACAAATCCCCATCACTGCGTCCTTGTTGCTTTTAGAAGTCACATTTTTATGAATGAGTCTGTTCTAGTATGTTGTGCAAGGGAAGCCCATATCCTCCATGTCCTTCATTTCTTCCATCTGATTTGCTTTCCCAGTCAACTGTTAGGTGTCCTTTTGTATTCAGCTGTTTGGAGATAATTGTCTTGAAAGTATCATTGGGGGTCATGAGTACTTTCTCTGAAATAATTATTGAAACTATTCCTTTTTTAATCCCAAGAATATTAATTACGAGGTTAGATAAACTTAGAAGGGTATGGGATTTAGACAATATTAATGATAAATAAATTAATGAAATACGAGAAGGGGATGGAAGAAGATAAGGTTCTGTATATTATTGTTAAAGAATAGGACAACGTATTTCAAACAGATGAAGGGCATTTTAAATAATGTTACAAAATACCAAATTTATATCAGACAATTGAACTTTAGAGTTGATATTATTATACAATCCAAGGAGCACTTGTAGCATCTATCAAATGAGACTGTGAATAAGCACATAATTATATGTTTCAAGAGATTGCATAGGAGTCACCTAGTTAACAAGATGCTGTATTAGGGAAAAGTTTTCAATATGTCTATAGATTAATCCTATTTAAGTAGAAGTTGTTTGTCTCAGTACCTTAGTAGCCCTTTTTTGGGAAATTTATTGGTGAGGCTAAATGTTTGGGCGCTATGATCAGACTATATCTTTCCTCATGAAAATTTATACAAAGAGAAAGGATGTCAGAACATGTCATGCCAAATAGGTTACTGGAAGGTTTCAAAAACTCATATTGAAGGGTAATATGATTTACCTCTTCATTTGACGTCAGTAACCTAATTTGATGATCTAAGAAGTATTTCTCTCAAAATTGAAGAACTAATCGGTCAACAAAAGACTAATTGGTTCGACTATCATAGCAAATAGTATCTTGATGGAAGAAGCCATAAAGGTTCTCTCCATCTTTTTCATGGAAATCAACATTTTTTTAGTGAAGTGACCACTTAGTGTATGACATGGAGTTATTTTTGAGAACTATTGTCTCAAGGATAGCAAGAAGCAATTGATTGTGTTTCATGAGTAGGAATGCTCTTTTTAGAGTATATTTTGCTTTGGGAGAAAATTAAATCCTTGAGAAGGGCTGATGTGTACTGTCCTTGACAGGTTCTCACTCACACATAACCACTTGGCTTGACAATTCTGCAGAAAAAAGAGGCCTTGATTTTGTGACTTTACAAAATGCACATTTGCTCTTGTTGTATACTGCCAACTTTATAATGTAACAATTGGTAAAACAAGGGTGAAAACATGAAAGATAAAGAGTAACTAAACCTCCTAGAGAGAAGTTGTTACTTTTCTATTTCAAATAAAAATAATAGTAAATATCATGTATCGTTTCATTTTATCATCTTTTTTTCAACAAAAGCAGTCTTCGTTTTTCTGCTGCTGTTTTATAGAGAAATAGCTATCTATTTGCTAATTTTATTTTTTATCTAGGCAATATATTTTCTAGTGAAATTAATACGACCATAAGCATGACTAATGTTTAAATTATTGGAAAATGACTCATTTGAATAATACACTATTCGGCAATATTGTTCTTGTGTTAATGACAAAATTGCTGACAATGATTTTGCTTTTCTAATTTAATTTATTCAGTCCAAGTGGAAAGCAGTTAACCTCATGCAAGGAAGTTTCCTCTTATTTGTTGTCTTGCATTGGATTCCGAGAGGCCAGAGCTACTCTTGCTGTTGAAAGTAGTGCTGACAAATCAGGAAATGAACATGTAAGATTTTTGTAGAATTTCCTTATATTTCATCGAATTTTTCGGTACTAGTCTTTTTGGTTTTATTACAGGCTTTAGGTTTTAGTCATCAGGCAACTATGGCAACAAGAAGTCCTCATTACCCTTCAATCACGCCGCCAAATTCTGTCCTATCTGATGCTGGAAAGCAAACTGTTTCATTTGCAGTTGGGAATCCTGTAAAAGTTGAATCTCAAGATATTCTAAGATGCGAGAAATGCAATCTCACTTTTTCTGACAAGGACTCCAAAGTAAAGCACTTAGCATTTCATAGGCCAAGTAGAAAGAGACGTAGACATGGGAAATCTGTTACAGATGGTGTTATCATAAGGGATGGGAAATATGGGTGTCAATTTTGTCATAAGTTCTTTACAGAGAGACGACGGTACAATGGACATGTTGGAATTCATGTGAAATACAATGATCGGAGTCTTGATACATTGAAAGCTGAGACTCCTGTGGAGAAAACTATTCCCTCTTCCTCAGAGGGGTTGCCTTCAGCATTTCTTAAACACCTAAATTCTGTTGACTGTGAAGTGGAGACTATGATAATGGAAGAAGATTTAACTGCAAAATCCCTTCGTTTAGTAAATAATTTTTACCCTCATGCTAGTGAGCGTGCTAATGGTATTGCCAGTGACCATTTAGTTAAGTATCACAAAAATGAAAATAAGGCAATTACAGTACATGACATTCGTACAGCTGGAGTCAGTGGTGAAATAAATAATCATTTGGCGTGGACTGACAAAGAGATGAGTTTGAAATCTTCTGATGATGACAGAAGTTCAGTTCAAGAAGAATGGAGTGGTAAATGCATGGCCGAAGCAAATAATATTTCCCCTGAAAAAAATCTGCAAAATAATTTGAAGAAAGATTATGGTTCAGTGTTTAATATTGAAATTTCTGGAAGCAGATTTGTTGGTTGTTTGGCGAATGACTATTTTATGACTGATCAGGTACCTAGAAAACCTTCAGAAACTGGCAAAGTCCTGAATGGTGATCTGCATCTATGCTTTGATTCTACCTGCCCTCTCAGTGATATTGGAAATCTCTCCACCAAAGATTTTGCTAGAAATCATCTGCCTGAAAACATGACCAGCGGTAAATTTGAGAAACAGAGTAACGAGAAGATAACTTGTGGTAATCATCCAATTAATTTATCCTCGAAATTAACAGTATGTTCTAAATCTGGAGATGATGATGTTCTTAACAGTGTAAACAAAATTCATCTTGAAAATAATGTGAAATTTTCATGTACTGAGGAGAGCAACTCAAGTAAGACTGTTCCTACCTGTATGGCCAGTGACCATGCAGAGCTGGTTAAATCTAGCAGTGAATTAGCAAGTGATCTCAGAGTTGGAAATGCAGTGTCTGATGGAACTGTGGTTGTGGACAATATTGTGCATGATAAAATTCATCTCTCCGGATCTACAAAGGAAGGATTTCCCAAATATTTCACCACGAACCCTGGGGGAAAATGTGGAGATACGGATACCCCTGAAAAAGAAAGTGTGGTTGGCATGTTGAATCAATCTCGTGAAGTTGTGAAAGGTGGCTTTATGAGAGATGATACTTTAGTCAATGGAGATGCCCCAAGGAATATTCATGTTTGTGATGAAGAGAACGTGATGTGCAGTCAACAAGCTACTTTGCAGATTCTAGGGAAACAGAGGTCTGTTTGTCCTCCCGTCCTGGATATGATATCTGATAAGGTGTAGTGCCTAAACTTTCCTAAATTTATCCAATGCGTTGTCTCTGAATTTTTCTTTCATGGGTGATTTACTGAAGAAATTATCTTCTATTTTGATGAGAAAAGTACGATCTGCTTTTCATGAAATTGGCAAATCGTTGCATTTAGGAAAGCTAACTACTCAATATTGTCGGTTAGTTTTGTAAATTAACTTATGTTACGTGCAGTGTGACGGCAGCAATCTGGCTACCATTTGGGCGTTCGGTCCTGTTTCTGTAATTTTGTAATCATTCTGAAATGTTTGCCTCTATTTTGGTTCATATTTTATGGAAAAATTACAAAAGTTCTTATTCTCCAGCTTTTATTTTTATGTCTGGCTTACTTTTTCAAGCTGATACATTTTGCTGTTGCTAGGGCTGTTATAGTGTGCAAATCAGAGTTATATGAGCATTCGTTGTGTAAAGGAGGAGAAAGATTCTTTTGAATCTTCAGTGAAAGAAATTTTTTGTGAAATATTTATACCATGGATTGTCTTGTTTTCAAGAAGCCCTAGGGTAGCATGTAACCTTATGTTTGATGGCATTGTCTGTTGTTTGAAGCCATAAAATTTCATCCTAGTTTTATGGGGTAGAACTTTCCATAGAGATCCCCATATGAAATAATTTCGTCAAAAATCAATATTTTACTGCTATACATATTAGGATTCTGATATGATCCTTACTATGTGTGGAAAGAAATGATAGAATTCAATTGTATTGAGTAGAAAAGAGGAAGAATGAGCAGGAAAAGAAAGAACAGTTGAGTAGATGAGGATACTCCCACTTCTACCTTGCCAAATGCAGGCCATCTGCTGATGATCTCCTCGTTTCCCCCCTCCTCTTAGGTGAAAGGCCTTATTTATATAGTCTCTGGTAATAAGGGAGGTGAAGTTACCTCCCTAATCAGTTATCTAGTTCTTGAACTGACTTTTTCTCTTTTTTTCCTTCTCCTTACATATGTGACTAAGGGAACTACATCATTACCCCCTACATAGACTACCACCTTGTGCTCAAGGTGGAACTCTAGAAATCGTCAGAAATGTGATAAAAGTATCGAGTTTGGATTCATGAACATGCATTGGTTCAGGGCTTGATGCTCTCTTTCGGCTGTACACTTTGCCAAACCTTCTATCCTCCAATATAGAATCAATCTGAGGAGAATTCTCCTCAACAGATGGTGACTAATCAAGTGTGGGAGGATGGGAAATAGGGCTGATCAAGTGCTATGAGAAGATTATGAGGATCCACCTTAGAATTAGATATAGAGTGGAGTGAATCTCCGTTCTCAAAAATAGGTGATATTTTGGAGGAATGGAAATAAGGCTCTTGTTCATCAAACGTCACATCAATGGAGGTGTAGATTCATTTTAAGGGCAGATGGTAGCATCTGTACCCTTTTTGTGTTTGTGAATAACCAATAAACACACTTTATTGCTCTAGGATCTAGCTTTTCTCTATTTTAGTTGTGCACATGAACAAATGCCACACATCCAAAAATTCTTGGTAGAAGGTTGGTTTTAAGTTGTATGTTGGGATGAAATGACAAAAAGAGATCAAGTGGACTTTTATTATTCAAGATCTTAGATGGTAACCAGTTAATAAAGTGAGTGGCGGTGAGAATTGCTTCCCCTTAAAACAACTTAAGTGTATTGTTTTGAAACAATAAAGCTCTAGCTACTGCTTAAAGATGACCATTCTTCTTTTTGGCTACTCCATTTTATTGTGAAGTATGGACACTTGAAGACTCATGGATTATCCCTTCCTTTTGGAAATAAGAGTTATTGTTAGATTGAAGTAATCCTTGTCATTATCAGATCCGAATCTCCAAATGCCGACGCCAAATTGTCTCTTGATTATGGAAAAAAAGGTGAAAAAGATATTGCTAGCATTAGACTTATTTTTCAATAAGAAAGTCCAAGTGACATGTGTACAATTGTCAATGAAAGTCATGAACCATTGTGCATGAGACAAGCTAGTAGTAGAAGACGGTCCTTATATATCATTGTGGATAAGAGAAAAAAGAGTGATACTTTGAATAATATTAAGAGGAATGTCATTCATGTCTGTTTTGTAAGTTCACACACATTATAACAAAGTTTTGATGTATCAACATCATGGAACAAAGATGAAAATAAGGTCTGAATTGTGGTAAATGATGGGTGGTCAAGTTGTTGGTGAAATAGTCAATTTGATCTAAATTTGGATAATGGGAAGACTTGTGCACTTTGTTTGCCACATGTGAGAGCCCTAGTTCCTAAAAAATGTAAAGTTTGCCCTGTTGCCTAATATGTGCAATAATCCTCCCCGACACCTTGTCATAAATTTGACAAGAATTAGGTAAAAAAAAGACATCACAATATAATTCATTAGTAAGTTGACTAACAAATATTAGGTTTGGGGTCAGCTTTGAGATATGAAAGACATTCGGGAGTGTGGGTAGGGATGTAAGCTTGATGTTTCATATGCCTGCTTTGGTCATTAATGATCCATCATCCCCAACTATGTCTAATGTCTATACATGAATAATATTTGTAGAAAGGTAAGAGAATTAGCCATGTGTTGTGTAGCACCACTATCCATGGCCCATGTAGTTTCAAATGATGAAGAATGTCCAACATTCTAAACGCTAAGTTTTGTTCTAGGTGGAAGCTTGCATGAATGTCAATTAGATTGTATAGCTAAGGAGAGCTTCACCTTGGTGATTTCTTCTAAATTTTTGGACTGGTCTATTTGATTTTGGTGGCTGTCAACAGATTTTTTGAGTGGTTCCTCAATTACATACACTTAGTTGTTTCCCTTAGGCTGAGAATTAAAGTGGGGAGGTCGTCCATGCAATTTGTAGCATTGATCATGAGTATAGTGTGACTTTCTGCAATGAGAGCATCACATATTATCCTTTAGATCAGTCTTCTGATTTCTACTAGTTTGGGTGAAAAAGTTTTGGATGTGGTTTTACTTTTCTCTGTACTTGCTCTTTTGGTGAGGAATGTGATATTCTCACCACTCACTGTACTTAACATTAGGCTTCACCTACTTTCATCTCCCCTAATAAAAAAAATAACCTCATTTAGGAGAGGAAAGATCTCACAACTCAATATCTAAATTCTCAACTGATCAAATTTTGTGTTCTAGCCCACCATATAGTCATGGGGTCTTATTTTCTCCATCACATTTCTATTCATTGCTCCTTGCAATGGATAATTTAAGTGTGTTATTATGTATTAATCAAACTCTTATCACAATACTATCAACTCGTTTGTATAATCTATCAATCTTCTCTCTTTGCCTCACATTTATCATCTTCAACTTCAACTCATAGAGTTGGGCCACATCACGAGCTCTATAATAAGTTTGATGAAGATTATCTCTTATAACTTTTGTTGTAGACAAGTACAAAGATGTTCTTTTGATCTTTGATGTCATGGTTGTTCATATCCTAGCTATGATCTTTGAGTCAATCTGATCTCATATCATAAATGAGAGATCATAAATCTGTAGACTATAATTAAGGTGTCCCATTAATCTTTTACTTTTCAATACAACTTTTACCTGTTGAGAAAATCTAAAATAATTTTGTCCATCTAAGTGATTTGCTGGTAGTATCATAGGCAGGTCTGTATAAAGTAGCTGGTTCGTAACTAGTGTATTCAAGTACCTAGCAGCATGACCCATTGGCAAATTGGCCTCATAAATTTTAGATATACTAAGTTGTGGGTTAACGGACCCAAACCTCTGTACTGTTGCCTTGGTGGATCTACTCTGCTGTGTTGTGCTGCAAGCTCAATATACCCCTCTTCAATCACTATCACACAAGGGATGTAGTTAAAATGTCAGCAGAGGGATGGATAGGGGAAACAAAGATGCGAATGATAAATTTAGGTCAACCTTCATGCACCATAAGATGTAAAATGCCGGAGGGTTTCAGATGTAGTTGCAAGACTACTGGAGGGTTCCAGTTATAGCATGAAAGCTGCCAGAAGGTTTCTTGACACAGTAGCATGGTCTGCCGGAGTTTTCTAGGCAGAACTGTTTGTGGGCTCGGTTGGAAATTTTCAACACAGATGGATGAGGGGGGAAAGGAGGAAGCCACATGAGGAATGTACTCAAACCTGCTCTGATACCATGTCAAGATTCTCCCTCTGCTCTCAACCTCTGCAGCTTGCACATAAAGATGAACGAATAAGAAAATGAAGAAATCTTAGAGGGGGAAAATACTTCGTCAAATTCAAAACAGGGGCTAGGACTGGTTTATATAGGCCAGTCCTGAAACAGTACAACGGGCTGGGCCTTTCTTGGTTAAACCAGTTTGAAAAGAGGGGTATGTACATTAACTAGAAAAATATAAGGGCAGAAACCACAGAGGTAATTATTTTAAACTAAAAATCAAAAAAAGGTACATATGTTATCATCCTTCTACTCATATAATTTTTTACTTCAATGGATGTTACATTTCTTGAATTAGAAAAGGGATGTTCAAGACTCACACAAATTCTAATTTCTTATTCATCCTTGGAAAAAAACCTAAATTCCCAACTTATTTCATCTAGGATAGTTCATACTACAATTCACTTCCTGTTGCCTTAAGAAAACCAATCCAAGAATGCACAAATAAATCATTGTACACATCAACCAATTTTTAATCTTGCCATTGGCTTTGTTCACTCTATTGGTCCTTCTTTGTTTCTTTAGACAGTATTGCCATTCTCAAAAATATCTCAGAAGCATTTTCCAAAAATGAATGGAAATAAGTCATAGATGATGAAATGAGAGCTCCAGAAAAATAAGGCTTGGGATCTGGTAGAATTACTAAAAGATAAGAAGATAGTTTGTTGTACATGGGTTTATCTTGTGAAATATAAGTCGGATGGCTCAATTAAAAGACAGTTAGGAAACTTTTGCACCCATGGCAAAGATGAATATCGTCAGATCTTCTTTATCTTTGGTCATTATTTTTAGTTGAGACATCTGATAGTATGACGTTAAAAATACTTTATACATGGTGATCTTATTGAAGAAGTTTATGTGACCCTTCCACCAAGATATGAGGGTTAACCTTCTTCCACAATTGTTTGTAAACTAAAACAAATCTCTTATGGACTTAAGTTGTCATCTTGAACTTAGTTTGGATGATTTACAGAGGCTATGAAAAAATTGAACAATCGTAAAAGCAATGGTGATCACACCTTATTTTTCAAACACTCCTTTAAGTGGAGTTACAATTTCAGTGGTTTCTATTAATGATATTATCATTTCAAGAAATACATAACTTCAACTATTGTTTGGTTAGAGAATTTGACATCAATACATTGAGACGACTCAAATGTTTCTTAGGCATTGAAGTTGCCCGCTCCTCGAATGGTATTTTCATCTCCTAACATAAATACTTAAGAGATTTTTAACAAAAACAGAGAAATCTGTGTAAATCAGATAGTATACCCATTGATCTGAATCATAAACTATGCATGGAGGAGAAAGACGCAATTGACCTTGAGATGTATCAATGTCTCACTGATCAGCTCCTTTATCTGACACGCAGTTGACCTCATATCTCATATGCAGTGAGTGTATTGAGTCAATTTATACATCAGTCCAAAGAATCTTATCTATATGCGACCTATCAAGTCTTACATTGCTTGAAAGGGACAATAGTGGAAAGGCATAAGTTGAAATATTATAGATACTAATTATGTAAGATCAATTGTTGGTCGAAGATCAATTTCAGGACATCTCACATTTATTAGAGGAAATCTTATTATAAAAAAAATGTAAAAAAAATGTTGTTGCTTGTCCAAGTGTTGAAGCTGAATTTAGGGCAGTTGCCCAAGGTTTATGTGAATACTTATGACTGAAATATTTACTTAATAAATTTCAAAATTTCTCTAAGTATTCATATAATGCTCTATCTTGATAGCATCGGGCCATTAATCTTGTTCACAATCTGGTACAACATGATCATACTAAATGTATGGAAGTTGATAGGCATTTCATCAAACAAAAGTTTGAGGTAAACACATTTTGACTCTCTGCAGCACCATCAGTCAGGGAAAAAACCTACCGGGCAAGTCACACTGAGTTTCAGAATCAACTGGTAGATATACTCACTAAAGGTCTTTCTGGCACACAACTACAGAAGATTATTCCTTAGCTGGGCATAGATGACATATACACACCAATTTGAGGGGTTGTTGTTGTTGTTGTGTATCTAGTATACCTCACGTGTCCTTATATACCTCATATGTCTTTCCTTATAACTACATGTATGTGGTGTCTAGAATCTTCTGATGAAGCTGAAATAAATATCAGATCTCCTCTTCCCTTGTAAGAGTGATTTTCTGACGAATAAGAGAAGCATTTCTTCCCTATATGTGTGTGGATTACCATACAGCACATGGAACTTAATCAGAAGGAAGTATGACTGGTACTAGACATTGTACAAAGTAGGCAGACTGTGGGCAATGCACAGCTTAGGACATCCCTCCTATGTTGTTACCTTTTACTTTATTTTTACAGCCTCTTTATGATGGTTGTGATGGATATCTTTTCTTTTCTGATGGGTATTTTCTCCAGTGTTCAGTCCACAACCTTTCCTTGCTAAATCAGAGAAACAATGAAAGGAGAATGGGGAGAAGTTTAATTTTTTCTAGAAAATTTGAGGGACACCTCAAAGGGAAGCTTGCTAGACATACAACACTGGCACAGTTTATGTAACTTGGACGTGGCTCCCCAATTTTAGGGGTTTTGTTCTGTGAAGGTCATCAATTTATTTGTAAATTTATCCTGTCCTCCCTAGTGCAAATGCAGAGTAAA
This sequence comes from Spirodela polyrhiza, assembly GCA_024713555.1. Taxonomy (NCBI): domain Eukaryota; kingdom Viridiplantae; phylum Streptophyta; class Magnoliopsida; order Alismatales; family Araceae; genus Spirodela; species Spirodela polyrhiza. The sequence goes on along the minus strand of CM046544.1, from coordinate 3,543,232 downwards.
TTAATATTTTGGAAAGTTGAAGTGAGTCATCCTAACATTTCAGCGATATGCCTCATCGCTGGGTGACTCTTCCTGAAATTAATTTCTTCAGATGTGCCAGCGACTCTGGGGCTTTGTTTTGGCGTCATCTGCGCTTGTTTTTATAAGACACAATGGAATATTTCTCTAATTGCTATCAGACATTTGTCCTTTAGTAACTTTCGAAATTTCTTAGGTTTCGAAATGGTCCTTTGAACACATATTAATGTAATTAGGGACACTGTGTGGGGGAGGGAGGGGTAACCAGGATATCTCTAATGGATCCATATTTGGACGCTGAAGAACTGGCGCCGTTCGAGATGTACCATGAGGAATCAATGTTACGAGCTGTTTTTCTGTCTGTCTTACTGTTATTGATTTTACATCTTTTTAGCCTCTTTGGCTTTTTATGTTTCTTTGTGCGAGGCATTGAATCCGTCATTGCATTTACAGGCAATTCTCGTAGCACAAGCCACTTCTTTTTGTGGATCCACTTTTAGATGCTGACTTGCTTTCGTGGAATTCCTACTGTTGGTCTTTCCAGAAATAGGCTTAAATGTAGGACGATGTTGCTGACATTGTCTTGGCATAGTGACTGCACGGACCACATAGACACAATAAAGTCAGTCAGTGTGTATTGTTTTATTCTTGCTCTTCTACTGCTCTTGACTAAATCCAGAATTACCTTTGCTAGGGCGACAGGCGTATCAGCTGCGGCAACAAAACAGATGAGAGAGGTTTATACATCAAGGGCGTGAAGTTAGAAAGCTCAGAGCCTGAAGAATTTGTTGACTTGGCAGGTCTTGCAGGACCAGAGAACGAGCCAAGGCCTCTGGTTCAGCAAGAATACCTTCAACCAGGCTTCTAGTACTCTCCATTCTTCCGAGGATGCCTCCTCATTCCCAACGCTGGTGACTACTGCCTGTATACATGCACAGGAGCGTTTCCCATGATGGAGCTCCATTTGGCGGGGCCTAAGATGAACCAGCCAACCAAACATCAGCAGTGATTGATTGATCATTGACAAGTGACCGGTTGGGGTAGTCGCATGAGTCCTTTCTCAGGAGGGAAATCGTCTAGCGGAGGAAGTACGAGGATTAAAGGCAGCACAAGGTCCCCACGGGTGCTGTTTCCAATTGACGATGATGATGCATTAGCTCCTGAATTCTCGTGAATGGTCCTCGCAACCACGGTCGTGAACATTATCGAACCAACTGTTCTGTGTATGCTCAGATCAATCTAACGGGGTTACCAGTTGCCAAGGATCAACCATCAGATACTTCATTGATGTTGACTGAAGAACAGAACCCACTGACCCACGCAGTGCTCTCTCAGGCCTTAAGAGACGGAAGAGAAAACATTGCCCAAATGTGCCACGGATTAGGGCTACCAACAGCCCGAGCTGTGCTCGGAGAAAGGTCGATTCAGGCTGGAGCCCTACGATGGGCCAGGGCCTCTCAGTCTGTGTCACGTATGCGTGCTACTTAACCTGTCCTACACCAGTCCTCTCCTCTTTGGGCCACTGCACCCCTCTCTCTACCTCTCTAGAATGGATTGTTGAAATCGCATGCCGTCTGAGGTGATGGGCGCGAGATGGTCACCTCTGGGAACCATCAATTCAGAAACACTTTGAAGGGAATAAAAGAGAGGGAGCGAGGCAATAAATCAGAAGAATAATAGGAGATAGACGTGAGGTTTTGAATGGAATAAGAGAGAAAGAGAGTGAGAGTGAGAGTAAGAGTGAGAGTGAGAGTAAGAAAGAGAGAGAGGGAGAGAGAGAGAATAAAACAGAGAATCAGAGAGAGGGAGAGAATTTTGATGAGAATAAAAGAGAAAATCAATGGTCCATGTTTTTCACAATGACTATTGTTGCATGTGAGAGTCACTTTAACAATGATTTTTGAATCAATATGGGAGAGAGAGGTATAAAAAAGATGTCAAATGTGTTAAAATCAGCTGAATCTATTTTACATCAATTATAAATAACTAAACATTGAAAACCAAATTAGACAACTTGTCAACATGCTTGAAAGTCAAGAAACTATTGTTAATATTCTGTTTGCTCTCATAGAAGAATGGGGGAGTTTGTTTCTGAATAGATTTTGACTAAAATGATCAAGAAAAACCTTGAGGATGATTTCAAACAAGTTATAGATGATTTGACATGAAAATGAAGCTCTTTTATCAAATAAATCTCAAGTTTTACATGTTCATTCTAGAAAATTATCAAAAAATATCCTCTCCAACCAAAAATGAAAATAGACTTAGACAAATTGATATAAACTCTTCCCTTCTGTTGGATCAACTTGTGGAATAGCTAGAGACATTGGTTCAATGGCTTTGTATTGTTGGGTCTTGTTGCACTATGTCAAAAGTCACATAAGAGTTGTCCGATAGCACTGCACTTCTCACCAGAAGATCCCTTAAAAGAAAGGGTTCCATGCCAATATCATTGCCATCCAGTGAGGAAAGGGAAGAGCTGACAACTTGCTAGAGACTTTGAGTATGCCAAAGAAAGAAGCAGTGAGCTCACTGATTACTAGAGGCTCTAATTGTGCAAAGGATAAAAGAATGGATATTTATATTGATAACTACCTTTAGATATTTATTTTCATCTATGATATCAATAATATCTATTTACTCTTAAGGATTAAGCTAAGGATTGGTTGTGTACATTAGCTCAAGAGTTAAACTCTTGGAGTGAAATGGAAGCAACATTTTTTAAGAAATTTTATTGGATGGGTAAGACTTATTCTATTCAATGGGCAATTAGAGATTTCATGTAGAACTCACAAAAGTCATTTTATGAAGTGTGGGAGAGAGTCAAGGACTATAGTTGGTAATGCTCTTATTACAAAATTCAAAATGGCAACTTGTGAAGATTTTATATGAATGGTTGTGACGCAACATCGATGTAGAAGATAGTAAGACTTGAACTTGAATCTACAAAGCAAAAACTTGGAGGAAACTAGATTCCGAATTCACAGAACATGTGTTGTCACCTTGTATTCACATGGGTTGGGGTGGGGGTGACCTTGAATCCACAAGGTCAAAACTAAACCTTGGAATCCACAAGGGGGCACTTGAATCCAAAAATAGGGGGGAGGGTATCCTCACATGAGAGAAAAACTCATTTCTTTAGAAAGGTGTCCCTCCCATGTTACAAGTGGGATGCTTCGAAAAGTAGAATCTTGAACATATCCTAGAGATAGACTCTAATTGACCCTAAAATGAATGACAGATTGAAATGACCTAAAACAGGCTTTGCACATCATTTAAAAAACCTTCTAGAAGAAAAGAGACGTAAAGTGAATTTATGTAACATAGCTTTCTTAGAGTTACTTTTTGTGGCTTCTTGGGCCTAATTAGGTATTGTGTCCTCTTTGATTACTCATCTTTACAGTCCAAATCAATAGGTTGGGCCTAAAATTTTGAATTTCCCTTTTGCTTCTTTGAGTACTCTTTTCTCTATGCCTTAGGAGCATTATGTGATTGAGTAAGAATTTATATTATTTACTAATAATCATCAAGCTTTGAATTCTGTGAACAGTCAAACTACTATAAATAATAAGCATACAAGGTGGATATCATTCATCCCAAAATTCACTTTCATGATTAAGCACAAGTCTAGAAAGCTAAATCGAGTTGTTCATGCACTTTGCAAAAAGCTAGCATTGCTAGGTCACTATATGGGCTGAAATTATTGGTTTCTGATATCTCACATATGAAGATTTTTTGTAAAGACCTAGAATATTTGTAAACATGGAAAATCACCAAAAGGATTTCATATTCATGAGTATTTTCTATTTTGAGGGACTCAACTAAGCATTCTTCGAATATCTCTATTGGAGAAATTGATACTTGAGTTACAAGTCTTTACATGCCACCTATCCCAAAGAAAGTATGGACAGACATCATTGTGAATTTTATATTAAGATTGCCTTGTATTCAAGAGTTGTAGACTCTATTCTTACAGTAATAGATAGATTTTGAAGATGACACACTTTATAGCTTTGAAAAAGACTAATGATATTGTTCAAATAGCTAATCTCTTTTCAAGGAAATAGTTTCCCTACATGGAGTCCCACAATTTTGTTAGGATATGGTATCTGATGCACATCTAATCCAGTAGTGGAAATAAATTGGAGGTAGGAAAATGATAAAATAAAATAATAAAATAATTAGTGATGATTATATCAACTTGCATGAATCAAATCCAAGTTCCTTGAATACGTTGCCACAAGCTCTACATGTGCTTGATCTCTAGTGATATCCTCATGGTTCTTTAGATGGATCTCCTCTTTTTGGATATGATTTGAAGGGAAGGGCTAGCCAATGGTGGCTTAATCCTTCTCAACCTCTTAACCATTACCCAATGGATGAAGTTGAGGTAAAGAGATGAGAGGGGTGGTTCTAGAGAAGAGGGTCACATGGGTCCCTCAAACCCTACCCCTTGAGGTATATGTATATAATGAGTGACATTTTTCATAAAAACTCAACTCATTTATATGTTTACTATGTCACTTGAGAACTTTATATGCATGACCCTCTAGGCCCAAGTATACATCTAGTTAATGGCCCAACAAGCCTCATAATTCTTTATTGGCTTATCCACTTAATTAATGTAATATATGATAACTTGTAAAAATTATATGTTAATGTGTTATTAAATTAGGAAGAATAATACATATTTGGGAATTATTTCACAAGTTATCATGTTAATTATTTTATTTGTGATTTTAGTGAACCTCTTTAAATCTTAATTTAAATTGATATTTTCTGAATAAAAAGAAAATTGATGAGAATTTGTTTCATATTTTGAAGCTTAATCCTCCTTTAGTCTACATTTTAAATAAAATTTTGTTATACTCAATTTTTATAATTCTTAATAAATTATTTATATTGAAAAAAATTTTCTATAATTTTTCTAAGAATTTTCTGAATTAAATAAGAATAAAAAATACTTTAATGGGCTCATCAGTTAGTGGGCCTATGTGGGCCCAAGGTCTCATCTATCTAATGTGTTTCTAGTGTTATAGATTTAACAAATAGAAGAGTGACATGTCACCAAAGGCCACAACTATCTAACAATGTACAAGCAGTCACATCACCCATCAATTATTGTGGATCAACAGTGCACGAATCATATGATTCTCAACTTGGCACATGGTGAGGACACATGCATAAATATCAGTTATCATTTGATAAACTGGATATATCACAATACACATGTGGCTGGGCATATTTACAAATATGGATTATTGTCTAGTAAAATAGACTATCTATTATTCTTAGGTGTGAAGGTGATAAAAATCCAGAAAATTCAAGAAATATCTGGAAAAATAAAAAAATTCAGAAAAATAACAAATCAAAATAGAATGCTTGATTTGTGGATATGGAGAATAAAAAGGATGAAAGAGGGAGATATGATATCCTTTTTTGAGTTATTTTTGTGTTGTTCTTGAGATAAAATAATTGTTCTTTTTTTATGTGAAAATAGAATTCCAAGGAATGCACCATTGATTTTTGATCGTTGTCCTCTACCCTTTTCACCTTAAATCCATTCCGTTAAACTAGATGCAAGATTGAGAACCATTAGTCAGAGTTTGACATCAAGCCATACATTCCAAGGGTTATAAATTTGCACAATATCTTAGCATAGAGCATTTAGACCATGATATGAATCAATATTTAATGTTAAATATGATTATTTTAATAGAGTCTTCATTATTTTCTTCTTTGATCTACGAAATAAATTTATTTTCTTAGCTTAATCATTTCTTTACTTTTTATTTTCCATTTTCATCAAAATATTTTATTTATTTTTATAATTTCATTACGTTTTAAATTTGCATCTACATTTATTTACCATTTTATTTCTTTCATTGCTTTGAATATAAATTTAAATATTCAAATCAATTTCATAATCTATTAAATTAGATAATAAAAATATTTCTAAAAGGTTTCCCTAAGGAGACAACCTAGCTCACCATTATATCCATTTAGTATTATTTTTTGGTGAATCTAATTCTATAAATTATCAAAATTGAATGATGATTCTAATAACGACTTAGGGTCACATCAATTTTTGGCACATTGTTGAGGAAGGCAATTTCGAAATCTTTATTTCTCTTTAGGAATTTGGTTTTGTATTTTTATGTTCTTTCTTTTCTTATCTCATTTATAAAAATAAAAAAATTGTAGCTGGTTCACATTTTAGGAAAAACATGAAAAATAGTAGAGGTCATTAAACTTAGAGAAAAGAAAATCATCATCTCTTGATTCTAATGACATGAATGAACATTGAGAAAACCCTAGACTTGTGAGAGAATATTTTAATCCTCCTTCTGATCTTTATTTTATACAACAACCCATTTGGAAACATGATATTAATCCAGGAATAATTCAATTGCTACCTAACTTTTATGGCGAAAGTGTTGAGAATCTATATGATCATTTACAAGAATTTCTTAAGGTATGTGGGATTGTAAAAGAAGCTAATGATGAATTGAAATTGATCTTATTTCTATTTTCATTGAAAAATGATGCTAGTTATTGGATTTCTAGTCTTGATAGAAAAATAAAATCATGGACTGAATTAGTGTAAGAATTTAAAAGAAAATTTTACCCTAGAGGGAAAACTATGATGATGAGAAGAAATATTATGAGCTTCACACAAAATAGTAATAAACTCTTTCATGAAGTATGACATAGATTCAAAGATATGATGAGAAAATGTCCTCATCATGATATCCCTAAATGGAAAATAGTTCAGATTTTTTATGATGGCTTATAAGAATCAGATAAAAAATAATAAATGCTTCTTGTGGAGGTACATTCATGAATAAAAATGAAGTTTATTCCCTTTTGATTTTAGCAAGTGACAATTGCTGAGATTGTTAACCATCGATTGGAGAAGGTGTAGGAAATCAATCGGTGCATTGTGGCTACACAAATTGATCATATTTGGGCAGAAATCTGATCGACGACTACACCGCGCAATTCTTCTATAAACTTTAATTTTGGTTCATTTTTACTATTTTTAGATTCCAATAATACACCTTTCGATCCTTCATCATGTTTCGAATAAAAGCCTTTTTCTATTAATTTCTTATTTCCATCATTGTGGCTTCGGTTCGATCCATATATGTGTCGACGTATTTCCGTTGATCGCAAATTTGGGGCTATTCTTCACAGGTTGATGTCAGCTAATGTCAATGATCCCCAAATACAAAATTTTAGCTTATTTCATTATAATTTGACTAGAAAATAATTAAAAAAAATAATATATCAAATAAAAATCATAAATAATTAATAATATTTCATCTTCCTTGTGATCAACTTGGAAAATCCACTAAAAATATTTCTTTGTTAAGAATTGCCTTATTTTCCAGCATTTATAAATTTTAAATTTGCTGAATTTTCTTAGCAATGACAGAAAATAGTCAGATAGTTGACATCAAGCCATGCATTCTAAGGGTTGTAAGTTTGATTTTTAATAGAGTTTTTATTATTTTCTTGTTTGATATGTGAAATAAATTTATTTTCTTAGTTTTAATCATTTCTCACTAATTTTTTTATTTTCATCATTATAAAGTGTATTTAATTTTAAAAGAGTTTTAAATTCGCATCTACATTTCTTTATCATTTTATTTCCTTCATTGCTTTGAAAATCAAGTTCCTAATCCATGAAAATAAGAGAATAGGAAGATTTCTAAAAGCTTTTCTTGAGGAGATGACCTAGCTTACTACTATATTCATTTAATATTACTTTTGGTGAATCTAGTTTTATAAACTATTAAAATTGAATGATGATTTTAATAATGACTCAAGGTCACATCAGTTGCTCATGTCTCCACCCAATTGAGCCTCCAAACTACTTGTGGACTCAGTTGGCTAGTGATTTTTTAATTTTTTAATTTATTCTTTTTCCTTTTATCTCAAAAAAAGATTATAAAATTATATAAATTCATATAATATCATGTAATTAATCAAAAGTTCATATTAACCAACTAAAAACCCTTTTTCACAATTTAAAAAAAATATAAATATATTTATTATAATTTAAGGCTAAAACTATAATATCACTTAATTATTAACTCATAATAATGGAGACTTATCACTCCCCCAACTTAAATCACTATTAATCCCTTAGCAATGGAATTACGAATATACTTAACATTCAGATATTTTGAACATCGTATTTCAATACATAAAAATATAATTTGAAATGATGTACCTCTAGATACTTTGGACTCTTGTATCAAGTATTTATGAATGATGTGAAGCATTTAAATGCTTAAGCACTTGGAATAACAATATAGACTTCCCTTCTTCGATCCATATCTTTATCACTTCTTTACTCACAGATATAATTCACAAGATGTTCAATTATCAACAATCATCCAAGAGTAATATTGATCCTACATTTCCCTTTTCTCTAGCTTGATTTTTGAAGTTTACACTATATATATATATATGTGGTGTATACGTAACTTTCTTGTGGACAAATTTTGACAATCAGAATGATGTCTCACACCCTTCATGTGTACTTTTCATTTTTAGGGCTTTCACATTATCCACTTATCTCGTAGCAAGTGTTTATCATTTTTAGAATTTTCACATTATTCATTTTTTCTAATTTTCAAAATAAGTGATTTCTCCTCACTAATCCTATAGATTAGGATGTAAAAATCTCCATTAAACTCAAATGATCGATCTAATTTTCTCATAAAGTAAATACTATCCATCAAGATCATAAAGTGAAAATCTATAAAATCAAATCCATGTTATCTAATCATGTATCTAAGGAGTATTCCTACATTTCTAGCTATTAAATCATTCTCTTAACTCAATAATAATCGTGCTAATATATTTTGATATCAATCAAACTAACTGTTTTTTTCGTGCATAAAAGATGATGTAAAAAAATTAGACGATTCTAAAAATTATGCTTTTCTATTTCAAGTCAGTTTTTAGTTTTATTTTCAGGAATAACAAATTTGTCAAAAATAAATCAAAACTATCTTCTTCATAATAGTAATCTGAATTTCAACAATATATGTCTACTAGTTTTTGGTAGTCTACACACTATTTTTTATTGTTCATGATAGAACCAGAAAACCAGTGTCATATAGATGATGTTCATTTTAATGTTCCAAAAGTATATATGCTCATTTTAATTTTTTTATTTGTTCTTATAGGTGATGAAAAATGCCAACACATGTTGTTGATCATCCTACAACACTATCTAGAAATTACCCCTCAACTTAAATTTGACATAGTCCCCAATCACACAAAAAAATATAGACAATGTAATTTTCAAGTGAAGCATGCATATATGCAAATTTAAGCACCAAAAACATTGTGATGAAGGATAAAGTTCAGAAAAATATCACCTCAAGCTCACTTTTAATTTCCCACTTTGTCTTATACTCTTCCTCTCACACTTCTTTTCCTTTTTGAAAGAAAAAAATAATACACAAAAACAGATGTTGTCAAATTCTGTAGAACTAAAAAAATGAGCTAAAAAGAACCATGGTTGCCTCCCATACAGCACTAAATTTAATGTCTTAATTTGGACACATTAATCTTACTCTTAAATTTCTTTTAATAATAAAATCTCTTTTTCTATAGGGCATTCATGCTCTATGTAATATTAAAGCTGTTGTCCATTTACTTTAAAGTTATGATCATTTTTAAGATCTCTAATCATTATAGCCCTATGATTATATATTTCTTCCACCATGTAAGGTCTTGTCTATTTTAATTTCAATTTTCTTGGGAATAGTTTCATTCTATAATCAAACAACCATACTCTTTGTCCAACATCAAAATTTTTCTGCTAGCGTACTTATCATGAAAAGTTTTAGTTTTTTCTTTATATATTCTATGACTTTCATAAGCTTCATTTCTCAACTCCTCTAATTCATGTAGTAAAAAAATTCTATGCTCACTAGTTGATTTTTCATCCATACATAAAGTTTTAATACCCATAATACTTTATGCTCTATTTCCATAGGAAGATGACATAGTTTACCAAAAATGACATGAAATGAAGACATACTTATAAGATTTTTATAAGTTATTCTATAGGCTCATAATGTGTCTTGTAATTCATGGGCCAATCCTTCCTAACTAGTCTAACCATTTTTCTCAAAATTCTTTGAATTTCCCTATTTACTACTTCAACTTGACCGTTTATTTAGGGATGATGTAGAGTGGTGATAACTTGTGAAAATTACATCCTAATTTATTATCAAATTTGGAAGAATAGTATATATTTGATCATTATTTCACAAGTTATCATATTAACATATCTTATGTTCCATTTAAATGAATTTATCAGAATTTTGTTTGAAAATAATATTTATAATTAAAAATAAAACTTAATGAGAGTGATTTTATTATGAAACAATTTGGTTGATGCATAAATTTTATTTATTTCATGTTGATTTAAGTTTTATTATGTTGTGATCAATTTTTATAATTTTAAATGAATTATTTATATTAAAAAAAATTTCTATAATTTTTTTGAAAATTCTCTAAATTAAATAAAAATAAAAAAATAGTCCAATTGGCTCACCAGTTAGTGGCCCTATGCGGGCCCAAGATCTCCTCCATCTAATATGTGATTCTTGTGTCACAGATCTAACAAATAGAAGAGTGACACTCACCAAGTCCATAGACACCAGCTGCCGCTCGAATCTCAAGCTTGTAAAAGCAAAGTGATTTGACACACTAGAAGGTGACACACCGCTTGCCTTATTTTGCTTGCTGTGGATGCATAGACCCCAATAAAGGCAGGAGAAAGGTCATGATGACTATTTGACAACAATTGTGCAACCACATCACTCCTCCTTTTGGTGGATCCTAACACATGGATCTAACACTTGACGATGAGCCACGTCGTCACCCATCATCTCATGTGCTTCGATAAAGTATATGTAAGCAAAATGATTACATCTGCCTCATCCTATAATGTACAAGCTACAATGTCACCTATCAATCATCGTGGATCGACGTCATGTGAATTGCATGATTCTCAACTTACCATGTGAGGACACATGGGCAAATATCAGTTCTCGTCTAATAAACTAGATATATTGCAATACGTGTGTGGCTGTGTATATTTACAAATATGGACTATTATCTCGTAAAATAGATCATATCTATTATTCTTCCATGCGACGGTAAGAAAATCGATGAAAAATTAAAAAAAGTAGAAAAAATCCAAAAAAATAGCAAATCAAAACATAATGCTTGATTTATAGATTTGGAGAATAAAAAGGATAGAAGAGTGAGAGATATGATCCTTTTTCAAGTTGTTCTTGAGAGAAAAAAATTGTTTTTTCTTTATGCGAAAATAGAATTCTAAGGAATGCACTATTGGTTTTTGATTATTCTCCTCTACCCATCTAATCTTAAATCCATTCTATTAAACTAGATGTAAAAATGAGAAGGGCTACCTAGAGGTCGGCATCAAGCCATGCATTCCAAAGGGTTGAAAGTTTTATTTCTAATAATTTTTTAATTATTTTCTTGTTTCATCTGTGAAATAAATTTATTTTCTTAGCTTTAATCATTTATTTACTTGTTTCTTTTCAAATTTCATCATTCTAAAGCATATTTCATTTATTTTTCTAATTTCTTTAAGTTTTAAATGCATATCTACATTTATTTACCATTTTATTTCCTTCATTGCTTTGAATATCAATTTAAATCTTTAAATCAACTTCATAATCTATTAAATTAGATAATAAGAAGATTTCTAAAATCAACTTCATAATCTATTTAATATTATTTTTGAGGAATCTAATTCTATAAATTATTAAAGTTGAATGATGATTCTAATAATGACTTAGGGTCACATCAATTTTTGTCACCCCCCAACTTAAATTATTGTTACTTCCTTAGCAATGAAAATAAAATATGTATTTAAAGGTTAAGAAACATCATCAAGTAATCATGGATCAATTTTATGAGTGCTAATATGAAATAACTTTGTCAATTGATTATATGATCTATGCCTAGCATAGGTAGTAAAACTACCTTTAGTATCAAAATATTTCCCAAGGTATATACTTTAAATATTTTCATGATCTTAAGCACGCTTCTCAATACTCTACATATAATAATAATCGAACTACATAAATAAAGGAAATAATTCACCTCATCAAGAAATAGCATTGATAGTTACCTCATCAAGACAAGTAGCTTATTTCCCCAAAGAGGTTTTATATCTCTTTGTAGTTTAGGGGGCTTCACTTTATCATGAATGCTAGTTACCAAAGAAATTGACGAAAGCTCTATCTGATGCTTAAAGAAAATTCATGTTCATGCAAGGTTTAATCACACTAGATCATGAGAGGTGAATGAGTAAGATGAGAAGTTTAAGAATAAAAAAAAAACATCATAAATATAACTATGAATTTGAAATGTGTGCTTCAATTCACTTCCATGTTTTTAACTCACCCTAGGGAAATATTTGAACTTTTAGCTTGACATGGAACTTACAACTTAGAGTAAGTTCTTCATCTTACTCATCTATAAATCAATCCATAATGTAATCCATAATATATTCTTTATTTTTATATTTTCATAATTAAAATATAAGAAATCATACAAAAAATTTGACATAAACTCATTTTCATACGCTAAATTATATTTTTGAGTTTTTCTAAATGTCCTCCTTACCCCAACTTAGTCATTTTATTGTCCCCAATAAAACATGCTATTGAAATTATAAAAGAAATAAGCATCATGACATTCAACTCAAGTATGAAATATTAAAAAGGAAAGTTGAGAAAAACTCATTGAATAGTCTTAGATGATTCTTCAGCTCCTTGAATTTTTTGTTGGTGATATCTAATCAGTCCTTCAAATTTTCTAAAAAAAGAAATCATTGGCTAAAATATCAAGATGGTAAAATTTTAAAATAAAAGTATAGCATGACAGAAGAAATATGGAAGAGTGGAGAGTTGATAACTTATTTATTGAAGTAGATAAAAACTACAAAAAAGGAAATTAGCTTTTGAACTAAACTGAAATGACAAAAATAAAAATTATTGGGTTGCCTCCAAACTAAGCACTTGTTTTTATGCCTTGAAATTGACATAACCTAGGTCATACTAAGAAAGGTTTATTGCCATCAAAATATCTTTGTATCGCAAAGAAGGTTTCATAATATTCTTTTTGAAGCTATCCCAAAGTCTCATCAAAGTAGATAAATCATTGGACAAGCATATATTTATGAAAGTGTTGCAAGATGATAAAAAAATTTTCAAATAAGGAAATATATTTTTCAAAAATTTTGGTCCAAAGATTTTATCTGAAAAATTGATTTCATTCTTTTCAAAAAGATACCTTGGGATACTTTCAACTACATTGAGATATGAGACAAAATGTTCCCAAAAATAGTAGTTCCACTTGGAAAAGAATTGTTTCTTATTTTTTTCCTGTTCAATAGGGTTCTCATCCATTGTTGACTACCTTTTATTGATGCAACATGAAATATGATTATGAAATACCATTTTTAAATGAGATTTTTCCCAATCTAAAAAGTATCTATAAAAAATGATACATCTATTTCTACATGTTGCCCATTTTTTCAACCAATCTTTTATTTATAAAATCCACAACTGCTCTACCTCACTTTTGATAAAATTGAGACCGCTTCTCTTAAGATCTAACATATGTGATGAAGGAGATAATTCTTCTTATTTTTTTTCTTCATTTTCTTCATGATGTGCTGCGATAAATGGTTTTAATTTTCAGCAGCTAATGAAAAAATGTCATCACAAAAAATATCAATCAAATTAACATCATGAAGGGTTGTTGATGTAGGTTTGATTTTTAATGCACTAAGAAAATTTGTAGGTGATGTGTACTATTGTAGATCAATGTGTGCCTTATTTTTAGATTTCTTTACATTTGTATCATCTCTAAAATTATCTTCTTCAGATGCAAGTTCCATTCCATAGTTCTCTAAGTTTTTACCTATGGAATGATCATCCTTCCTCCTCCTGGACTGCTTGTAAGTATGAATTAATACCTTCTCATTTTAAAATTTAGATATAGTTTTCATATCTTCAATTTGAGGAGGCATAAAAGGATGCTTGCAACCTACATTAACAACATAAGTTTGTTGAAAACCAGGTGAATGATTTTGATGGTTTTGAGGGTTAGCTATGGGTTGCCTTGGTGGTTGACTTCCACTTGGTTGAATTTGCTGAATTATTGGTTGTTTTTGTGCTATTTGCTGTAAGAGTTGATGTTCACTTTGCTGGTTCTGTAGCAATTGTTGAATAGCTCGTTGGTTTTGAATCATCATTTGCTAAAAATTATTAATCATGTTATCAATGTTTTGATTAGATCTTATTCTTTGTTGTCCTTGTACTAATGGTCGGTGTACATGCATGTTTGTAGACTTTGGTTGACCTTCCATTTGATGCAATGAGTGTTGATTAAGTCGTGCATGCATATGTGAATAAATACGTGGCTGATCACGAGGCGTGTTCTGATTTTTCCATATATAATTTGAATAGTTCATCTATCCCTGATTACAAGAATTCTGAAAAGGATCATAATTAAATTTATTCAGTCTATGAGATGATTGCACATGTTCAGATATATAAGTAGGATGAGAAAATTGAGGACATGCATTTTTAGCATGATTCAAACATGCACAAATTATGCAAATTTTTTCCTAAATTTTTCTTGTAAAGTTAAAATTGTTTCCATCTTAGACTTCAGTTTATTAAAGTCATTTTTCCATTCTTTCTCTTTAGATTTTCGAATCTCATAAATTCCACCCTTAGATCTATCAAAAGAAGAATAAGATGAATAATTAAAAGAATTGTCACTAGGTGGATCAAGAAGGGAATAAGCTTCATCTTCATTTTTATTCATGAATATACCTCCACAAGAAGTATCTATTATTTGTTTATTTGATTTGTATAAGCCATCATAAAAAATCTGAACTATTTGCCATTTAGGGATATTATGATGTGGATATTTTCTCATCATAACTTTGAATCTATGCCATGCTTCATGAAAGAGTTCATTATTATTTTGTGTGAAGTTCATAATATTTCTTCTCATCATCATAGTTTTCCCTCTAGGGTAAATTTCGTTTGAAAATTCTTGCACTAATTTAGTCCATGATTTTATTTTTCTATCAAGACTAGAAATCTAATAACTAGCATCACTTTTCAAAGAAAATAGAATAAGATCAATTTCAATTCATCATCAGCTTTTTTCACAATCTCACAAACCTTAAGAAATTCTTTTAAATGATCATATTGATAATTATTAATTAGTAATTGCATCTGTGTATTAATATCTTATATATAGATGTTCATTAGTGGGTAGAGAATGCAACTATACATGTGTTACTAACTCATTCTGACATCCATAATGTTTTATCATTTAAGTCCTAATGTATATTGTTTTACTTGTTTTATTGATATTATGAGACTAACCCCACTTGAATTTTATGAAGTCAAGTGGTGATTCTCTCATATTTTCTTGATAATTATTTGATTGCAAAGACTTAATGTGCTTTTATTATGAGCTGGAAGTAATGAAAGAAGCCCAAGGAAAAGCCCAAGTCTTATGGAGAGGGCCGGCCTAATATGTTTATAGGCCCAAGGGAGGGTGTGACCTTGGTCAGGCCCATTTGGACTTAAAAAAGGTTATCAAGAGATGAGATCTAAGCCATCCACCTTAGGGCACCTTAAAATGCGATTAAGAGAAAGATTAGAGTGCCACCCTTATGAAAAATTTAGGCCATCCACCAAAAGAGATGGTTATTCATCATAACTGTCCATTGGAGGGCCTAATTCTCTCGAGGATTAAGGCATCTTAGCCCCCTCTTAGATGGTGCTTTTTGGCTATCTCTCTAGCAGCGACTAGTCAAAGGAAAAAGGAGAGAAATCAATGCCTAGTCAATGGCATTCTCATGCTCAAGATCGTCATGAAGAGAAGATTACCTAGAGTGCACCAAGATCATCACAGATCAAGCATCACTCAGCTTAGTACTAGTGCACAATAAGGTTTGTGCATGATCCAAATTTGGGTTGTCCTTGTAATCCTCTATATGGATAGATTAATATTTAGTTTGAACTAGTTTGATCACCTATTCTATCACTCCATCGTATTCTATTCATCCTTTCAACATAGTCTTCTTCTAATATCTTTTATCCCCATCGTTATCATATTTAATTTTGTCCATCACCATCTCTATTATCTATGTATGTGTAAGAAATAAAGGGAATAAAATTTTCACTCATTACCCACGCTCCTTGAGGATCAATCCTTACTCATCCTAATTCAAAGAGTGAGGTTTCATAAATATTATTTGCATGAACTTAGTAGCATCACAATGACATATTTAGCCTCCTAAATCTAGTTCATCACATATGGATTCTCAACACTTTCTCCATAAAAGGTAGGTAGCAATTGAATTATTTCTAGATTAATATCATTTTTGCAAATGGTCTGTTGCAGAAAATAAATATTAAAAGGAGGGTTAAAATATTCTCTCATAGGTCTAGGGTTTTCTCGATCTTCATTCATGTCATTAGAATCAACAGATGATATTTTCTTTTCTCTAAGTTTAATGACCTCTACTATTTCTCATGTTCTCTTTCCTAACAAGTAAACTAGTTGCAATTTTTTTTAAAATAATAGAGGAAAATATGTTCCTAATAGAGAATTAAAAAAATTCTAAATAGTCTTCCCCCACAACAATGCCAAAAATTGATGTGAACCTAAGTCGTTATTAGAATCATCATTGAATTTTAATAATCTATAGAACTAGACTTAGGAAAAATAATATTAAATAGATATAGTGGTGAGATAGGTCATCTCCTCAAAGAAAGCTTTTAGAAATCATTTTCTAATTTAATGGATTATGAAGTTGATTTAAAGATTTAAATTGATATTCAAAGCAATGAAGGAAATAAAATGGCAAATAAACATAGATACGAGTTTAAACTTAAAAAAATAGAAAAATAGATGAAATATGCTTTAGAATGATGAAAATAAAAACTAAACAAGTAATAAAATGATTAAAGTTAATAAAATAAATTTATTTCTCAGATCAAAAAAGAAAATAATGAAAACTCTATTAAAAATCAAACTTACAACCCTTAGAATGCATGGCTTGATGTTGACCTCTTGGTAGGACTTCTCAATCTTGCATCCAATTCAAAAGAATGGATTTAAGGTGAGAAAAGGAGAGGAGAACAATAAAAAAGTAGAGGTGCATTCCTTGGAATTCTATTTTTTTATAAAAAAATAATATTTTCTCTCAAGAACAACTTAAGAATAACTCAAAAAAGGATCATCTCTCTCCCTCTTCCATCCTTTTTATTCTCAAGATCTATAATCAAGAATTCTATTTTGATTTTCTATTTTCCTGGATTTTTTCTGATTTTTCCAGATTTTTCTGAAATTGCCTAGATTTTCCTCGATTTTTCTAGATTTTCTCGCCATCGCACGTGAAAATAATGGATATTGTCTATTTTACTAGACAATAGTTTGTATTTGTAAATGAGCCTAGTCACACACATACTGTGATATATCTGGTTTATTAGAGGACAATTGATATTTGCCCATGTGTCCTCCTCACATGGCAAGCTGAGAAGTATGCGATTTGCACGCCATTGATCCATGATAATCAATAGGTGATGTGGCAGCTCGTATGTCATCAAATGAGGCAGCCGCAATCCTTTTGCTTCCGTATGCTTTATCAAAACACGTGTGATGACGACTGGTGATGTGGCTCATTGTCGAGCATTAGATCCATGTGCCAAGATCCACCAAAAAGAGTGACATGGCTGCACAACTATCGTAAGATAGTCATGGCCTTTCTCCTACCTTTATTTCGATTTGTGCATCCACTGGTAGGCATGATGAGGTAAGCATCATGTCACCTCCTATGTGTCAGATCACTCCACTTTTATGAACTCGAGATTTGAGTGGCAGTTGGCGTCCATGGACTTAGTGACGTGTCACTCTTCTATTTGTCAGATCTGTGACACGAGAATAACTTATTAGATGGACAAGATCTTGGGCTAACATAGGCCCACTAACTGGTGAGTCCATTAAACTTTTTTTTATTCTTACCTAATTTAGAAAATTTTTAGAAAAATTGTAGAATATTTGTTTCAATACAAATAATTCATTAAAAACTATAAAAATTGAGCACAACAAAATAAAACCTAAATCAACATGAAATAAATAATATTTAAGAATCAACCACATTGTTTCATAATAAAATAACTCTCATTAAGTTTTATTTTTAATTATAAAATATTATTTTCAAAAAATTTTTTTGATAAATTTATTTAAATGGAACATAAACTGTATTAATATGATTACTTCTGAAATAATGATCAAATATATATATTAATCTTCCAAATTTGATAATAAATTAGCATGTAATTTTCACAAGTTATCAAGTGGCTACTCTATGGTGTACTCCATTCTTTTTCACTAGTTCCTTGAAATCTCTATTTGTAAAGTGTGTTCCTTCATCATTAATAATCACTTTAGGACATCCAAATCTTGAAAAAATACGTTCATGCATAAATTTCATTACGATTTAATGATCATTAATTTTAGTAGAAATAGCTTTCACCCATTTAGACACATAATCAACATCAAGCAAAATATATTCATATTTTTCAACTAATGGGAATGAATCAATGAAATCGATGCCCCATACGCTAAAAATTTCAACTATTAACATGTTACGCATGGGCATTTCATCTCTTTTATTTAAGTTACCTGCAGATTGGCATAAAATATATGTTATATTAAATTTTATAGAATCTTTAACTAGTGTAAGCCAATAAAAATCACATTGAAAAACTTTTGCAGCTATTTTTAGTCTAGAAAAATGCCCTTCACAATTAGATGAATGGCACATATAAATAATGCTATGATATTCTTCTTTAGGAACACATCTCCTTAGAATTTGATCATTACCCAAGTAATATAAATCAGGATCATGCCAAAAAATAATTTCTAATGTTAGCAAGGAAATGATTTTTTTTTGTTCTTATCCCACTATTCTAAAATTTTTCTAAAAACTAAAAAATTGACAATATGTGCATACAATGGTGATGGTTGATGTTGAGCAGCCATCAATTGTTCATTTGGAAATGTATCTTTTAAAGGTGCTATATTTGTTCTTGTATCACTCAATCTAGAAAGATGGCCAATAATAACATTCTCAAAACCCTTTTTATCTTTTATTTCTAAAAATTTTTTTACAACAATAATATCTATCATAATAAACATGAATTTGCATCTTTCTTATTTAGAAAATATTTTAATATTGTATGACTAATAAACTCAAATTTAAGGTTTGCTATAGTCATTGTTTTGCTTGGAGTTTATACAAAATTTTTATAATTTTTCCTCCTGATTTACTCTAGTTTTAGAATAGGGCAAGTAGGGGGTTGATCCTCAAAGAATTAGGATTGAAATTCTGGTTCTTTTAAGTTTAGAAAAGAAGAAGAATGATTAGAGAGAGAAAAATGAGAAGAAGATGAAGGAAGAACAAGAATCTTGATTTTCAAGAGAGTTATTCCAAGAAAATCAAGATTTTGATTTCAGAATTTAAGAATATTTTATATAACTATAACTAGGGTTTAGGAAGTTGATTTGAGAGAAGAAAAAATGAAAGGAGGAAGGGTCAAGGAGATCTTGATTTTCTTAAAAAATCAAGAAATCTAAGATCTCAAAAGGGAAGGTTGAATTAGGGTTTCAATTTCTTAGAAGTAAGGAGAGAGGATGAGAGAAACAATGTTTTTATTGAATATTAGAAGATAAATCACGAATTTCAAGATCTAGAAGGGCATACCTTGGGTCTGTATATTTCACCCAAACCAGGTGGTTTTCTCCAACAAGAACACACTTCAAAGATCAAGAAAAAGAATTCCAATAATCTACCTGTATTAAGATTTATCAATCCGGATCTTAGGAGAGCTGTTTCCTACAGCTAGCCTCTACTAGGGCAATCTCTAGAATGAGGAAAAACGTGGAAAGAAAAGAGGTTTTATACATAGGGACATTTTTCTCAAAAGAACTCTCTCTTTTATCATTTATCTTCACATGCCCTTTTCTTCTTCCTTACTTTGATTGGGCCCCTTTTAATCTTCAATTTCGTGGCCCATCTTAGGGAGAATGATTGAAGATGGATTGGGCTGAAAAGGTCATGTTCCCCTCTCCTCCTTTGGGCCTTTCTTGGACCAAAGCTAAATCATCTCTTCTTCCAACCCAATATACTTCAAGCTCTTTAATTAATTACTTGATTAAATTCACCAAACTCCTGCACACCATACACTAAAAATATTCATCAATAATAAAACTGCTCAACTTCCAAGAAGTCAAGCAAGTTTAGTCATAAAAAGAAATAAATTAAGTAATGTTCACATGTGCTTGAATTAGGAAAGATATTTCAAGGTTAATCCTTATGAAATGGTATATAATTTTTTTATATATTTAAATCATCAATAATTCCATAGAAATCATGAGTCATATATTATATATCACTGATTTTTCATGAATAGAAGCAAATACGAAGTAATTACTCACATTCATTATTTTAATATTGCTACCATGACATAAGAGAAATTCAAAGCCCAAAAGCATATAAAATCATAGATATTACTACTATATTTATCATGCTATCAATGAGTTATCACACCCCCCAACTTAGCTCATTGCTAGTCCCTTAGCAATGGTATGTATTGATTATGATCCTACATTTTTATTTTGATCTCATCAACCTGCAAATATATTTCACAAATTATAGAGATCAAAAACTAAATTTATGTCCATGAATTCCTAAGTTTTCCTTGAACAAAGGTTAGAATTCTAATCTATGTATCACTCACTAATTTACTAAGCTTCAAAATCAATCTCTACACTTCAAATCATGTCATAATTTCTTGAGTACACTAAGGTATAAACTCTGCTACATTACACCAGCTAGTTCTAGCCTTTTATTTATTTATTTCTTTTTTTTTTTTTTTTTCTCCATGTAGGTAGCTTTTCCCTTTGACCTTTTCTATTGTTTGTCCTAGTCTCACATGTGGAACCCCACGGGACAATGGAGAAAACCACCTTGATTTGAGTGCTTCCAGGCCTTCACTCTGCATGGTTATGTTGGTATTTTGCAAGCCTTGTTAATCCTAATCTCACATGTGGAAGCCCCACGAGATCAGCTAAGGTGCTGCTACCACTTTTTTTTTTTTTTTAGCTGATGTAATGTTTACAATGTTATGACCTATGCCTCAAGTTTAATCACAATTAATAACTTGATGATGCATCAACTAATTTGAAACTTTTCAACCAGATATTGATCAAGATAGAAAAGGATTCAATTTATTGCTCTTGGTCTAAACTAGAAACTCATAACAGAAATCAAGCTCAAAATCAAAGTAGATTTGCTGCATATCACATAGGGTTCATGAGAAAATTTTTAAAGTGAGAGTTACTTGCACCACAAATCTAGGACTAAAATGAGGGTGATACTCTAAATTTTGAGAAATGAGGTGGCATGGAATTGGCCCATGATGACTTATGTTCATCCAAAAATATATATACCCTTTCATTACCCATTTTAATTCCCTAAATTAAATTTTCCGAAAACTAAATAATCCACCTTTATTTCAATGTCCACTTAGTTGAAGGGGAATGTATGCATGATGTAAACCTTGTATCAAGATTCAGGTATAATTAGAAAGAACAAATAAAACTCATGCATACATCAGAATTTTTTTAAAAAATAAAATTTGATGCAAATCTCATGCATTAATCCTCACACATTTATGCTTCCCCCAAACTACTATATGCATTGTCCCTAATGCAAATATTAATTAAGAAAGAAAGTATAAATGTGCAAACCGAGAATAGACGCTTCTTCTTTTAGCCTTCCCATATTTTTGTAATCGTTGTCCCAAGATTCTCCTCCCCTAAATTGCTTAATCTGTCCACTTATTGAAAACTCAAGAAAAACATCAAAGGAGCTGATCTATTAAGGAGCTCAGCTTGACTAAGGGATAAATCAAACAAAGACCGGAAAAGAAACCTAGTAAAAGAAAAAAAAGAAAGTTATGCTAACATTAAGCTTTTAATGGATAGATTATTGTTGCAGGAATTTTCTAGAAGGTTGAGATTCAATGGATGGATGTTGTAATTGAATGGAGGTGGGAAAATATGGGGAATCCATCTGTAAATAGGGTCTCAATCTTTGACCATTCACTTTAAAATTTTCACCTATTTTGGGATCTGTAATAAAAACTGCACCATAGTCAAAAGCTTTAATCACAAGGTATGGTCTAGTTCATCTAAATTTCAATTTTCTTGGAAATAATTTCAATATTGAATCATAAAGCTAAACTTTTTGATTCGCATGAAAATTCCTTCTACTCAAGTTCTTGTAACAAAAAGCCTTCATTTTTGCTTTATAAATTATGGAGTTTTCATATGTCTCATTCCTCAATTCTTGGAGCTCTTGCAGCTACAATATGCGATTCTTACCTGCTGCATCCAAATATAGGTTAAGTTTTCTTATAGCCCAATAAGCCCTATGTTCAATTTTCACATGAAGGTGACAAGCCTTTCCATATATTAACCTATAAGGTGACATTGGTGGCGGACAAGACCCCTTGCCACCACAGCATGAGGCCGAGGTAACAAAGGAGAACCCAGCCCCACACTGTCAACCAGATCATGGAGCCCGAGCGAGGACATGGAACCTCGGGTTCTGTTACACCGTGTGAAGGGCTTTCCTACCCCATGGGCCTACGTCGGGCCCAAGGCAAGAAAGGATGGCCCACTCCATTTTGACCCCCACCAGCCCTACTTTGGGCCATATGTGTGGGCCCAATTGGAGCGGGCATCCTTATTCCCCTCACCCCTTCTCGTTGGGCCACCCTCATTTAGGCCCAATAGGGAGGAAGGCCCACCTGAGACTGTATTACTTGGGGGGGGGACGTGACATTTTGGGCCTCTCATGTGGTCCTCACCCTTGGCCCACGTGGGCCCCTATATAAGGGGATGGAGAGGGACTGCTAGAAGGGGGAAGCCATTGTTATTTTGAATAGAAACAGCACTTGTGTGCTTGACTCTAGAAAAAGGGAGAGGGGAAGTCTGATGGGTGGGGGGCACCGTCCGACCAATGACGTCCTCATTGTTCTTGATCACTCGCCGCCACGCCGTTGCTTCAGGTCCAGCACAGTTGCCCACCGGAACTCCTGTCATATGCTCACCCCACACTCGACACCGCACTCCACAGCCCGACGGGCAGCAGTCGTCGTGCTCGCAAGTCCCATGAGCTAGTCCGCGTGCCGCTGTGACCACCCATGATTTCACTGTGGATTCCGATCAGGAATGCAGCCAGGTGCTTCAGAACGTCCAAGTGTGTTACCACCCCTAGCCCGTCTGTAGTGCATCAGGCGCTGCTGACTGCCCCTTTTCCCAACGCCCTCCTGCATGCCAGTGCGCACGCTGAACGCTTCATATAAGGCTGCCTTCTGCATACAAGGAATCGCCAGCCCACTGCTGCAACACCCCTTGTCTGCCGGACTTGCACCGCTCTCGCTGCCGTCCACCTTGTGCTGATATGAGGAGTCTCCCACCTTGCTCCAACCAACCGAGCCACCCACAGGTTAGCCCTCTTCCCCCTACCAGTCTGTCTTACTTTGTGCAGTGCCTTCCCACTCCTGCCCCTCTGCCAATGGGCCTAGCTAGGTGGGATGGGTTGGGCCTCACCTTGGGTGTGTGTGCCTTGATGCATGTGGGTGCAAGACTTGCTGTGTTGGCTGGCGAGCTCAGGTGGCAGTGACTATGCTGATGGCATTTGGGTTTCTCTCGATGGATGTGGACGGGAAGGGGCTCCCTATGCCCACACCCGTGTTGACACCGATAGGCGTCTGCAGGTGTCGTTGCCTTCAGCACCTGCTTGCCCCTCTTCCCCATCCTTAGTGACGCACTCTACCTCGCCCTAGAGGGAGGGTCACCGGTGGTCCTGCATCATTTAATCTTCTTTGAGGATGTCTACTAGGGTTAGCTCCATCTTGTAAATAGATATGATCTATGCATATATCTATATTTATTCCTATTAAATCAGATATTTCCCAACCAATTGCCTTTTTATTATTTGTTAAAACCTCAAGCAATAGTATCTCTTGATATCTTGATATTCTTCTAAATCTGCAGCAATAATGACAGGTAATGATTGATCTTCTCCTAAAAATGAATATTTCAAATTACTAGGAAGTTTCTTAAGCTCTAATTTAGGACCACTAATTTTTTTAATTTGATTTTCTTGAAATTCAATCAAATCTTCTAAGTTTTGTTCTTCTTTTTCATCTTCCTCTATTATTTGTTGAAACTATTCTTCATGTACCTGAAAATTTTCAAAATCCCATGAATATTTTTCTCCTTTATTTTCAAAAATTTTCTCTTGGCATTCATCTATTTCATCTAATTCATTCAATCCTTGCATACAATCTATAGAATGGCATTGAAAATTTTCCTCATTTGGTAAATTTTGTGCCCTTTCAAAAATTTGAATTTTCACTATTTCATCTCCACATTTGATTTTTTGCTATTCCTGTGGGGACATCAATATTCATTTGAGCAGTATTCAAAAATGGTCTACCTAAAATAATAGGCATTTCACTCAATTTAGTATGTGAATTCATTTCTAAAACAATAAAATCAATATGGAATGAACATCCTTTTACTGTTACTATTACATCTTCTAACATTCCTTATTAACTTTTTACTGATAAATCTGCAAATTGAAGCATAATAGAAGATGATTTGAAATTTGAAATCTAAATACATTTACAAATTCAAGCAGGTAATAAATTAATGCTTGCACCTAAATCTAGTAATGCATTCTTGAAAATAAATCCACCAATATTACAAGAAATTAAAGGTGCACCTAGATCCTTTAGCTTTCGCGGCATTTGATTCAATAACATGACACTTGCATGAACAGATAATTTTTCCATCCTTGGTGCTCTCTTTGGTGTGCAAAGTTCTTTCAAAAATTTTGCATATGCTGGAATGTCCTCCACAGCTGCAAAAGAGGAACTTTGATGTAAACATCTTGAAAAATTTTCATCAAATTTGCATTGAACTCAGATTTTTTTTTATTTTGATTTCAATGCATTTGGAAATGGAACCCTCTTGGACTTTGGTAGAGATTCATCCATAATGTTTCTAAATTCTCGATGTTGATCTTTTTCTTCATCTTCTACACTTGGTGATTCTTCTTTTTCTTCAGCTCTGAGTTCTTTAAATGTCTCATCTCTCTTTTGTGCAATCTCTTTTTCTTCATATGGATTGTTGAGAATTTTTCCACTCCTCAAGGTAGTGACTGCCTTCATTTGTTCATTTTGAGGTGCTTTGTATTTGCTTGAGCAGCTGGATTCTCCTTGCTAAAATTCTTGCTGTTGACTCTTTGGATTTGGCAAAAGTCCTACTTGGAAGTTGACCTAATTCACTTGTTTCTCTTTTTATTGAATTTTCTGCTACCCTTTTCTCCATTTGTATTATATTTTCTTGACATTGATGTTTCTGCTGCTCAAACTTGTGTCGCATCTCTTGTTGAAAATTCATTTGACTTTACATCATTTGAGCCATCATTTGCTGCAACATACTCATGGAAGGATCAGTTTTTATAGGTGAAATATCAGATGAATAAGTAGGAGGCATATGATTAGAACTAAATTTATTTTCAACAGGTTTATTTGAAGAAAATGGAGGTTTCAAAGCTTCTAGATTTTGAATATTATTTGGATTCTTCCATGAAAAATTTGGGTGATTTCTTCAATTAGGGTTATATCCATGGGAAGGATCACAAATCTAGGATATCCATATGTAGCTTGAACTTCTTGTATATTTGATAGTTGAGCTTGTTCAACATGAGGATAATGGTCTTCATGATACATCCTATCACCACATAGGGAACAACCAGAATATGACACATTAGAAAAATTAGAATTTTTATTCGTCATAAACACATCATATTTTTCACACAATGATTTCATATCATTTATTTGCAGTTTAGTTTCTTTTAAATCAGATCTTAATTCCTTATCTTCAAAGTTTCCCATTTCATACATTCCCCCCCCTCTTAGATGAAGTTCTATTATAATTGGATGCAAAAACTTGATTTATTGTATTTTCCCTCAAATTTTCTGAAACTATATATGTATCATCCTCACTTTTATTAAAAAATAAGCCACCACATGCTCCATCTACCATTTGCTTAAAAGGAGGAAGTAATCCATCATAAAACATTTCAACTATTTGACTTTTAGGAATACCATAGTGAGGACATTTTCTCATCAAATCTTTCATTCTACCCATGCTTCATGAAATGTTTTTCCTGAATTTTGTGAAAAATCTAGAATAGCTTTCCTCATAGTTTTGGTTTTTCCTCTAAAATAAAGTCTATTCAAAAAATCTTGCAATAATGTAGCCCATGTCCTATTTTTTCCATCTAAGGTAGAAAACCAATAACTAGCTTCATCATTTAAAGAAAATGGAAATAAAGTCATTCTCATAGAATCATCAACTTCTTTAATAGTAGCACAAATTCTTTGAAATTCTCTAAGATGAGCATAAGGATCTTCATGTTGATGCCAATAAAAAGTAGGTAGCATTTGAAAAATGCTAGGTTTAATTTATTTAGCACCAATAAGAATTTGTAGTAAGTCTTCAAATGCATAGGGTGTAAAATTATCCTTCAATAACCTAGGTTGATTAGAATTTTGGGAACCTACATTTTCAAGATTCATTTTCTTAGATTTTCTTGAAGAAACCCTTTTTCCTCTAAATTCAAAAAATTCTAAATTTGGGTTCAACAATCTTCTACCTAGCATGTAGAGCAAAAAATATGATAATGATAAAGCAGAAAGATAAGTAAAAATAGATAATATAAATAAAATTATGAAATGTTTTTATATTTTTTATATATTATTCAATAAAAAATTTAATTTTTAAAATTAAATTAATCATAAATAAGAAATAAATCTTACAATCTTCCTTGACCTAGGAAATCCACTAAAAAATATTTATTTATTAAAAATTGACTTATTTTCAAAATTTTATAAATTTTAAATTTTCTGAATTTTCTTAGCAACAATAGAAAATAGTCAAACAAATTTTGGTACACAGATTGCGGCAAGTAATATGACAAGTAATTGTAAAAAATTGGTAAAATATGCACAAATCAAGATTGAAAAGGTGGTATGGAGAAGAAGGCATCCTCAATTATTCTATGCCCCTCTCTGATCAAAACCCCTCTCGTCTAACCATTACAAACCCTAGATTACACCCAATCCATCCATCTGATACAAACGATGGATTTCATCCAAATTTCTCCCTCATTTAGTTGCTACAGAGGTTGAATTTCATCTATAAATCATCTCTATTCTTCACCTAATACAAATGGTGAAGAATTTCTTTTGAGGATCCTTCTCCAAATGTCATGGCACTCTCAGAGTCAAATCATCTTTGCTACTCGATTTCAACAAGTGACAATTGCTAGGATTGTGATAATGTGTCATTTATCTATGTTAATCAATGAAAAATGATTAGAAATGTCACATTAATTGATGTTAAATATAATGAGATTATATGAAGAAATGATAAAATGTATTTTATAACTCATTGCATCAAAATTATCTCATTTGAGTATTATTCTTGAGAAATGTTTTAGTGATTTAATTTATACTAACATGAATATCCAAGGTGAATACCTTGAGAAATATTTTCTTGGGCTGCAGAAAAATCAGAAGAATGAAAGTTAGAATTTCTTGAATTTATTGTAATTTTGTTAAACTTATATTGGGCAAGATAGTGGGCTGATTACACATACCCACCATCAAGCCCAATATTAGGCCCAATACCCAACCCATTTCAATGGGGGGTTAAAAGGGAAGAGAAGAGGAGAGAGAGGGGAGATTAGGCGGACCGTGACAGCTAGGGCACAGCAATGGCTAGCCTCTCCGTGTGACAGGCGGAGACGGTGACGGCGAAGTAGTAGCACGGCGGCGTGGAGATGGCTAGGGCACAGCAACAGCTAGCCTCTCCGTGTGAGAGGTAGAGACAGTGATGGCGAAGCAGTGGCACGGTGGTGTGGAGATGGTGACGGAAGCTACAACGGACAGAGCTTGTTCCCCACAAAATGGTTGAGGTGGCAATGGCGTCGATGGTTGTTGTGAGCTTCCCTAATGCGTGATAGGCATAGGGGGAGTCGAGCACGGTGGCAGCAGCGGCATTCACAGTGATTTTTAACCCCCTTTCATCTCCTTCTCAAACCCCTTCTGTGTGACAGATGAAGAGGAGCGAGAATGCCATAGTTTAGGAGTTTTTAGCATTTTCATTTACTTTTCTTTATGTGATTTACTTGTTCGTTCTTTCTCAAATATTTGGGTTATTTATAGTTCTTAATTTCAGTTATTTACAACTTTCTTTGTTGCTTCATTTTATTGTTCTTCTTCAGATTTCTGAGTGACAGGGATTTGAAGAAGAATTCTTAAAATTTGATTGTTTTATTGATCTCCTCACCACTCACTCTTCTACTAATCCATGAGTGACACATGGATCAATAGAGGATGATCAAATGAGAGTTTTTCTATATATCTTTGAGTGACACATGGAGTTTTTAATATCTTTTTACAATTTTTTTAGGAAGATGATGTTTGCTTCTATGGCCAGGATTTGATCTGGGATGAGACTTTCAAGAGAGAAAGCATTGACATGTGGCAACATTCAAAGGAAGAGATCAAAAGCCTTCAAAGGCATCCACGCAATCAATGGCAAATGAAGCCTACTTACCATGGGTGCAGCAGACCTCAACATCAGGGAAGATCCTATGGCCAAGGAGAGAGAGCTGCAAATCTACGTGCCAGATCAGTCGAAGAGAAACCGACTCTCACTCCGTAGTATCACGGTTGAAAAAGACAGAAAGACACTCATTATTTTGCTGCCCTAGATCTGATGACATCGGATGAACCAGGTCATGAGAGGGCAGATATCAGCCCTCTATGTGTACCCTCTCACCCTCATGTAAACCCAGCACATTTAAGCTGCCATTTAGGGGCAGAAAACCTAAGTTTGGATGCCCAATTTTGGATCAGCTGAATGAAACAGCATTGAAGTTCCGCATCAATCTAGATGTGCTTTGGGTTGATTCTAGCTTAGATTTGCAGCCTGAATCATTGGACAAGCTTGATCGAAGAGGAAACTGCCTGGCCTTGGCAAAATATAAAGGCCTGAAATAAGTTCTTTTAGCTTCGATGCATTTGATGTGTGAACACCCATTTAGGTATTAGTAAATCAAAAATAGAATTGAGAGTTAGCTTCATGACTTAGTCGTAATCGTTTCCCTTTAGTTGTCTCCAAGTAATCACAACTCTGATTTCTCTCTTTTCCTTGACATAGATTCTTATTTATCTTACACTCTTCTTCATTATAACCACTTCATCTCAATATATCCCTTAAATATACAAGTAACTATCTAGCATTTAATCCTCATTCCCTATGGACCGACCTCACGCTTACCATGATACTTGCTAATTTTAGTATGTTAAGTAGGTGAATTCGAGATTCTAAATGTTTTTGATTAACTGATTTCAAGGCAATTGAACAACCCTAATTATCATTTTATCAATGGGAAGGCCCATTTCCCTTTTGTTTTCTTTTCTTTCCACTCTTCTCCTTTGGGGCCATATGTGTTTGGGCCCAATTGGAAAAGAGGGTGTCCTTTTTCTCACCTCTTCTCTTTTGGGTCACTCTCATTTGAGCCCAATGGGAGAGGAGGGCCCATGCTGGACTCTCTGCATTTTTCTTTTGGGCTTGGCGGCTTGGACCTCAAGTGTGGCCCTCCACCCTTGGCCCATTTGGGCCCCTATATAAGGGGCGGAGAGCCACTACCAAGAGGGGGGCATCAACTTTACTGAGAACGTGTATTTTGGCTGAAAACATCACTCAAAGAGAGAGAGAGAGAGAGTCTAAGGGGAAGAGGGCACCACCCAGCCACCGCTGTCACCATTGGGCCATTGGCTGCTCATCACGCCGCTGCTAGTGCACCAGCCCCATGTGTCTGGCCTGGGCCTTGCCCCATGATGAGGCATCATTCATCATATATAAACATAGATTATTGCATCAATTAGGACTCATTTAGGACATAAAAATATAGAGTATCACGATATTACTACAATATTAGAATACATAGATATTTATGTACCTAGGATAAATTTCTCTTTATTTATGTTGATTTATGCCTTCCTTAGAAGATTTGATTTATATCATGTAACAAGGTTGGCAATCAACCTTGCTGCCTAATGTTTTGTGTTGAGTTTATGCTGTAGTAGGCCATTAGGTGATTGAGGACATCCATGGGTCTAGAAGAGGGGTTATGGGGCTAAAAGGGGTTGTGAACCTTTAAAGAGGATGTTCACAAGTGAAAGAAGATCCACCGTCCATTTTTACTTAAAGAGGAGCACCCATCCAATGGTGGAGATTAAAACTTAAAAAGAGGTACACCATAAAGAGGAGAAGTGATCTAAGTAGGGTAGTGCGATCATAATTGATCGATCATGGTTGATCGATCGACAATCATGATCACAGAAACCGGCCACGATCACGATGATCCGGGCCAATGATCGATCATCGATTGATCGGTGGATCATTGACCACCATTGACCAGCCATTGGATGATGACCTCCCATCATCCAACGGTTAAGATTAACCCATACGAGAGAGAGATTTAATCTCTCTCTTGGGGGGAGACTCCCGCTCTCGAGTCGTGCTCTCACTCCCTAAGTCCCCATTGTGTCATCACCAGTCCCTTTGTCCTCTGCTGGGTTCACTGCTGCTGGGTTCACTGCCGCTAGCTTCACCACCGGTCTGCCGCCATCAGCTTCACCACCGCCACCAGCTTGACCACTGCTGGCTCTCCCTCTCCTTCCCCCTCTCTATCTCTCTCTCTCTCTCACTCTCTTGCTCTCTCGCTTTCTCTCTCATTAGGGCTTCTCTGAAATCGACCGAGCTGCTACTCTCTCTCTCCCTCTATTACTCTCTCTGCCGTCTATCGATAGGGCTTCTTTGGAACCCCACCTTCACTGCCATCATTCCCTCTCTCTGTCATCGCCGCCGCCTCTCCCTCCCTCTCTCTCTCTCTCTCTCTCTCTCTCTTTCTTTCTCTCTCTCTCTCCCCCTCTATTACTCTCTCTCCCATCTGTTAATAGGGCTTCTCTAGAACTGTCGCTGCCTCTCCCTCCCTCCCTCCTCACGGTCACTGCCTCTCTCTCTCTCTCTCTCCTCCCCCTCTATTACTCTCTCCTCTGTCTGTCAATAGGGCTTCTCTAGAACTGTCGCTACCTCTCCCTCCCTCCCTCCTCACCGTCACTGCTACCAACCTCACTGTTGCTGCCTCTCCCTCCCTCCCTCCTCACCATCGCAGCTACCAACCTCACTGCCGCTGCATCTCCCTCCCTCCCTCCCTTCTCTATCTCTCTCCTCCATTAGTAGGCCCCACAACCAATACAGATACTATAACCTCTCTCTCTCTCTCTCTTGCCCAATTTTAGGAACATTTGGGGACAATCTTTGAAGAGTATTTTTACTAGAGGTAACATCAATTTTTAATTTGTATAAACATACGATTTTTTGTTTGTTATTTTTATTTGATTCTCACTTAATGTATGCATTTAACATTGAATATGATATTGAATGTCTATTGTCAACAAATATTAAAGGTCAATATGATGACACAATCATCATCTGGTGATAATGAATGCATTGTAGATAATGAGGTATGTTTTTATAATACATTACATGTTTTGTGTTGAATATTTATTGATGGTGACAAAGTTTTTTTTTTGCAGAAGATGTCTACTAGATATGAAAGTAGACCTTCTTTGGCTAGTAGTAGGAAGTCCAAGTGCATAGCTTTCTTTGAGATGTTAGACAATGGACAATATTTTGGTAAGATTTACAAAGAGAATAACTCAAATTATGATCAAGTAATCAAGAGGAATTGTCAAGATAGCACTACCAACTTTTGGAGACATTTAGACAAGTATCATCAACCAATTCATAATAAGTTGAAGGGGAAATCTACTATTAGCACTCAATGATCAACTCTCGATCACATCAGGTATACATCAAGCAAGCAACAACTATTTATAGGAATCACATTTGAGTAGACAAAAGATCTTTTGGTGAAGTTCATTTGCAGCACTGACTAACTATGGAGTGTGGTCGACCGACGGATTTTTAAGAAATTACTTTGGTATTGTGCACAAGATCAATTAAAACTCTCA
Organism: Spirodela polyrhiza; assembly: GCA_024713555.1. NCBI lineage: Eukaryota > Viridiplantae > Streptophyta > Magnoliopsida > Alismatales > Araceae > Spirodela > Spirodela polyrhiza. The sequence continues at coordinate 3,510,842 of CM046544.1, read as the reverse complement.
TGTTCAAAGACAATTTGAGAATATGCAAGTGTTTTCTTCATAAAAGAGAAGCAAAAACTCAAAGATAAATTGGAAACAATTAGAAGAGTATCATTGTCAGTTGATGCATGGACTAGTGACAATATGATTCCTTTATTTAGGATCATTGTGCATTGGGTAGATGATGAATAGAATTTACAAGATCGAGTATTATCTATAGTAAAATTAGAAGGTCCACATTTAGGAGAGAATATGTCAAGATAATTATTAGCAGCACTTGAAGACTTCTCATTAGAGACAAAGGTAATTCATCATTATATTGTGCATTGTATTTTATATATAACATTGTGTATTATACTTATTTAGTACATCATGTAATTGAATTATTTCGTCTGTCATTATTTCATTTCTTGTTGTCGGTGGCTGCAATCACTATAGATAATGCAAGTAATAACACAATGATGGTAAAGTCATTGGTCACAACCTTGAGAGAAGTGAATCTGAATTTTGACAAGAAACATCACATGCCATGTATGGCTCACATCATTAATTTAGTGGTCTAAGAAGGCTTGAGGTGTATGGAGATCCCAAAAGCATTCATAGTCAAACGAATGGCAGATCTTGTTGATGATGGTGAGCTCCTACTACTCCCTACTACTTCGGCATTAATGGGAGAGATTGTGTATCGAGTGAGACAACTGGTTGGTACTGTACATTCATCTACATAAAGGTAGAAGCGATATATAGAATTCTGCAAGGAGTTATGTATGCCAGACAGCAACCTACTAGTGCTTGGTGTCCCAACTCGGTGGAACTCGACACACGACATGATGATTAGAGCTTATGAGAAGTGATAAGTGTTGAACAAGATGGCTTTATTGGTATTATCTGATGGTAAGAAGAACTATTGTATGACTGATAGTGAATGAGAGTTAATTCAAAATTTTGCAATAATTTTAAAGCCATTTCATGAAGCAACATAATATTTATGTCAAACTAAAGTGGTAACGACTACACGGGTCCTCATGTTGATCAAAGCATTAACTAGTCATATGATGAGCTTAGAGCAATGCATAGAGCAACGCACTTCAATTACAACTACATGCATGGCAATGGTGGAAAAAATCAGAAAGTATGAAAGGAGGATCAAAGGTAACAATGCATTTACTATTGCAGCACTCGTCGATTCACAATTGAGGCTTGACCTTATTTCTCTGATGGATCATGAGGCAATCTTGATTGATATTCATCGACTCTTGGGAGATGTTGTAGAAGAGGGGTGTAACTATCAAGGTACACCTAGTGACGCCACTCAAATTGTTTCACAGGGGAACATGGCTACATATTTCTTTATGTCCTATCACAACTCTACTAGAAGAAATGGATGCACGATAGAATGTGGTGACAACATCTACTAAAGAAGAATTGGAGGCTTATTTGCACTTGCCAGTCATCAAAGAAAATGCTTTGAGTTGGTGGCAACGGGAAGGTCATCATTCATTCCCAGGATTAATAGTTATTGCTAAGTAGTTTCTTCCTATTTGTACAACAAGTGCATTAGTAGAGAGGTACTTCTCTAGTAGTCGTGGCATTGTTACATTCAAAAGGTCAAAGTTGACAAGTGATATAATATCATTACTAATGACTTTAAAATGTTGTCTTTGTCGAGAACAATTTGAGTTGTTTGATTTAGATGTTGAGTGTATAGATAGTGCAGAGGATGACAATTTAGGTCTGGAGGGATGGTGACATCAGGCTTATGAATTTTGATTCTCCTCATATTATGTGTACGTAGGGTTGTATATTTTGAACTCTACTCTCTCTTATGTCTATGAAAACCGTTATTTCAATATTTTTATTGTGAAGTTTCAACAATTTTCTCATTTAATTTTTGTTTATGCTACCATATTTTGTTTATGATGATTGTTAATATATATACATATACTTTCAATTTATATAACTTAAGTCTATTGTTATATTATCATTACTTTTAGTAAATATTTATGTTATGCATAAGTTAAATAAAAAATTTGGTGTAATATATATGTCCTAGTAAATTTAAAAGTGTTATTAATCTTACTATATATATAAATTAATAAATTCAAGGTTTATCATTGATATATCTATGTATATTACTATCTTAAGAAATATCATTTATGTGTATTGTAATAAATTTGGTAGACCTCATATATGTTAGGCATAATATTGAAATATATATTAATTTATTCCTATATAATATATTTATATCAAGACTTTGGCATAATAGATAGATATATATCACATTATGTAATTATAGTTGTAGATATATTTATACGTATACATATCTGATATACATATTATAAATTTTTCATTTAAAGTAGGCTTAATATGTATAAATATATCTTATGGCTAACTATTTTATACATATATTTATATATGTTTATATACTTACATATATATTTATATATTTATACATATATATATTTATACATATTTATATATATTTATATATAAACTTTGGTATATAGTAGAATATAATATTATAATCTGACAATTAGTCGATCATGATTGATTGGATTGTCGATCACGACAATCGACAATCATGATCAGTAATTTTGGCTGATTGGATTGTCGATCATTCTAATCAGATTGACATTCAATCATGATTGCACTTCCCTAGATCCAAGGGAGGAGATTAAAAGATTAAAGACCTAATCTCCATCCAAGGGCCAAGATTTATCATTAGAGGTGTGAAGATCCAATGGTTTATTTTTAGGTTAAACGTGACAGCCGTTGGATCTCTTAACCTAATCTCTTGTAAGTGAGAGAGAGGGCAGCTGCCCTATTTAAACATGTAATTAAGAATTTCATGGTTAGCTTCTATGGAATGGAACTTTAGGCAGCAACCGTCCCAGAAGGGTTTAAAGGGTCCTAAGCTCCTCATCTCGTGCTTGAGAGGTGAGTTCATCCATTAATCATCGAGTTCTTTGCCCTGAAGGAGATTCTCTCCCATGGTTAGCAATGATCGCCTCCTCCTTGCGGAAATAAGGATGGAGATGTGGTGATAATCAGGTTGGCTTCAAAGAAACTTATGATTTAGATGTTTTAGATAGAATTTAGATTTATTAGGTTCGTTTAGATCACATCATCCTTGAGATTGAGTAATTGTTTCCTTGTCCACCATCTCTTCTTTCTCATAACCCATCGTTCATAACCACACACTCAGATTTCTTCCTCTTGTATTCTACGTTCAATCTTTATCATCTATAATCAATAATTAATTAAATCTACACCTCATTCCCTGAGAAGATGACTTGACTCATCTTGCCTACATTTATTTCAGTAAATCAACATTTAATCGTGAATCTATATTTGTATTTTGATTGAGTAGATTGAGGCCTAACGACACCTCTAATCTCACCATATCAAATGGCGCTTTGCCGGGGAATTGAGTGCTGTTAGATTTAATTTTTATTCTTTTAAGGTGATAATTCTTTTTATTTTTTGAAATTGATCACTAGACAAGTATTTTCGTGGATACAAGTCAGTAAAATTGTTGGAACTTAAGATATCAAGGTATGTGATCTGAAATCTTATCTTAAATCATTCTTACTCAAGCTTTTGTTTAAAAACATTGATTTGAACTAATATTCACGAAATTCTTTGGATTTTATTTTCTTTACTGAATCAATTGATCAGTTGAGTATTTAATCCTTGAGATTTAAATTTCTGAGTGTCAAAATTAACCTTCTTTGAGTCCAGTGAATTGATATTTGATCTCGACAAAAAGAAAGGAGAGTACTCATAATTTTTTTTCTGTCATTGTTTCAACGAAATTATTGAGCAGATTTATCTCTTGTTTTTAAACTTAGCTATCCATTTTCTTGAGTTTTATTGAAAGTTAAATTGATGCACAGAAGAAGATCAGTTAGAAATGCAACACCTCCACCAAATTCAGGATCAGAAAACACCTCTCACATAAAAGAAAATCTTGAAAACGAGAGAAGAGGGGAAGAAAATTTAGAAAACAATAGAAACATAGAACGAAATCCAATAAACGAGAAAAGAATGGATGAAAATCAAAGGGAGAATAGAAAAATGTGCTTAAAAGATCATTCAGCACCTCTCCAATATCGGCCAATAAATAGGATCAATGCACCTATAGGAAATGATGTTCATTTTCGAGTTGATCATCATCTAGTGCAGATGCTTCCACATTTTCATGGAATGACTCATGAAGAACCATACAAACACTTAGAAGAATTCTCTTAAGTGTGCAAAATTTCTCATTACCCAAATGTTTCTATAGAAACCATGAAGATGAGACTATTCCCATTTACACTTAAGGATAAGGCAAAAGATTGGTTGTGTGTATTAGCCCAAGAATTAAGTTCTTGGAGTGAAATGGAGGCAGCATTTTTAAAAAAATTTTATTCTGTGGGTAAGACTAATTCAATTAGAAGAGCTATTAGAGATTTTGTGCAAAGCCCGCAAGAATCATTTTATGAAGCTTGGGAAAGAGTTAAAGACTATACTAGGCAATGTCCTCATCACAGCATCCCAAATTGGCAATTAGTTCAACCTTTTTATGAGGGACTAAATGAGAAAGATAGGCATATGATTGATGCAGCTTTTGGTGGAACATTTATGAATAAATATGAGGATGAAGCTATTGAATTAATTGAAACATGAGCTGAAAATAGTGCACATCATTATGCCTTAAATCAAAATGGTAGGTTCATCGAACCAAGGAAACGAGGCATTCACGATTTGAAGAATGTAAAGGCTAGTTTATTGATTGATAAAGTTGAGAAATTAATTGAATGTGTGCAGGTTTTAATGCAAAAATCCACAACAACTGATTGACCGCAGTTTAAATCAGATCAAGATATAGCAGCATGTGCATTGTGTTCAAGTTATGAACATGTAGAGGTCGATTGTCCTAGATATGATCATGTGATGGCAATCAATCCTTTTCGTCAAAATCATGTAAGCAATAGGTGGCAAGGACAAACATCTAATATATTTTAAAATCAAACTAATAATGTAAATTTTAGGACTAGTCAACTTGGTTTGAATCAAAATTCAAGTTGGAGAAAAAATCAAGATGCAGCCCCACGGCCTCACCATTTTAATTACCCACAGCAATTATCTTCACAGAAGGGCAATTATTCTAATCAGGATTCTTTTGTGTCTAACAATCATCCTCAGCAATTTTCAGGAAATAATGAATCAACTACTCAAGAACTATTGAAGCAAATGCTGCAGGAACAAAGAGAATTGCGTCAAGAAATGGAGTGCATGAAGCTCCAAATTGAAGGACAAAATCAGATTGATCAACATAGACCTGAGAAGCAATTAGGGAAGAGGATTGAAATGGGCAGCAATAGTAGAGAATCAGGTCAATTACCCATGCAACCTGCTGTGAATCCCAAGAACTTAGGAGGATCATCAAGTCAATGCCAAGTGCATCAAATAGAAATCAATGATCAAGACCACAAGAACCTTAACGCCATTTCAAGATTGAGGAATGGTAAGGTATTATTTGATCCTTATTTAACAAATGTTGGAGAATCAGAGGAAGAGATGGAAGAAATTGAAGCATATGAAGAAGGAAAATTGGAAAAAAATAAAGGTAAAAAGGAGGAAGGTATGGAACCCAACCGAACACATATACTCCTATTCCATTTCCTGAAGCATTGTGTGATGCTAAACTGAAAAATTCTGATTCTAATGATAAGATTTTAGAGGTTTTTAAGCAGGTAACAATCAATATTCCTCTAGTAGATGCAATTCAACATATTCCATCATATACAAAATTTTTGAAGAGTCTATGTACACTAGTGGGGAAGCAAAAGAGAATTTAATTGTCCAAGACAATTATTTCAATTTTATTGAATCAAATGCCCACTAAGAGGCATGATCTAGGTGCCCCATTAATTAAATGTGAGATCAAGGGGATTATATTCACATGTTCTTTACTTGATTCAGGTGTAAGTGTGAATATTTTATTGATAACTTGTGAAAATTACATATTAATGTGTTACTAAATTAGGGAGAATAATGCATATTTGAGAATTATTTCACAAGTTATCATGTTAATTATTTGACTTGTCATTTTGATAAACCTCCTTAAATCTTGATTTAAATTGATATTTTATGAATAAAAATAAAATTGATGAAAATTTATTTCATATGTTGAAGCTTTATTCTCATTTAGTTTATTTTAAAATAAAATCTTGTTGTGCTACATTTTTATGATTAACTGAAATATATTTTCTGCAATTTTTCTAAAATTTTTACACATTAAAATAAATATAATAAATGAAATAATAAAAAGATAAAATGGGCGCACCGTTAGCGGGCCAGAGGCACACTGCTTAAAGGGCCCAATGTGGGCCGGAGGCCACACTACATCTAGAAGCTGGCCCAAGGGGTACGCCGCCTCACGACCTGTGTAAACTAGGTCGTGGATCTGAAGCATGGGTTTGGGCCAAATAGATCACCTCCAAGGCCTACTAAGAGCCGAGTCTCAATTCGGATCATCCCTGGGAGCCGATAGTCAAGTCCGGTCATCCCTTTAGAAGGTGCATGCATTGAATGGGGGAGACTGATAAATATATAGATGTTTACATTTATGATACTTCCGATATGGGACAAAACGGCCCTTCTTACTATTTTCAGATCCGACGGTAGAGTGGTAGCTGCGGCAAAGATCTGATGCACTAGAAGCGGCCATGTCACCACCCATCATCACACAAAAAGTAGTGCCAAATCTAATGGCAGCCATCATCAGATCAGACGCACTAGAAACGACCACGTCACCACCTACCATCGCACAAAAAGCAGCACTAGATGTAACGACCGCCGCCATCAGATCTGACACACCAAAAGCAGCCACGTCTCCATCCACCAGCACGTGGTTGGGTGCCCACACAGATCCCAATAAAGCACACGAAAAGGTAGTGAGAGCTCAAATAGATCTGATGGTGACTAAGAAGCCAAATCATCCCTTTCCAAAGCAAAATGATGGTACAAGAATTCAATAGTCTTCATCAAGCCATGCGGCGGAAAACATATTAACAAATATCAGTTGTTGTCTAGTAAAATAGATAATATCAATTATTCTCTCACGTGGCATAAGGGTATATCTACAAATATTGATTATCATCTTCTAAAATAGACAATATCGGGTATTGCCACAGGAGAAAAAGGAAAAATATCTGAAAAATTGAAGAAAAATTCGAAAAATATGACAGAAAATAGAAAGTTAAAATAGAAAATGTGATTTGCGGATCTAGGGAACAAAAGGGGGAAGAGGAAAGAGAAAGACATCCTTTTTCAAGTTGTTCTAGAGTTGTTCTTGGGTTGTTCTTCAGAGAAGACAATTTTTTTTCCTTTTTCATGCGAAAATAAAGTTCCAAGGAATGCACCATTAATTTTTTTTCATTCTCCTCTATCCTTCTCACCTTAAATCCATTCCATTGAACTGAATGCAAGATTGGGAAGCACTACCCAGAGGCCGACATCAAGTCATGCATTCTAAGGGTTATAAGTTTGATTTTTAATAAAGTTTTCATTATTTTCTTATTTGATCTGTGAAATAAATTTATTTTCTTATCTTTAATCATTTCTCTACCTCTTTCTTTTACATTTACATCATTCTAAAACATATTTCATTTTAGTAGACGTTTTAAATTCGCATCTACATTTATTTACCATTTTATTTCCTTCACTACTTTGAATATCAAATTCATAATCCATTAAATAAGAGAATAAGAAGATTTCTAAAAGCTTTCCCTGAGGAGATGACCTAGCTCACCACTATATTCATTTAATATTATTTTTGATGAATCTAGTTTTATAAATAATTAAAATTGAATGATGATTCTAATAACAACTTAGGGTCACATCAAATTTTGGGCGCCGTTGCTGGGGAAGGCAATTTCAAAATGTTTGATTCTCTTTAGGAATTGGTTTTTATATTTTTCTATTCTTTCTTTTCTTATTTCATTTTTATAAAACAAATTTTAAAAAAATTCATGAATGTTAGTAAGGAGGTAATTAAAACCCAAATTAGTAGAATTACCTATATCTAGAGTTAAATCACCTCCTCATTTACTTAATTCACAAAAAATGGAGGAAAATAGAGAAAACCCTAGACCTATTAGAGATTATTTTAATCCACCATCTATACTTGATTTTCTGCAGCAACCTATTTGCAAGCATTATATTAAATCAGGAACTTTTCAACTGTTGTCTACATTTTATGGTAAAAATATTGAAGATCCTTATGATCATTTGCAAGAATTTCTTAAGGTTTGTGGTACTGTCAAAGAGGCTGATGATGAATTAAAATTAACATTATTTCCTTCTTCTTTGAAAATTGATGCTATCTATTTGATTTCTACTTTAGAAAAAGAGATTAAATCATGGCCTGATTTAGTGCAGGAATTTTTGAAGAAATTTTATCCTAGGGGGAAAACAATGATGATGAGAAAGAATATTATTTTTACACAAAACAGTAATAAACCTTTGCATGAAGCATGGTATAGATTCAAAGCTATGATGAGAAGATGTCCTCATTATGGTATTCCTAAATGGAAAATAGTTCAAATTTTTTATGATGGTTTATGTTCAGCCAACAAACAAATGATTGATGCATCATGTGGTGGCACATTTATGAATAAAAATGAAGATGAGGGATATTCTCTTTTAGAAGAACTTAGTGAGAACTCTTCTAACTGTGTGTCTTCATCTTCTTTTGATAGATCTAAAGGTGGAATTTATGAGATTCAAAAATCAGATGAAAAAGAATGGAAGAATGAATTTGATGAGCTGAATTCTAAGATGGGAAAAATTCTTGCTTTTCAAGAAAAATTTAAGAGACAGACTTGCTCAATTTGTTCAAGTTTAAATCATGTTGAAAATGAATGTCTTCAAATTGTTCCTCCATCATATGCATCTGAACAAGTTCAATTAGCTCAAGGTTTTAACAAGCCTAACCATGATTTTGTGCAGAATTCTTATAACCCTAGATGGAGAAATCATCCAAATTTTTCATGAAAAAATCAAAACATGTCTAGTGAGCAAATCGCTTCTAATTATCCTAACATGCAGGTTAGACCTCAGCAACAAACATTTCCACCTATGCAAGGTCAGCAACATCTATCAAATTTTCAAGCACACCCAGATTAGGTCAAGGACCACAAGTCATGGGAAATAATCAAGACATGAATAATAAATTGAGTGGTTTACAACAGATCATGATTCAACAATAACAAACCATTCAACAATTACTACAACAACAACAAACTCAACAACAAGCCATTAATCAATTACTACAACAACAACAACAAAATCAACCCATGCATCAATTCACCCAAAAACCACATGCAGCCCAACAAATTAGACCAAATGGAGGCCAGCTACCAAGTCAACCTATAACCAATCCACAAAATCATCCTCCTGGTTTTCAACATCAAACTAACATGGTAAATGCAGGTTTTGAAGAACCTTTTGTACCATCTCAAATGGAAGACTAATAACTCTCAATATTTACATGATAATGTCCTTAGTGTTTATGTGATTTATGCTTTAATTTTAATTAAAATGATTGCAAAATACTTTAAATTGGAAAAGTTAGATTTAAAATGATTTATATGATTTTAATGTTAATTTCTAAGAATTACATGAAGAAATCAGTCATGTAATATGATGAAAATATTTCTCATCATGTTTTTATGTTTTATATTACTTTTGAGAATATTCCTAAGGTTATTCTGATTTTATAAACATATTATGGAAATTTGAGAAAAATCATTAAATTCAGAAAATCCTGAAAAATCGGCAAAAATCACGCCAAATGAACAATTGATTCTCCAAGGAGAAATTCGCCAAGTAAATTGACAAAAATCAATTGGAAATTATGTTATAATTCAATGCATGTCATTTTTATAGTTTATAATCTTTTAAAACTAATGAAAAATAAAATATTTTCAGGGTTTTTATGTTAACGGCAAACGCACGGATTGCGGCAACAAATACGACAATTACTTGTAACAAATCAGCGAAACATGTGCAAAGGAAGATTGAAAAGGTGTTTCCGGAGAGGAAGAAGGCATCCTCAATTATTCTACCCCCTTCTCAAATCAAAACCCCTCTCGTCCGGTCACTACAGACGCCGGATTTTGCCCAATCCGTCCATCCGATACAAAAGATGGATTTCATCCAAATTTCCCCCTCATTCAGTTGCTACAGAGGCTGAATTTCTTCCAGAAATCTTCCCTATTCTTCACCCGATACAAATGGTGAAGAATTTCTTCTAAGGATCCTTCTCTAGATGCTGCGGCATGCTCGGAGTCGAACCACCTTCGCTGCTCGATTTCAGCAAGTGACAGTTGTTGGGATTGTCAACCATCAATTGGAGAAGGTGTAGGAAACCAATCAATGCACCGAGCCTACACAAATTGATCATATTTGGGCAGAAATCCAATCGATGACTATGCTGCCCAGTTCTTCCGTAAACTTTAATTTTTGTTCATTTTTACTATTTTTAGATTCCAATAATACATCTTTTGATCCTTCATCATGTTTCGAACAAAAGCCCTTTTCTATTAATCTCTTATTTCCATCATTGTGGCTTTGGTTTGATCCATTTACGTGTCGACATATTTCCGTCGACCGCGAATTTGGGGCTATTCTTCACAAGCTAACGTTAGTTGACGTCAATAACCCCCAAATTCACAATTTTAGCTTATTTCGTTATAATTTGGCCATAAAATAAAAAATATCTATATATAATATATCAAATAAAAATCATAAATAATTAATAGTACTTCATCTTCCTTGTGATCGACTTGGAAAATCCACTAAAAATATTTCTTTATTAATAATTGCTTTATTTTCTAGAATTTATAAATTTTAAATTGCTGAATTTTCTTAGCAATGACAGAAAATAGTCAGACAAAGACATGAAGGCCATTTCTCAGCACTGAAATGGGAAGGTTTCGAGTGATCCTTACCAACAAAAGGATGGTGGAAAAGAATTCTCTTCCATGGAAAAAAATTCAAAAGATCAAAAACAGAAAAATATGGAGGAAGATGATGATTTTAGTGATAATGAAGAGGTTGAAAAATCAAAGGTTCAAATAAATATTGATTGTGAAGAATATGTTCCAACTACACCTTTCCCTCATGCATTAAAACCAAAGGTTAAAAAGGGATTGATGCATAATGAAGAGCTGATGAAAATTTTTGAGCAAGTGTAGGTCAAGATTCCTCTCTTGGATGCCATCAAGCATGTACCAAGCTATGCAAAATTTTTGAAGGAGATGTGCACACCTAAAATGGAGAAAAGAATCACTCTTTCATCACAAGTAAGTGCAATTATTCTTGATCAATTGCCCATGAAGTGCAAAGATCCATGTGCACCTCTAATCTCTTGTGAAATTAGAGGAATTAATTTTGATAATACATTACTTGATTTAGGTGCTAGTGTTAATCTTTTACCTATTGCTATTGCTGACCATTTTAGGATTGGTGAGCTCAAACCAGCCTCTACTATTCTTCAATTTGCAGATAGATCTACTAAGAAATCTAAAGGAATATTAGAAGATGTAATTGTCAAACTAGGTCAATGTAATATCCCTGTTGATTTTCTAGTTTTAGATATGACATTGTCACATGAATTAGAAAAAATGCCTATCATTTTAGGATGTCCATTTCTTGCTACAACAAAAAAAAATATTAATTGTGAGACTGGAATGTTAGATATTTTCTTTGGAGATCATAAAATGTCTCTTAATGTTTTTAGAGGAGCTAATTATCCAAGGGGTGAAGAAGATTATTCTGAAATTGATAGGATTGATACTTTTCTTGATAATATATTTTTGCATGATAAACCATCTGATTTATATGTTACAACAACATGTGAAGAAGAATTTTCTCCTCCTTCCATCCTTTCTCCAACATTAGATCTCAAACCTTTGCCTAAAAGTCTTAAATATGTTTTTCTAGGTCCAGAAAATACTAACCCTATTATTATTGCAGCAAACTTAACTTCTACCCAAGAATCATATTTGATTGATGTTTTATCATCATGTAAAAATGCAAGTGGGTGGAATATTTCTGATCTCAAAGGTATAAATCTAAAAACTTACATGTATAGTATTTATTTGGAGGAAGATGTAAGACCTAGGCGTGAGATGCAAAAGAGATTAAATCCCAGCATGAAAGATGTGGTTAAAGATGAGATAATTAAATGGTTAAATGCTGGTTTTATTTATCATATTTTTGACAGCAAATGGGTGAGTCCAATTCAAGTAAGGCTCCCAACCAAATGGTGTGTATGTATTGATTATAGAAAATTAAATACATGCACTAAAAAAGATCATTTTCCCTTACCATTTATGGATCAAATTTTAAATAAATTGGCAGGTCAAAAATATTTTTACTTTCTTGATGGCTACTCCGATTATAATCAAATAGCCATCAATCCAAATGATCAAGAGAAGACTACATTTACATGCCCATTTGGTACTTTTGCTTTTACTAGAATGCCTTTTGGTTTATGTAATGCTCCTGTCACATTTCAGCAATGTATGTTATCTATTTTTTCAGAAATGGTTAGAGAATTTTTAAAAGTATTTATGGATGATTTTTCAGTCTTTGGATGTTCTTTTGATGATTGCCTTATTAATCTTGAGAAAGTATTAACCAAATGCATTGAATCAAATTTAGTTTTGAGTTGGGAGAAGAGTCATTTCATGGTAAGAGAAGGTATTATTTTAGGTCATGTGGTAAGTGAACATGGCATTGAAGTGGATCAAGCCAAGACTAAGGTAATTAACAATTTACCTCCACCTACTTCTATTAAACAATTGAGATCATTTTTAGGACGTGTTGGATTTTACAGAAAATTCATCAAAGATTTTTCAAATATAGCTAGACCATTAACAAGTCTTTTGGCCAAAGATACACCATTTATTTTTGATCAAAAATGTTTAGATGCTTTTGCAGCTCTCAAATCGAAATTAGTGGAAGCACCAATTATTCAAGCACCTAATTGGCAAGAACCATTTGAAGTGATATGTGATGCATCAAATTTTGCCATAGGGGTGGTCTTGGGGCAAAAGATAGAAAGAAAATCACTAGTCATTAGTTATGCTAGTAAAACATTATCCCATGCACAAAATAATTATAAAACCTTTGAAAAGAATTACTTGTAATTATTTTTGCTTTAGAAAAATTCAGATCTTATTTAATACTTTCTAAAGTGATTATTTTTACTGATCATGGAGCCTTACGTCATTTACTTGCTAAGAATGACTCTAAACCACGCCTCATTAGATGGATTTTGTTAATTCAAGAGTTTGATTTAGAGATCAAAGATAGAAAAGGGTTTGAAAATCCTATTGCAGACCATCTCTCACGCATTCAACCTTTTGAGAATGATAATTTATTGGACTCATTTCCTGATGAGCAAATCATGAGTATAAATTATAAGATTATTCCTTGGTATGCTCACATAGTTAACTATTTAGTGATAGGAAAAATTCTAGAAGGTTGGTCTAAGCAAAAGAATGATGTGTTCTTCAAGAAGGAAAAATTTTTCTTTTGGGATGACCTTGAATTATTTTATTTAGGACATGATTAAATTATTAGGAGATGTGTACCAGAAATAGAATATGAAAATATTCTAAACTTATGTCATTCATCTCCATGTGGTGGACATTTTTCAGGTAAGAAAATAGCTGTAAAAATATTATAATCTGGTTTTTATTGGCCAACTCTTTTTAAAGATGTATATAATTTTAGTAAATATTGTCTTCAATGCCAAAAGATCTGGTGGCAGACATAGCCCCTCACCACCACAGCATGAGGCCGAGACGATAATAGAGATCCCACCCCCATGCTGACAATCAGATTGCGGAGCCCGAGCGAGGACAAGGAACCCCGGGTTCCGCTACACCGCTTGAGGGGGCTTCCATTACCTTGGGCCCATGTCGGGTCCATGACAGGAAGGGACAGCCCACTCCATTTTGGGCCCTCATCTATCCTAATACCTCCTCCTTGGGCCATATGAGTGGGCCCAATTGGAGGAGCTAGCGTCTTTACTCCCCTCACCCCCCTTCTCTTTTTTAGACCACCTTTGTCAGGCCCAATAAATGTTTTGGGTTTTCCCCTGTGGTCCTCCACCCTTAGCCCATGTGGGCCCCTATATAAAGGGGTGGAGGGCCACCACTAAAAGGAGGCATATTTTGAATAGAAAGATTATTTCGTGAGTTTGGTTATAGGAACAAATAGGGAGAGTGGGAGATTTGAGGGGTTGGGCACCGTCAGACCGACGACACGTCCACATTGTTCCTAGGGCATCGCCACCACGCCACCACTGCAGAACCAGCGTCGTGCTCACCGGAGCTCCCCTATCCTTTGCACACTCTAAGCCCGACGCCACGCTCCACGCCCCAACGGGCCACGGTCATCGTGCTCACAAATCTTAGGGGCCCGTCTGCAAACCGCTATGACCTTCTGCGAATCCGCCGTGGTTTTGACCAGGAATGCCTCACGAAGCTCTAGACATCTGGCTGTATCACCACCCCTCCCAACTCACCCCATGGGGCACCCGGCGCTACTGTCGGCGTCTCCCCGAACAACATCACGCATGCCGGTGCACACACCAATGCTACGTGTGGGCCATCCTCTGTGAACCAGGCCTCATTGGCCCCCAGCTGTGATGCCTCTCGCCTACCAGATGTGCAAGGGTCTCACTGTCGTCGACCTTGTGCTGGTATGAGGAGTCTCCCACCCTTGCCGGCCAACTGAATCGTCCGCAGGTTAGCCCACTTTTCCCCTGTCAGTCTACTTTACTTCGTGCAGTGCCTTCCCACCCCTACTCCGCCATCGACGGACCTACCTAGGAGGGACAGGTTGGGTCACCTCTTGGGTGTATGCCCTGATGCACACACGCCAGACCTGCTGCGTTGGCCAGTGAGCTCAAGCAACAGTGGCGGTGCTGACGGCATCAAGTTATCCTCTCGACGGACATGGACAAGGAGGACTCTTTGTGCCTGCTCGTGTCGACTCTGACGATTTTCCGCTGGCACTGTTGCCCTCAGCTCCTACCTGCCTTCTATTCTTCCATCCTTAGTGACACATCCCTTCCCGTAGTAGTGGGAGCCTCACCATCAGTCCTGCATCAAGATCACAAATTTATCCCACAAAGATATGATCCCTTTACAGCCTATACTTGTGGTAGAAATTTTTGATTTATGGGGTATAGATTTCATGGGACTTTTTCCTAATTCATTTGGCCATGAATATATTCTTGTTACAGTGGATTATATTTCTAAATGGATTGAAACTATACCTACACATACTTGTGATAATAAAGTTGTCATAAAATTCCTTAAGTCTCATATTTTTCTCATTTTTGCTGTCCACGTGCTATTATTAGTGATAATGGTTCTCATTTTATTAACTCACAATTTAAAGCTTTATTGAAGATATATGGAGTTATCACTAGATTTCTACACCATATCATCTTCAATCAAATGGACAGGTGGAAGTTTTTAATAGAGAGATCAAATGAATACATCAAAAGGTAATTAGAGTTGATAGAAAAGATTGGTGATTAAATCTTGATGATGCTTTATGGGCTTATAGAACAGAATATAAATCTCTTATTGGCATGTCACCATTTAGATTAATTTTTGAAAAATCATGTCATTTACCTGTGGAATTAGAACATAGAGCATATTGGCAATCAAATAATTAAATACAAACTTACAGGAGGTTGGAAATCATAGATCTCTTCAATTATCTAAATTAGAAGAGCTTAGGAATGAGGCTTATGAAAATTCTCGTATTTATAAATCTCATATGAAAGCTTATTATGACAAATATATTTCGAGAAAATCATTTTAGGTTGGTCAAAAGGTATGGCTTTTCAATTCAAAATTACATTTATTTCTTAGAAAATTAAAATCAAGATAGGATGGTCCTTACATTGTTGTTGATGTTGCAAATAGTGGAGCTGTAAAAATTAGTGACCCTAGAGATGGACGAAGCTTTGTAGTCAACGGTCAAAGGCTCAAACCTTACATTGAACATTACCCACTTTAGCCCATATTAGTAGTTGAATTTATAGATCCTTGAGCATCATTATGTCAGGCTAAAGACATAAAAATGAGTGCTTAGTTGGGAGGCAACCCAATAATTTTTATTTTTATTTTTCCTGTCATTTACTTTTGTCTTTAGATTGATTTGTTTTAATTTAGAAGATAATTTTCTTTTCTACAGTTCTTATCTACTTTAATAAATAAGGTATCAACTCTCCACTCTTCCATATTTCATCCATCATCTATACTTTTATTTGAAAATTTTTATATCCTTATATTCTAGCTAATGATTCCTCTTATTAGTAAATTTAAAGGACTATTTGGATATCAGCAACATAAAATTCAAGGAGCTGAAGAATCATCCACGATTTTCAATGAGTTTTTCTAAACTTTCCTTCTTGATATTTCATACTTGAGATGAATGCTATGATTCTTATTTCTTTTATAATTGCAATAGCATGTTTTATTGGGGACAATAAAACAATTAAGTGGGGGGGTAAGGAGGAAATTTAGAAAAACTCATAGATATAATTTAGTGCATGAAAATGAGTTTATGACAAATTATTTATGATTTTTTGCATATTAAATGATGAAAATATTTAAATAAAAACACATCATGGATTACATTATGGATTGATTTATAGATGAGCAAGATGAAGAACTGATTTTATATTATAAGTTTTATGTCAAGCTAAAGGTTCAAATATTTCCCTAGGGTGAGTTAAAAATATGGAAGTTAATTGAAGCACACATCTCAAACTCATAGTTATATTTATGATTTTTTTTTTTTTAGACTTGTCATCTTACTCATTCATCTCTCATGATCTAGTGTGATTAAACCTTGCATGAAAATCAATTTTTAGCATGAGATAGAGTTTTTGTCAATTTCTTTGGCAATTAATATTTATGATAGAGTGAATCCCCCTGAATTACAAAGGGATACAAAACCTCTTTGGGGAAATAAGCTGCTTGTCTAATTAAGGCAACACATGGAAATAATATTATAATTATTTATAATAAAAATATGTTGAACTTGAAGAAAGCACAGGGAATATGTTGTGAGACATCAGGGTATCTCTTCATAGCAAGTATTCAAGTGAAAAAAAAACCTAAAAAAAAATGAAACAAAGCAAAAAAAAAATGAGGTTACAAAGGGTAGAATCAAAGGAAAGCACAGGAAGTATGCTATGAGACACCTAGGCATTCCTCTCGTAGCAAGTACTAAGGATAAAACCTTATTATTATTGCATGATTTTTAATATTACTTTCCATGTGCCTTAGCCATTTTATATATAGCCATTTATATATAAGATTTGGCTCTATCCTATGCATATCTTTTATAATGTAAGGTATCTATCAATGCTATTTCTTGATGAGGTGAATTCTTTTCTTTATTTACATAGTACAATTATTATCATATGTAGAGTATTGAGAAGCATGCTTAAGTTCATGAAAATGTTTCGAAGTATATACCTTGGGAAATATTTCGATACCAAAGGTGGTTTCACTACCTATAGTTGACATAGATCATATATTCATTAGAGAAGGTTACTTCATATTAGCTTTGATATATTACTGATCCATGATTATTTAATGGTGTTTCTTAAATTTTTAAACACATTTTATTTTCATTGCTAAGGGATTAGCAATGATTCAAGTTAGGGGGTGTGATAACTTGTGAAAATTACATATTAATGTGTTACTAAATCAAGTAGAATAATGCATATTTGAGAATTATTTCACAAGTTATCGTATTAATTATTTTACTTGTCACTTTGATAAACCTCCTTAAATTTTAATTTAAATTGATATTTTACGAATAAAAAGAAAATTGATGAAAATTTATTTCATATGCTGAAGCTTAATTCTCATTTAATTTATTTTGAAATAAAATCTTGTTGTGCTAAATTTTTATGATTAACTGAAATATATTTTCTACAATTTTTCCGAAATTTTTACACATTAAAATAAATATAATAAATGAAATAATAAAAAGATAAAATGGGTGCACCATTAGCGGGCCGAAGGCACACTACTTAAAGGGCCTGATGTGGGCCGGAGGCCACACTACGTCTAGAAGTAGGCCCAAGGTGCACACTACCTCATGACCTGTGTAAACTAGGTCACGGATCTAAAGTGTGGGTTCGGGCCGAATAGATCACCTCCAAGGCCCACTAAGAGTTGGGTCTCAATCCGGATCATCTCTGGGAGCCAATAGTCAAGTCCGGTCATCCCTTTAGAAGGTGCATGCATTGAATGGGGGAGACTGATAAATATATAGATGTTTACATTTATGATACTTCTAATATAGGACAAAACGGCCCTTCTTACTATTTTCAAATCCGACAGTAGAGTGGTAGCTGCAGCAAAGATCCGATGCACTAGAAGCAGCCATGTCACCACCCATCATCACACAAAAAGTAGTGCCAAATCTAATTGCAGCCATCACCAGTTCAAATGCACCAGAAGCGACCATGTCACCACCCACCATCGCACAAAAAGTAGCGCTAGATCTAATGGCTGCTGCCATCAGATCTGATGCACCAGAAGCAGCCATGTCTCTATCCACCAGCACGTGGTCAAGCACCCACATGGATCCCGATAAAGCACATGAAAAGGCAGTGAGAGCTCAAATAGATCTGATGGCGACTGAGAAGCCACATCATCCCCTTTTAAAGCAAAATGATGACACAAGAATTCAATGGTCTTCATCGAGCCATGCGGCGGAAGACATATAGATAGACAATATCGATTATTCTCTGATACGGCATAAAGATATATTTGCAAATATTGATTATCGTCTCTTAAAATAGACAATATTGGGTATTTTCGTGTGAGAAAAAGGGAAAATGCCTGAAAAATCGGAGAAAAATCGGAAAAATATGGCAGAAAATAGAAAGTTAAAATAGAAAACATGATTTATGGATCTGGGGAACAAAAGGGGGAGAGGAGAGAGAAAGATATCCTTTTTCAAGTTGTTCTTGGGTTGTTCTTGAGAGAAGATAATTTTTTTTTCTTTTTCATACGAAAATAGAGTTTCAAGGAATGCACCATTGATTTTTGATCGTTCTCCTCTACCCTTCTCACCTTAAATCCATTCCATTGAATTGGATGCAAGATTGGGAAGTGTTACCCAGAGGTCGACACTAAGCCATGCATTATAAGGGTTGTAAGTTTGATTTTTAATAAATTTTTCATTATTTTCTTGTTTGATCTGTGAAATAAATTTATTTTCTTAGCTTTAATCATTTCTCTTTCTCTTTCTTTTCCATTTCCATAATTCTAAAGCATATTTCATTTTAGTAGAAGTTTTAAATTCGCATCTACATTTATTTACTATTTTATTTCCTTCATTACTTTAAATATCAAATTCATTATCCATTAAATAAGAGAATAAAAAGATTTCTAAAAGCTTTCCTTGATGAGACGACCTAACTCACAACTATATTAATTTAATATTATTTTTGGTTAATCTAGTTTTATAAATAATTAAAATTGAATGATGATTCTAATAATGACTTAGGGTCACATCATTTACCCAAAGCTTTATATGATTTATACAAAATGGGAGACCTACAAACTTTGTTGGTAGAATTGCAGCTAGCTAATGGATCCGTACACCAACCTTATGGTATTTTAGAGGATGTGATAGTGAAAATAGAAAATTGCTATTTTCCTGTGGATTTTCTTGTTGCAGACATGAAAGTTACAGAGGATATTAGTCAAGCCCCAATCATCCTCAGACGACCATTCTTAGCTATTGTAAAAGTGACCACAAATTGGGACAAAGGAATAGTGGAATTGAAGTTTTGGCCAATAAAGAGTTGAATTTAATATTTCTAAGTTATTAAAATATCTTGACCACAATGAAAAATTATGCTCTATTGACGTTATTGATGAGTGTACAGATATAATTTTCAGCAAAGGATTAAGTGGTGCATTGGAGGATCCCCTTGAGCTAATGGAGGAGTAACTGATTGCAAGCCCAAAAATTTATTCTCCAACATTAAAACCATTGCCGTCACACATGAAGTATGCTTTCTTAGGTGCAAATGAATCTTTTCTAGTAATTATTTCTTCTGAGTTGGCAGGTGATCAAGAAGAAATATTCTTAGATGTATTGAGAAAGCATAAAGAGACAATTGGATATACGCTTGCAGACATTCATGAAATCAGTCAAAAGATATGTATGCATAGAATTTTTGTCGAAGATAATGCTAAACCTGTAACAGATGTGCAGCATAGATTAAATCCAAAGATGCTTGAAGTGGTGAAAACCGAAATCGTAAAGTAGCTAGATGCTGGGATCATCTATGCTATATCCGACAGCCCATGGGTAAGTCTTATACATGTTGTATTAAAAAAAAACTGGAATTACAGTTTCCACTAATGAGAAAGGTGAAAGGATTCAAACAAGACTGACCACAAGTTGGCATGTTTGCATCGATTATAGGAAGCTTAATCAAGTAACAAAGAAGGATCATTTTCTGTTGCCATTTATTGATCAGATTTTAGAACGTCTTGTAGATCAACATTATTTTTGCTTCTTAGATGGTTATTCAGGATATAATCAAATTGAGATTTGCCTAGAGGACCAAGAGAAGATCACATTCACGTGCCCATTTGGCACATATGTGTTCACAAGAATGCCATTTGGTCTTTGCAATGCACCAGCAACCTTCCAACATTGCATGAGTGAGATGTTTGGTAATTTATGTGGAGATTATTTAGAAATTTTTATGGATGATTTTTCTATTTTTGGGCAGACTTTTGATGATTGTTTGACAAATTTAACCAAATTCTTTCAGATTTGTGTTGAAAAAAGATTAGTTCTAAGTTGGGAGAAGTCCCATTTTATGGTGAAGGAGGGAGTTGTGCTCAACCACATCGTTAGTCAACGTGGATTGGAAGTGGACAAAGCAAAAGTTGAGGTTATTCAAAACATTCCTCTTCCTAATTCCATTAAATAGTTGTGTGCATTTTTAGGCCATGCAAGTTTTTATAGAAGATTTATTAAAGGTTTTACAAATTTAGCTAAACTACTGATGCAATTGTTAGCTAAGGATACTAATTTCTTGATTGATGATGATGGAAAAGAAGCATTTAAAAAATTAGAGCATGCTTTGATCGAAGTACCAATTTTACAAAGTCCTAATTGGTTATTTCCTTTTGAATTAATGTGTGATGCTTCAGATTTTGCAGTAGGTGCTGTTTTGAGTCAATGGATTGACAAGAAACTAATCACAATATATTATGCTAGTAAGACTCTTAATGATGCACAATTAAATTACACAACAATAGAAAAAGAATTACTTGCCATTGTTTTTGGTTAGACAAATTCGTTCATATCTATTGGGAAATAGAGTTCTTGTTTACACAAATCATTCGGCAATTAAATATTTATTGACAAAGAAGGAAGCTAAACCTAGGCTGATTAGATGGATTTTATTGTTACAAGAATTTGATCTTGAGATTAAGGATAAGAAAGGCAATGAAAATAATGTGGCTGACCATTTATCTAGACTTTATATATAGGATAATGTGCCAATTATTGATACATTCCCTGATGAGCATTTATTAAAAATTGAAGCATCTAAATTACCATGGTAGGCACATATCGTTAACTATTTAGTGACAGGTGAAGTTCCAACAGATTGCTCAAACAATATGAAACATAAGTTCTTTAATGATCTGAAATTTTATTTTTGGGAAGAACTAGAATTATTTCATTTAGGTGTTGGTCAAATCTTACGTAGGTGTGTTTCTGAAGATGAACAATTTAATGTTCTAACCATGTGTCATTCTTCAGCATGCAGAGGACATTATGCCTCCAAGAAGAATACTACAAAACTCTTACAATGTGGATTTTATTGGCCAACAATTTTTCGAGATGCTCATGAGTTTTGCAGGAATTGCACAATATGTTAAGCTGCAATTAACATCTCCAAGAGGGATGAAATGCCACTTCAACCAATCTTAGAGGTAGAAATTTTTGATTTATAGGGAATTGATTTCATGGGTCCGTTTCCCCCATCAGTAGGTAACGAATATATTATTCTAGCTATTGATTATGTTTCAAAATGGGTAGAGGCTATTCCCACCAAAACCAATGATCATAAGACTCTTGTCAAAGTTATTGTGCAAAATATATTTTCCAGGTTTGGATGTCCACGAGCCATCATTAGTGATGGGGGTTCCTAGTTTAACAATTCTCATTTTAGGAATTTACTTAAGAGATATGGAGTCAAACATAGGATGACAACCCCTTATCATCCTCAAGCTAATGGACAGGTCAAGGTAAGCAATAGAGAAATCAAAAAGATCTTGAATAAAATCATTCGGCTTGATGGTAAGGATTGGGCGGAAAAATTGTTGGATGCATTATGGTCTTATAGAACAGCATTCAGAGGCCCAATTGGCATGTTTCCTTTTCAATTAATTTATGGGAAAGCATGTCACTTACCTGTGGAGATTGAACATCGTGCATATTGGGCAATTAAACAATTAAATCTTTCTTTAGATCATGTAGGAAAATAACATATGCATCAATTGCAGGAATTACATGAATTGAGGAATGAATCATATGATAATTAAAATATTTACAAGGCCAAACTCAAAGCATTTCATGACAAGAATATCAATTGTAAATCATTTTTTCAAAATCAGAAGGTTTGGTTGTATAATTCTTGGTTGAAATTGTTTCCTGGTAAACTCAAATTTCATTGGGATGGTCCATTTATTGTTGTGCAGACTTTCAATTCTGGTGTGGTTTTGATAGTTGAACGAAAATCAGGGAAAGAATTTAAAGTGAATGGGCAGCAACTAAAACCATATTGGGAGCATGATCAGCATGCAGCAACAATCTCTATCAGCTTGCATCAATTTGATCTTCCCGTAAGCAGCAATTAATTGTTTAATTTGCTAAAAAATTATATTATTCTTACTTCAGTATTGTTGTTTGTTTCTTTTGTAGTTTGTTTGTGTACTGTTACTTTACTTTCTATTTCTATTTCAGGTATTTCAATTCAATAATGAAAGCCATGGAAAATTATGTTCAACTAATGAATTGGTTTGCCATTCTCCTCATTTTTTATTCTCTTATGATACTACTATATCGTGAATGGCCTATATCATGATGTTGCTTAATTTTCTTCTTTAGATGCATTGAGGACCATGCATTGAAAGTTGGGGGGTAGGTGCATTAGAATGCATTAAATTAACTTCATATTAGTCATTGATTTATGGTGCATGTAGTTCAAAATATTAAACATAGTCTTTCATCTTTGATTTTCAGGAACCTATATTGTATGAATCAAATCTACAATGATCATGAGCTGTTTGTATGTTTATAAACTTTTACTTTGGACCAAAATCAATCATTTGGACTCTTTTCGATCTTGATCAATATATAGTTGAACAGTTTTTGAGCTAGTAGATGTATTTTCAAGTCATTAATCATGGTTGTAATTGAGGCTAGAAGTTTAGATTACAGCAAAGATTGCACCAATTTAATAACATAATAAGTGAAGAAAAGAAAAAGGTTTATTGGTAGTAAACACCTTAGCTGATTCTGTGGGGCTTCCACACGTGAGATTAGGATCAGTAAGGCTTGTAAAATACCAAAAAGTATTAACCATGCAGAGTATAGGCCCAGAAGCAAGCAAATATCAAAGGAGGTCTTCTCCATTGTCCCGTGGGGCTTCCACATGCAAGATTTGGACAAACAAAAGCAACATGTGGAAGGGAAAAGCTACCTGCATGAAAGATGTGAAAATTAAAAAATTAACTGGTGTAATTTAGCTGAATTATGACTTTGATGCATTTAGTGGCATGACATGATGAGAAAATTGCAAAAGCTAGTTTCAAAACTAAGTAAACAAGTGAGTGATGGAGAGATTAGTAGTTCAAAATTATGTTCGAGGAAAGATTTAGAAGTTTATGAATATGCATTTAGCTCATGTGATTTGTTATTTGTGAAGTATATCTTCAGGAGAATGAACAGAAAAGAAGAAAGAATAATAACTTAGGTTTATTAATAAATCATTGCTAAGGGACTAGGAACGAGTCAAGTTGGGGGGTGTGATGAGGCATCATTCATCATATATAAACATAGATTATTGCATCAATTAGGACTCATTTAGGATATAAAAATATAGAGTATCACGATATTGCTACGATATTAGAATACATAGATATTTATGTACCTTGGATAAATTTCTCGTTATTTATGTTGATTTATGCCTTCCTTAGAAGATTTGATTTATATCATGTAACAAGGTTGGCAATCAACCTTGCTGCCTAGTGTTTTGTGTTGAGTTTATGCTTTAGCAGGCCATTAGGTGATTGAGGATGTCCATGGGTCTAGAAGAGGGGTTATGGCCTAAAAGGGGTTGTGAACCTTTAAAGAGAACATTCACAAGTGAAAGGAGATCCACCGTTCATTTTTACTTAAAGAGGAGCACCCATCAAACGGTGGAGATTAAAACTTAAAAAGAGGTACACCATAAAGAGGAGAAGTGATCCAAGGGAGGATATTAAAAGATTGAAGACCTATCTCCATCCAAGGGCCAAGATTTATCATTAGAGGCGTGAAGATCCAATGGTTTATTTTTAGGTTAAACGTGACAGCCGTTGGATCTCTTAACCTAATCTCTTGTAAGTGAGAGAGAGGGAATGAGAGAGAGGGCAGCTGCCCTATTTAAACATGTAATTAAGAATTTTGTGGTTAGCTTCTATGGAATGGAACTTCAGGTAGTAGCCATCCCAGAAGGGTTTGAAGGGTCCTAAACTCCTCATCTCGTGCTTTGGAGTATCTTTTTGATAGGTGCCTCTATCTGTATGGAACTGCTGAAAGATCCCGTCCAATTTCCCCCTCCTTCCCCTGCCACCTTCCGACCTCATCCATTAAGCAACGAGTTCTTTGCCCTGAACGAGATTCCCTTGCATGGCTAGCAATGATCGCCTCCTCTGTGAGAAAATAAGGATGGAGACGTGGTGATAATCAAGTTGGTTTCAAAGAAACTTATGATTTGGATGTTTTAGATAGGATTTAGATTTATTGGGTTCGTTTAGATCACATCATCCTTGATATTGAGTAATCATTTCCTTGTCCACCATCTCTTCTTTCTCATAATCTATCATTCGCAACCACATACTCAGATTTCTTCCTCTTGTGTTCTACGTTCAATCTTTATCATCTATAATCAATAATTAATTAAATCTACACCTCATTCCCTGAGGAGACAACTTGACTCATCTTGCCTACATTTATTTCAGTAAATCAACATTTAATCGTGAATCTATATTTATATTTTGATTGAGTAGATTGAGGCCTAACAACACCTCCAATCTCACCATATCACCCCACGCCCAACATGTGGCCATTATCTAGTGGCAAATGGGGCCCGTCTCCACCATGGCACAAGCTCAAGGTGATGGAGGAGACCACCCACATGTAGTCAACCAGATCGTGGAGCACAAGCAAGGACGAAGGACCCAAAGTTCCACTATACCGCCTTAGGTGCCTTTACATTTTCCCCCCTTATGTTTTTTTTGTCACTCATTTCCCACGTCCGTGAACCACCTGGGTTTTAGCATCTCCACGTGTGGGGCCTCCCATCCTTAGGGTCCATGTTGGGTCCATGGCAGGGATGGGAAGGTCCATTCCCTCTTGTTTCTTTCTTGTCTATCCCCTTCTCCTTTTGGGTCGTACATGTTGGGCCCAATTGGAGAAGTTGGCGTCCTTCTTTCCCCAATTCTTCTCTTTTGGGCATTCTCATTTAAGCCCATTAGAGAGGAGGGACCACCCGAACTTTATTTTGGGGGGGGGGGGGGGTTTGGCATTGTGGACCTCAAGTTTGGCCCTCCAACCTTGGCCCATGTGGGCCCCTATATAAGGGGGTGGAGAGCCACCACCGACAAGACCATTTTTCTTTTACTAAGAAAGTGTATTGGTTGAGAGTCTCACTCAAACAGAGAGAGAGAGAGGGAGTCTGAGGGGAAGAGGGCATTGCCCAACCAGTGATGCCGCCTCTAGACTACTGGTCGCTTGCCATGCCGCCACCTGCATGCCAGTCCTGCATGCCCACCAACCATGCACTCCCGCCACATGTTCACCCTGCACCTCGTTGCATCCCCCGCCGCACACCCAATGCGCGGCCCTCATCACTCCCCTATGAATGCCCCACGTGCCTGCTTGCACAACGCTGCACCAGCCCACAGAGTCAGCCACCGTGCCTGACCGAGGACTCCTGCCTGTGCACGCCTGGCCACACAGCCATGCTCCTTCCTCCAGACCTGTCCAGCATTCATCGGATGCTGTCATCGCACGCCCCTTGAATGCCTACGGTGCGCTCGTGCACACAGTTGACACCCCACTTGGAGCTACCCTTAGCATGCAAGTCCATGTGCCAGCAGTGTACTGGTTCACGCACCTACTATGTGTCGTTGCACATTGGTAGGGGAACCTGCTGCCCAGCTGCAGCCACATCAGCCACCACCGTCCGCAGCCTCTAGAGCTCACGCCGTTGTGCTGCCATTGACCCTGCTCCTGTACGAGAATCCCACCTACTCTATCATGACTGACTGGGCCTCAGCCCACAGGTTAGCCCTTATCCCCACTCTGTTAAGTCCTTACTCTGTGCAACATCACTGTTCTTCAGCACTTGCTTGCATTTAGTTGAGTTAGTCTTCACCACCTAAAACCCCGGGTCAACCTCACTAGCCACGTATAGGGTCCCACCCCCTCATTGACGCATCCCTCACTTCACTATTAGGGTGGGTTCACCACTCGTACTGCATCATTATCATACCTCCAAACGCATACTATGTACCTGCTAGCATGTCACAGCGTCTGCCCCCACAGAGCCCGCCACTGCACCTGACTAGGGACGCCCACCTGTGTGCCTCCAGTCACCCCAATGTGCCTCTTCGCCTAGACCCACCCGGCACTGCCCCTGCACTCCCATCAAATGCCAACAGCATGGCCCCTGTGCACGCCCAAAGCCCACCCAGTGCTACCACTTGGGCGTACGGCAGAGGACGACACATGGATTTCGGAGGAGGACCTCACGTGCCTGCAGCCGAATTTGATCAAGCACATACCGGACATGAATTTGATGGACACTCACCAACTCCGGATGACATGCATGTCCATCAATGCAGTATCCGAACAGAGGATGACAGGGGCATGAGCAGACAAGCATCAAGATAATGCAGGCAATGATGTGTTGACAGGAGGTCGGACAGTGACATGCTGGCAAATAGCACAAAGGCGGCGACGCACCGCCAAGTGGCAGACTAGTGTGCAGGTAGTAGGTGTATGGGCCTCAATGCACCAGCAAGTGGCAGACGAGCATGCGGATGGCAGGTGTATGGGCCTTGATGCATTGGCAAACAGTGGAATATTTTGTCCGTAACTTTTGCTACAGAACAAAATATTGGGCATGGTATGCAGCATAGGGATCTCTGAACCTTAGCTATCCTTTGGAGAGATAACCTGGGCAACCAAAGAAGGGAAAAAGGTGAGGGAAAGGAAGAAGATTTGAACCTTTTTGTCACACCAGCCACATCCTAAGTCCTTCTCCCTTCTCCTCCTCCGTACTCTCAATCATGGATCACTTCTCCCTCACTTAGACACTCTCAAAAAAGAGTGGAACCAAGAAAATTGCTGTTCACCTGCCGCCAACCATAGGTTAGGTCAGCAATTTTAGGTTGAACTGGAGGAGGAATTGAAAGTATATATAGGGATCTAGTTGTGAAAGACTTAAAATAAACAGACTAGATCAATTCACTTTTCGGCCCTAGATCTCGTCCTCCTCTCTCCTGAAATCAGCCAGCAACTCCTCAACTTTGAGTTTTAAAGTCCTCCTTTGAAAGTGGGCCTCCTCTTTATGTGGACATGGGCCACCTTTCAGTTCTGTGTTGGGCCTATCTCATTGGGCTTGAACGTGGACTGATTTACTCCTTTTGCATCTCAATTTTATCATTGAAAATTACCTAAGTCCTGTGTTTCAACAAAAACAAAAGTCTAAAGAAGTAATGAGAATAATCCATTTGACTCAAGAGAGTCAAGTGGGGTTAGTCTCTACATCAATAAATATAATAAATCAGGATTAAACAGGTAATGCATGCTTTTCTAGTTTTAAACATAAATATTGGATTATGTGTGTAAAAGTAAAGATAAATCAATAAAAAAAACATAATTACATACAATTATCAATAACTATTTGATATCATCATTCTATGCCCACCTAGTGCACCTGCCTACCACATGCTGTGGATGTGTGTCTGCCACACACCCGTCACATGCCCCCATGTGTCTATCACATGGGTCATCGTCACACCTCTGTGCGTGCCCTGCATGCCCACTCACATGCCACTGCATCAGTCTCTAGAGTCAGCCTGTGGTTCACCGGGAATTCCCACCTATGTGCTTCCAGCCCCTTGGCCATACCCCTCCCCCCAGCCCTATATGGCATTTGCCCGACACTGTCTTCACACGCCCCATTGAATGCTGACGTCATGCCCAACACCTGCTTGGCACTGCCCTTGGCGTACCAGTCCGTGTGCCAGCCCAGCAGAGTGTCAGTTCGCATGCCTCCCACACGTCGTTGCCAGCTGGCAGGGAACCACTTGCCCAGCTGCAGCAACATCAGCCGCCATTGTCTGTAACCTTTCGAGCTTGTGCCACTGCACTATCGAGCACCCTGCCCTCGCACAAGAGTCCCACAGGCTCTACCATGACTGATCGGGCCTCGACCTGCAGTTTATCCCTCATCCCCATTCCGCCAAGTCATTTACAATGCTCAGTATCATGATGCAAAATGAATATGATTGATATAAATGTGATATGTTGTAAATGTGATGAATAATTAGCAAGCCACACATTCAAATTCGAACCTTTAAAGCCAGCTACGTGACAGTAAAAAGACCATTTTGTTCCTCAATCGAGAGCTGGAGGATCGTCTCGAATCGTCGTGATAAATCAAAGCTCTATTTTCAAAATCTCAGTCGGCCTCCAAACAAGAAAAACACAGCCCACACGACTAGTCACGAGCCCACATGGTTAAACCCAATGGTTGTGAAAACACAAACGAGGAAACATGGGATGAAATCAATGCACACATTCACTAAAAGGGTTAAGAGTGGACCTTGGGCATTTGAACGCCGAGGAGTTGACGTCGAGGATAATTTGGAGAAGAGCGAGCTCGATGCAGATCGAACTGCATGATCAATTGGCGGGGGTCAAGGGGAAAGCCACCCCCTTGTAGGGCTTGGGGCAGCACCCTAAAACCAAATCCAACAGACAAGAGGAGCAATGCGCGCAGTGCACGCACAGTAGCGGTTAAGGGTCGGAGGCTGTCGTGGACAACGAAGGGCCGAGCACATCTGCTACGTGCGGAATGCTCCGGTCGCAACAAAATGGTAGGTATCACATGGACGCCCACGGAGAGGAGTCTGACACATGCGGATAGTGATCTAGCAGGAACCGTTCCATGACAACGGACACTTGACACTGATGCAGAGGAGGTCCACGACTGTGGGCCGAGGAATCATGCAGATGCCCGCAGAGAGGAGTTTGTCGTGTGCGGACGGCAATCCGACGGAACCGTTCCTTGACGGCAAATGCTTAACGCTGTCACGGAGGACGTCTGCGGCTGCAGGGCTAGGAATTGCGTGGATGCTGCGGAGAGGAGCTCGTCGTGTACGGATGGCGATCCGGTAGAACCATTCCTTGACGGCGGATGCTTGACGCTGTCGCGGAGGACGTCCGTGGCTGCGGGGAGAGGAATCACATGGACACTGTAGAGAGGAGCTCGTCACGTGCGGACAGCGATCCGGTGGAACCATTCCTCGACAGCAGACGCTTGACGCTGACACAGAGGACATCCATGGCTGTAGGACGTTCCGTCGTGTGACAAGATGGTTAGGTCATGTAGACGCACGTGGAAGGAAGTCTACTATACGCGATCAATGATCTGACGGGAGGCCGTCAGCACATCAATGAGCACACGGGAGCTGGCAGAGGGTTCGTCCAATGATGGAGAGGGAAGGTTGACCTTGGAGCAGGGTGGGACCCATGCGACAGTGGGAGCTATAGGTGGCAGCGGTCGAACAGTTCCCCCTAGGGCACATTCTTAGGAAAGATACATTTCTTAATCCCAAAATCAGCCACCGGTTCATGGAAATCTTAAGCCTATTTATAGGCCATGGGAGGTAAAAAGGATTACAACAAAAATCAAACAAAGTCAGCAAAAATAAGACCTAATAATAAAGGAAATTCGGAACCTAGTTAGGTTGGGATGGGCTAGGACTCACCATCGTGCAGCTCTGATGCACAAGTCAAACTTGACACACTGGTTGTCAAGCATTTGTGGCAAGGCCATGTTGTTGACATTGAGCCATCGCCACCTAGATGTGGACGTGAAGGGTCACCTTGCATTGGCACCATTGGCAACTCCCTGACAAATGTATCGTTGGCATTGTTGCTCATCGGTGCCTACCTGCATGTAGAAGAGTTAGTCTTCACCATTTAGAACCTAGGCTCAACCTACCTAGCGCGGTGTAGGGGCCCAGCCCACATTGACGCACCCCACACCACACTATCAAGGTGGGCTCACTAATGTGAATTAATCGTTGTATAATAAATCACGCAAATTTAAAATTTTTATAAAACTAGAAAAGACCAATTCTTGGAATTTTAAATGCTTATCAGAGTGAATAAATTAATTATAAATTGATAAAAGATTCCAAAAATAGTGGGAAATTTCCAGGTCGATCACAAGGATGTAATATAATATCAGGTAATATTTCAGAATTTTTTTGAAGGAATATAATTTTTTTATGATTTTTTTTAACTGAATGATAAATATAATCTTTTTAATAAATGTGAAAAGGAAATAAGGCAATGACGTCAGGTGACGTCAGCGCCTGAAGAACACGAATCGGGCGGAAACAGAGTTCCGACTTATGATTCTTTCGTAAGCAATTACTGTGAAATTAATAGATCAAATTTAGTTCTGTAAAAGCCCGAAGAATCATAACTCAAGTACAAAATATTTTGGATGTTGAAATTGTACCAAAGATTACTAATTTAAATTAAAATAAAGTTTAAAGTAGGAAAAACAAAGTTCCGACTTCGCGGCAACGATCGCTGGAATTCTACGTGTTCAAAAAAGAAATCGTGCAATGTCCACAGCCTCAAACGCTCTCCTTGGACAAAGACGACATGGGTGATCTCTAGAACTTCTTTGGAAGCCCAAAAATCGGTGGAATGGATCGCCAAATCATTTCCAGCGGCTGTCACCCGGCGGAATAGAAAAATGGCGACTTGTGGCCCTCCGCCGACTGTCACTCGACAGAGGTGTGCTAGATGGAGGTGGGGCGCATCTTAGGGGCTTCGTCCTCAAGTCAGCGCAGCGAGAGGAAGCCCTTTATCGCATCTGATATGCTCTTAGGAGGTGGCGACTGGTCTCTCGGCAGATTGTCCTCTTCTCGGCGACGACTTGTTCGTCGATCAAGCGAAGATGATTTCTTCGTTGAGTTCGTGATGTTTTGTCCAGAATCCTACACCAATTTCGGCCATGATGCTCCACGAATCACATTGACTAAGTTTTTGCTGAAGTTTTGGTGATTTTTACAGCTTAATCGCTCTCTAGAAATCACGATTTCTTCGCCGATTGTCTGCCTGCGAGAGAGAGAAAGAGGGAGAGATGAGATAAGTACTAAAATGCCCTCAATATATGACGTCATAAGGATCAATTTATATCAGTCATTGAGGGGCATTTATGTCATTTATAAAATATGTGGATTTTTTTTGTTTTTCCTTAAATATTTTTTTTTCATTTCTCTCAACAAAATAAAATTATAAAATCATGTAATTAAGCAAAAATTCATATTAATCAACTAGAAACCACTTTTCACGATTTAACACAAAAATAAGTCTATTTATCATGAGTTAAGACTAAAAACATCATCTTACTAAATTATTAACTCATGATAATGAAGACTTATCACACCCCCCAACTTAAGTCATTGCTAGTCCCTTAGCAATGGAATTAAAAATATAATTATCATTCAGAAATTTCAGACATCATATTTCAACGCACAAAATACAATTAGAAATGATGAACCTCTAGATATTTTGGACCATTTTATCAAGTATTGAAGAAAGATATCAAGCTCTTAAATGTTTAAACACTCCTTGGAATAACAATATAAATTTCACTTCTTCAATCTACATCTTTATCACTTCTTTACTCATGGATATAATTCACAAGATTGTCCAATTATCAAAAATCATCCAAGTATAATATTGATCCTATCTTTCCCTTCCCTATGGCTTGATTTTTGAAGTTTGTACTATATTTCTTCTTCCTTTTTTTTTTCGTGGTGAATAAGCAGCTTTTCCTGTAAACAAATTTCGACAATGAGAATGATGTCTCACACCCTCCATGTGTACTCTTCATTTCCAAGGCTTTCACATTATCCACTTATTTTGCAACAAGTGTTTCTCATTTTCAAAAATTTTTTTTTTCACATTGCACATTTTTTTCTATTTTTCGAAACAAGTGATTTCTCCTCACAAGTCCTATAGATCAAGGTGTAAAAATCTCCATTAAACTCAAATGATCAATTAAATTTTCTCATCAAGTAAATTCTATCCATCAAGATCATGAAGTGAAAAATCTGTAAAATCAAATCCATGTTATCTATAATGTATCTAAGGAGTATTCCAACATTTCAGGCTATTCAATAATTCTCTTAACTCAATAATAATCATCCTAATATCCTTTGGTATCAATCAATCTAATTGATTTAATTTTTCCGTGCACATAATATGATGTAAAAATTAGATAGTTCTGAAAATTATGCCTTTGTTTTAGTTCTGTCAATTCTATTTTCAGTAACAATTCATTTGTAAAAATAATAAATCAAAACTATCATTTTCATAACAATAATTCTGAATTTCAACAATATATGCCTAGGGGTTTGAAATGTGATAAAAGGGTCTCTAAAATTTCAAGTTTTGTACTATTTTTATTTTTTTTTCTGCTGGTTCTTGACAGTCTGCACTCTACACTATTTTCTGTTATTTATGACAGAACTAGGAAATCAACACTATATATTTTCGAAAAATTACTCTTATAGATGATGAAAACTTATCAACACATGTTCCTATTCAATCTACAGCATTAAGACTTAATATCTTCATCACCTTACCCCCAACTTAAATTTAACATTGTCCCCAATGACACAAATTACAGAAAATATAATTTTCAATCAAGTATGCATATAAATAAAATTAAGCACGAAAAATACTGTAATAAAGGATCAAGTTCAGGAACATATAACCTCAGGCTCGCTTTCAATTTCTCACTTCGTCTTACACTCCTCCTCCTACACTTTTATTCTTTTTTTTTTTCTTGAAAGAAGAAAACAATATAGAAAAATAAATGTTGCGAAATTCAACAAAAGTAAAGCACTAATTTTAAACAGAACCATAGGTTGCCTCCCATGCAGCGCTGAGTTTAATGTCTCCAACTGGACACATTAATCTCATTCTCGAATTTCTTTTAATAATAAAATCTCTTTTTCTGCAAGGCATTCATGTTCTATGTAAGGTTTAAGCCTCTATCCATTTACCTTAAAACTATAATCTTTTTTAATGTCTTTAATCATTACAGCTCCATGATCATATATTTCTTCCACCACATAAGGTCTTGTCCATTTTGATTTCAATTTTCCTAGAAATAGTTTCAATCTAGAATCATATATCCATACTTTTTGTCCAACTTCAAAAATTTTTCTGCTGATGTACCTATCATGAAAGATTTTAGTTTTTTCCTTATAAATTATATGATTTTCGTAAGCTTCATTCCTTAACTCCTCTAATTCATGTAGCTGAAAAATTATATGCTCACCAGCTGATTTTTCATCCATATATAAATTTTTTATAGCCCATAATGCTTTATGTTCTATTTCTATATGAAGATGACATGGTTTCTCAAAAATGAGACGAAATGGAAACATACCTATGGGATTTTTATAAGTTGTTCTATATGCCAATAATGCATCTTGTAATTTTGTGGGCTAATCCTTCCTATCTGGTCTAACTATTTTTTTCAAAATTCTCTAAATTTCTCTATTTGCTACTTTAGCTTGCCTATTTGTTTGAGGATGATATGGAGTGGTTACTCTATGGTGTACTCTATTTATTTTCAATGGTTCCCTAAAATGTCTATTTGTAAAATGTGTTCCTCCATCACTAATAATTACTCTAGGACATTCAAATCTTGAAAAAATATTTTCCTGCACAAATTTCATCACGATTTTATGATCATTAGTTCTAATAGGAATAGCTTTTACCCATTTAGATACATAATCAACAGTAAGCAAGATATATTCATATTTTTCAACTAATGGGAATGGACCAATAAAATCTATACCTCATACATCAAAAATTTCAACAACTAACATATTACTCATAGGCATTTCATCTCTTTTATTTAAGTTACCTATAGATTGGCATGAAATGTACGTTTTACTGAATTTTATAGCATCTTTAACTATTGTAGGCCAATAAAAACCACATTGAAAAATTTTCGCAGTTGTTTTTCTGCTAGAAAAATGTCCTACACAGTTAGATGAATGTCACATTTTAAGAATGCTATGATATTCTTCTTCAGGAACGGATCTCCTAAAAATTTTATCATTACCCAAGTAATATAAATCAGGATCATGCCAAAAATAATTTATAATCTTAGCATATAAATGATTTCTTCTATTCTTTTCCCACTGTTCTGGAATTTTTCCAGAAAATTAACAATATGTGCATACCATGGTGATGGTTGATGTTGACCTCTCATCAATTACTCATTTAAAAATGCATCTTGTAAAGGTGCTGCATTTGTTCTTATATCACTCAATCTAGAAAGATGGTTAGCAACAATATTTTCAAAACCTTTTTTATCTTTTATTTCCAAATCAAATTCTTGCAACAATAATATCCATCTTAATAAATATGGTTTTGCATCTTTCTTATTAAGCAAATATTTTAATACTGCATGATCAGTATAAATGATGATTTTAGCTCCTAAAATATATGATCTAAATCTTTCTAATGAAAATACTACAGCTAACAACTCTTTTTCAGTTGTGATATAATTTAATTGAGCATCAGAAATAGTTTTGCTAGCATATGAAATAACTATAGGTTTTGACTCTTTTCTTTGTCCTAAAATAGCTCCTACTACATAATTTGATGCATCACACATTATTTCAAATAGAAGAGACCAATCAGGAGCTTGTAAAATAAGTGCCTCAGTAAGTAATCATTTTATTTCAGAAAAAGATTTAAAATATTTCTCATCAAAATTAAAAGGCACATCTTTAGATAATAACATGGTGAAAGGTTTAGAAATTTTCGAAAAATCTTAAATAAATTTTCTATAATAACCTGCATGTCCCAAGAAAGATCTAATCTGTTTTACTCAATTTAGAGGTTGCATTTTAGATATAATATCAATTTTCACTTTATCTACCTCCAAACCTCTTTCACTCATAATATGTCCCAACACAACTCCTTCTCTAACCATAAAATGTGATTTCTCCCAACTCAAAACTAATTTTTTCTCTATACATTTCTTCAGCACATGCTGTAAATGATTTAGGCATTCATGAAATGATTCATCAAAAATAGAAAAATCATCCATAAAAATTTTCATGTATTTTCTAGTCATATCAAAAAAAATAGACAGCATATATCTTTGAAATGTAGCTAGAGCATTACATAATCCAAAAGGCATGCGTTTAAAAGCAAAAGTACTAAATGGACAAGTAAAAGTCATTTTTTCTTGATTTGAAGGATTTATATAAATTTGATTATAACCAGAATATTTATTTAGAAAACAAAAGAATCTTTTTTCAACTAGTTTTTCAAGAATTTGATTAGTAAATGGTAGAGGAAAATGATCTTTTCTAGTTACTGAATTTAATTTTCTATAATCAATACAAATCCTCCAACCAATGGTTAATCTTATTTGTATTTCCTCCTCATTTTCATTTTTTATAACCATGATTCCTGATTTCTTTGGTACCACCTGTGTAAACTAACCCATTTACTATCTGAAATAGGATAAATAATATCAGCAGCCAACTATTTTAAAATTTCCTTTTTTACCACTTACATCATGTTAGGATTTAATCTTCTTTGTGGTTCTCTACTTGGTCTAACTCCTTCCTCTAAATATATATTATGCATACACATATTCATATCAATGCCTCTAAGATCATCCATTTTCCAGCCAATAGCTCTCTTATTTTTTTGAATTACTTCTATTAATTCTTCCTCTTGCTCATTATTCAAATCAGCTGCAATAATGACAAGAAATGAGTTATTTTCCTCCAAAAATGTATGTTTTAAATTAGAGGGAAGAGGTTTTAGCTCTAAATTTGTGTGATCTTCTTCCTTCTTCTCCCCAATATTTATGTTTTCGATTTCCTTTAATTCTTCCATCACAGAATCATCAATAATATTTAGACCATCATAATCATCTAAAAATTATATGGTATGACAATCATACACCTGAGATTTCTTAAGATCATTTGATACCTCAAAGATTTTAATTTCTACTGATTGATCTCCACATGAAATTTTTACAATATCTGTGGGAAAATCAATATTCATCTTTGCTGTATGCAAAATAATCTCCCTAAGATGATTGGGGTGTCATAAAACTGTCTATTAAAATCCATTTCCAGTATTACAAAATCAGCTGAAAATTTACATCCTTTTACTATTATTATCACATTTTCTAAAATACCTTTAAGATTTTTAATTGATCTATCAGCAAATTATAATGTGACAGTAAATGGTTTAAGGTCAGAAATATTAAATTTATCACAAATACTTGTAGGCAATAAATTAATACTAGCACCGATCAAATAATGTATTTTGACAAATAAATCCACCAATATCACACGAAATTAAAGGAGCACCAATATCTTTTGATTTATATGGAACTTGATTTAATAATAAAGTACTAGCATGCATAGATAATTTTTCTACTCTAGGTGCTCTTTTTGGTGTACACATTTCTTTTAAAACTCTAGTATATTCAGGAATATGTTCAATTGTAGTAAGTAAAGGAAGACTAATTTGCACATCTTGTAAAATTTTCTTTATTTCTTCATTATGTTCCTTTTTCTTTCTTTGTCTAAGTTCTAGAGCTTTAGGAAATGGAATTTTCGTTCTTTCTTTTAGATTTTCATCGGTAGAATCTAAAAGTTCTTCATTTTCTTCTTCTTGATTTTGTTTTGGACTGTCCACCTTTTCTTCTTCTTCTACTATTTGGGGATAAGGATTAGGTAAAATTTTTTCACTCCTTAATACATTTATTGTCCTAACATTATCATTTCGTGGGTTTTTTCTTAAGTTCATGCCACTAGACTCTCCTTGCTGAAATCTAACAGTTGGACATTTTCCTAGATTTTCTATGGGCTGACTAGGTAGTTGTCCCTCTTCTCTCCTATTCTCAAGAGCCTCTATAATTTATTTTTGTTGCAACATCATTTGATTCATAGTTTGCTGCATCATTTGACTCATTTGCTACATCATTTCCATAGCATCAGGTTGAGTATGAGAAGGCTGAATTTTCTGAAATCTGTTTTCTTGTTTTGGACGAAATTCAGAATTTAAATTGGGTCTAAGTGCTTCTAGATTTTAAATATTATTTGGGTCTCTCTATGAAAAGTTATTCCTCATATTATGATTATAAGAATTAGGAAAAAGCTCCCTATTTCTATTAAAACCGTGGGTTACTTGTACTTGTTCTTGCATAGGCTGAAATGATTGATCTAAATTATAACATTGAAATTTGGAATGCTCATTTTCACTATGCATAGGATATGAATTATTTGAACTAAATGGAGGATTAGGAACCTTCTGAAAATTCTCAATAAATACATCAAGCTTATCTAACTTTTTATTAATCTGATTAACCTCACTTCTTATATTAGATTTATCTTGATGATGGAATTCATACATTCCTCTCCTCTTATCCTTATCATATAACTCAAAAGAGGCTTGATCTCTCGAATTTTCACTTAAATTTTCATAAAGCCTATAAATCTCATCAAGGGTCTTCTCCATAAATGCTCCTCCACATATAGAATCAACCATATTCCTATGTTGTTCTAGTAATCCATCATAAAAAATTCTATTGAGCTGCCACTTAGGTATAACATGATGAGGACATTTTCTAAGTAAATCTTTGAATTTTTCTCATGTTTCATGCAAAGTTTCTCTTGGCTTTTGAGCAAAACTCCACATATGTTTTCTCATGTTTTGAGTTTTTCTTAAAGGATAAAATTTTCGAAGAAAAACCTATTCTATATCTTTCCAACTAGTTAATTCTCTATCTAAGGTAGATAGTCAATAACTAGACTTATCCCTAAGTGTATGAGGAAATAATTTCATCTTAATAATTTCCGGTGTAACTTGAGGGAGATTAACTAAATCACATACCATATGAAATTTTTCTAAATGCTGATGAGGCTCTTCTAAAGGTAATCCATGAAAATTAGGAAGCATTTGGAAGATTCTTGGATTTATTTCGAATTTAACAGTGGGTGCCAATGGAACTCTAATATTAGATGCTCTTTGAAATGAATCACAGATATAATGATTTTTCATGGCCATAGGATTGTTCTCAGTTTGACTTGTGCTACCTTCAGGATCCATCGAAATTAATTTTTCTTTAGAATTTTTAGTTTTAGGCAAAATAATGAGAGGATTCTCTAGTCTTGGGTATAAAGATCTTCTACCATGCATAAAAATAAATAAATTCGAGGCAAAAAAAAAAAATTTAATAACCGTTACCCTCCTTCAGTTTGCTCCTATCCTTACTCTGCTGCTCTTCGTGCTACTCTCTTTTTATTATTTTTTTATGTAAGACAAAAATAAAAACAAGATTTATCTTTTTTTTATATTCTAAAAGAAACACAGAAAATTACCAAATATTATGTAATACATCCCTGGCAACAGTGCCAAAATTTGATGTGAATTAATCATTGTATAATAAATCACGCAAATTTAAAATTTTTATAAAACTAGAAAAGACCAATTCTTAGAATTTTAAATGTTTATCAGAGTGAATAAATCAATTATAAATCGATAAAAGATTTCAAAAATCGTGGGAAATTTCCAGGGTGATCACAGGGATGTAATAATAATATCGGGTAATATTTCATAATTTTCTTGAAGGAATATAATTTTTTATGATTTTTTTTAACTAAATGATAAATATAATCTTTTTAATAAATGTGAAAAAGAAATAAGGCAATGACGTCAAGTGACATCAGCACTTGAAGAACATGAATCGGGCGGAAATAGAGTTCCAACCTATGATTCTTTCATAAGCAATTACTGTGAAATTAATAGATCAAATTTAGTTCTGTAAAAGCCTGAAGAATCGTAACTCAAGTACGAAATATTTTGGATGTTGAAATCGTACCAAAGATTACTAATTTAAATTAAAATAAAGTTTAAAATAGGAAAAACAAAGTTCCGACTTCGCGGCAGCGATCGGCGGAATTCTACGTTTAGAAAAGAAATCGTGCAATGTCCACAGCCTCGAAGGCTCTCCTTGGACAAAGACGACATGGGTGATCTCTAGAACTTCTTTGGAAGCCCAAAAATCAGTGGAATAGATCGCCAAATCGTTTCCAACGGCTGTCACCCGGCGGAACGGAAAAAAGGCGACTGTCACTCGACAGAAGTGTGCTGGATGGAGGTGGGGTGCATCTCAGGGGCTTCATCCTCAAGTCAGCGCAGCAAGAGGAGGCCCTTTATTGCATCTGGTACGCTCTCAGGAGGTGGCGACTAGTCTCTTGGTGGATCATCCTTTTTCCGGCGATGGCTTGTTCATCGATCAAGCAGAGATGATTTCTTCGTTGAGTTCGCGATGTTTTGTTCAGAATCCTACACCAATTTCGGCCACGATGCTCCGTGAATCGCGTTGACTAAGTTTTTGCTAAATTTTTGGTGATTTTTGTAGCTTAATCGCTCTCCGGAAATCGTGATATCTTCACCGGTTGTCCACCTACGAGAGAGAGAAAGAGGGAGAGATGAGATAAGTACTAAAATGCCCTCAATTTATGACGTTATAAGGATCATTTTACATCGATCATTGAGGGGCATTTATGTCATTTATAAAATATGCAGGAAAAAGTAAGGTGCGGGGTTTAGTCTCACATCGGTTTTCTGGGCGAGTTTCATGCGACTATATTACAGGTGCTTCTTTAGATATCAATAGGTACAAATCACCTGTGTGTGTACGAACACTCCTTGCCCCATGCCTGGTTGGCCACTAGTGACGTGGAAGGGGAGTGACCCACACGTCAGCCGCTTGAGCGCCTAGCTCGTGGTCCACTTTGCCACCCGCTTGAGCCTCGAGCTTGTGGTCTAGTCCTTAGCCGCTCAAGCCTTGAGCTCGCGGTCCTTAGCCGCTCAGCGGCTCCGCCCGACTGAGCCTCCGACCCGCTAGCGGGCTCGGTTCGCCAGCGGATTTTTTTACTTTTCCTTAAATATTTTTTTTCATTTCTCTCAACAAAATAAAATTATAAAATCATGTAATTAAGCAAAAATTCATATTAATCAACTAGAAACCACTTTTCACGATTTAACACAAAAATAAGTCTATTTATCATGAGTTAAGACTAAAAACATCATCTTACTAAATTATTAACTCATGATAATAAAGACTTATCAAGAGGCCACGTCATCCTCTTTCTAAGCAAAATGACGGCGCAAGAATCTAATGATCTTCATCGAGCCACATGGTGGAGGACATGTTGACAAATATCACTTATTGTCTGGTAAAACAAACAATATCGATTATTTTCTCTCACATGGCATAAGGGTACATTTGTAAATATCGATTATTTTCTGGTAAAATAGACAATATCAAGTATTGCCACACGAGAAAAGGGGAAAATGCAAAAAAAAAGGAAAAAATTAGAAAAATACAGCAGAAAATAGGAAGTTGAAACGAAAAACGTGATTTGTATATCTGGGGAAACAAAAGGGGGAAGAGGAGAGAGAAAGACTTTTTTTTCTAGCTGTTATGGAGTTGTTCTTGAGTTGTTCTTGAGAGAAGAAGTTTTTTTTCCTTTTTCATGCGAAAATAGAGTTCTAAGGAGTGTATCGTTGATTTTTGATCGTTTTCCTCTACCTTTCTCACCTTAAATCCATTCTATTGAACTGGATGCAAGATTGGGAAGTGCTACCTAGAGGTCGACATCAAGCCATGCATTTCAAGGGTTGTAAGTTTGATTTTTAATAAAGTTTTCATTATTTTCTTGCTTGATCTGCAAAATAAATTTATTTTATTAGCTTTAATTATTTATCTACCTCTTTCTTTTCCATTTCCATCATTCTAAAGCATATTTCGTTTTAGTAGAAGTTTTAAATTCACATTTACATTTATTTACCATTTTATTTCCCTCATTACTTTGAATATCAAATTTATAATCTATTAAACAAGAGAATAAAAGATTTCTAAAAGCTTTCCCTAAGGAGATGACCTAACTCACCATTATATTCATTTCATATTATTTTTGGTGAACTTAGTTTTATAAATTATTAAAATTGCGTGATGATTCTAAAAACAACTTAGGGTCACATCATTTTTTAGTGCTATTATCGAGGAAGGTAATTTCAAAATCTTTGATTCTCTTTAGAAATTTGTTGTTGTATTTTTCTGTTCTTTCTTTTCTTATTTCGTTTTTATATAAAAAAACTAAAAAAAAATCGTGAATTAACAATTGCATGCTAGAAAGGAGGTCATTAAAACCTAAACTAGTAGAATTACCTATATCAAGAGTTAAATCACCTCCTAATTTACTTAATTCACAAAAAAAATGGGGGAAAATAGAGAAAACCCTAGACCTATTAGAGACTATTTCAATCCACCATTTGCACTTGATTTTCTGCAGCAACCTATTTACAAGCATGATATTAAATCAGGAATTTTTCAATTGCTGCCTACATTTTATGGTAAAAATATTGAAGATCCTTATGATCATTTGCAAGAATTTCTTAAGGTTTGTGGTACTGTCAAAGAGGCTGATGATGAATTAAAATTAACATTGTTTCCTTTTTTTTTTGAAAAGTGATGCTAAATATTGGATTTCTACTTTAGAAAAAGAGATTAAATCATGGCCTGAATTAGTGCATGAATTTTTGAAGAAATTTTATCCTAGGGGGAAAACTATGTTGATGAGAAAGAATATTATGAGTTTTACACAAAACAGTAATAAACCTTTGCATGAAGCATGGTATAGATTCAAAGCTATGATGAGAAGATGTCCTCATTATGGTATTCCTAAATGGAAAATAGTTCAAATTTTTTATGATGGTTTATGTTCAGCCAACAAACAAATGATTGATGCATCATGTGGTGGCACATTTATGAATAAAAATGAAGATGAGGGATATTCTCTTTTAGAAGAACTTAGTGAGAACTCTTCTAACTATGTGTCTTCATCTTATTTTGATAGATCTAAAGGGGGAATTTATGAGATTCGAAAATCAGATGAAAAAGAATGGAAGAATGAATATGATGAGCTGAATTCTAAGATGGAAAAAATTCTTGCTTTTTAGGAAAAATTTAAGCGACAAACTTGCTCAATTTGTTCAAGTTTAAATCATGCTGAAAATGAATGTCTTCAAATTATTACTCCATCATATACATCTGAACAAGTTCAATTAGCTCAAGGTTTTAACAAGCCTAACCATGATTTTGTGTAGAATTCTTATAACCCTGGATGGAGAAATCATCTAAATTTTTCATAGAAAAATCAAAACATGTCTCGTGAGCAAACATCTTCTAGTTATCCTAACATGCAGGTTAGACCTCAGCAGCAAACATTTTCACCTATGCAAGGTCAGCCACATCCATCAAATTTTTAAGCACATCTACCATTAGCTCAAGGACCACAAGTCATGGGAAATAATCAAGACATAGATAATAAATTGAGTGGTTTACAACATATCATGATTCAGCAACAACAAACCATTCAACAATTATTGCAACAACAACAAACTCAACAACAAGCCATTCATCAATTGTTGCAACAACAACAACAAAACCAACCCACGCATCAATTCACCCAAAAACCACATGTAGCCCAACAAATTAGACCAAATGGAGGCCAGCTACCAAGTCAACCCATAGCCAATCCACAAAATCATCCTCCTGGTTTTCAGTATCAAACTAA
This sequence comes from Spirodela polyrhiza, assembly GCA_024713555.1. Taxonomy (NCBI): domain Eukaryota; kingdom Viridiplantae; phylum Streptophyta; class Magnoliopsida; order Alismatales; family Araceae; genus Spirodela; species Spirodela polyrhiza. The sequence continues at coordinate 3,467,481 of CM046544.1, read as the reverse complement.
CATGGTAAATGTAGGTTTTGAAGAAGCTTTTGTACCATCTCAAATGGAAGACATGAAGGCCATTTCTCAGCTACAAAATGGGAAGGTTCTGAGTGATCCTTACCAGCAAAAGGATGGTGGAAAAGACCTCTCTTCTATGGACAAAAATTCAGATGATCAAAAACAGAAAAATATGGAGGATGATGATGATTTTAGTGATGATGAAGAGGTTGAAAAATCAAAGGTTCAAATAAATATTGATCGTGAAGAATATGTTCCAACTACACCTTTCCCTCATGCATTAAAACCAAAGGTTAAAAAGGGATTGATGCAAAATGAAGAGCTGATGAAAATATTTGAGCAAGTGCAGGTCAAGATTCCTCTCTTGGATGCCATCAAGCATGTACCAAGCTATGCAAAATTTTTGAAGTAGATGTGCACACCTAAAAGGGAGAAAAGAATCACTCTTTCATCACAAGTAAGTGCAATTATTCTTGATCAATTGCCCATGAAGTGCAAAGATCTAGGTGCACCTTTAATCTCTTGTGAAATTGGAGGAATTACTTTTGATAATGCATTACTTGGTTTAGGTGCTATTGTTAATCTTTTACCTACTGCTATTGCTGAACATTTTAGGATTGGTGAGCTCAAACCAGCCTCTACTATTCTTCAATTTACAGATAGATCCATTAAGAAACCGAAAGGAATATTAGAAGATGTAATTGTCAAAGTAAGTGAATGTTATTTTCTTGTTGATTTTTTAGTTTTAGATATGACATTGTCACATGAATTAGAGCAAATGACTATGATTTTAGGACGTCCATTTCTTGCTACAGCAAAAGCAAATATTAATTGTGAGACTGGAATGTTAGATATTTTCTTTGGAGATTATAAAATGTTTCTTAATGTTTTTAGAGGAGCTAATTATCTAAGGGGTGAAGTAGATTATTCCAAAATTGATAGGATTGATACTTTTCTTGATAATATATTTTTGCATGATAAAACATCTGATTTACATGCTACAATATGTGAAGAAGAATTTTCTCCTCCTTCCATCCCTTCTCTAACATCAGATCTCAAGCCTTTGCCTAAAAGTCTTAAATATATTTTTCTAGGTTCAGAAAATACTAACCCTATCATTATTGCAGCAAACTTAACTTCTACCCAAGAATCACATTTGATTGATGTTTTATCATCATGTAAACATGCAATTGGGTGGAATATTTCTGATCTCAAAGGTATAAATCCAGAAACTTGCATGTAAAGTATTTACTTGGAGGAAGATGCAAGACCTAGGCGTGAGATGCAAAAGAGATTAAATCCTAGCATGAAAGATGTGGTTAAAAATGAGATAATTAAATAGTTAAATGCTGGTTTTATTTATCCTATTTTTGACAACAAATGGGTGAGTCCAATTCAGGTTGTACCGAAGAAAGGAGGACTCACCATCAGCAAGGATGAGGAAAAAAAAGAAATTTAGGTAAGGCTCCCAACTAAATGGCGTGTATGTATTGATTATAGAAAATTAAATGTATGCACTATGAAAGATCATTTTCCCTTACCATTTATGGATCAAATTTTAGAGAAATTGGCAGGTCAAAAATATTTTTGCTTTCTTGATGGCTACTCTAATTATAATCAAATAGCCATCAATCCAAATGATCAAGAGAAGATTACATTTACATGCCCATTTGGTACTTTTGCTTTTACTAGAATACCTTTTGGTTTATGTAATGCTCCTGTCACGTTTCAGCGATGCATGTTATCTATTTTTTCAGAAATAGTTAGAGAATTTTTAAAAGTATTTATGGATGATTTTTCAGTCTTTGGATGTTCTTTTGATAATTGCCTTATTAATCTTGAGAAAGTATTAACCAAATGCATTGAATCAAATTTAGTTTTGAGTTGGGAGAAGAGTCATTTCATGGTTAGAGAAGGTATTATTTTAGGTCATGTGGTAAGTGAACATGGCATTGAAGTGGGTCAAGCCAAAACTAAGGTAATTAACAATTTACCTCCACCTACTTCTATTAAATAATTGAGATCATTTTTAGGACATGCTGAATTTTACAAAAAATTCATCAAAGATTTTTCAAATATAGCTAGACCATTAACTAGTCTTTTGGCCAAAGATACACCATTTATTTTAATCAAAAATGTTTAGATGCTTTTTCAACTCTCAAATCGAAATTAGTGGAAGCACCAATTCTCCAAGCACCTAATTGGAATGAACCATTTGAGGTGATATGTGATGTATTAAATTTTGCCATAGGGGTGGTCTTGGGGCAAAGGATAGAGGGAAAATCAGTGGTCATTAGTTATGCTAGCAAGACTTTATCCGATGCACAAAATAATTATACAACCACTGAAAAAGAATTACTTGCAATTATTTTTGCTTTAGAAAAATTCAGATCTTATTTAATACTTTCTAAAGTGATTATTTTTACTGATCATGTAGCCTTACATCATTTACTTGCTAAGAATGACTCTAAACCACGCCTCATTAGATGGATTTTATTAATTCAAGAGTTTGATTTAGAGATCAAAGATAGAAAAGGGTTTGAAAATCCTGTTGCAGACCATCTCTCACGCATTCAATCTTCTGAAAATGATAATTTATTGGACTTATTCCCTAATGAGCAGATCATGAGTATAAAGCATAAGATTATTCCTTGGTATTCTCACATAGTTAACTATTTAGTGACAAGAAAAATTTCAGAAGGTTGGTCTAAGAAAGAGAAGGATGTGTTCTTCAAGAAGGTAAAATTTTTCTTTTGGGATGACCCTGAATTATTTTATTTAGGACATGATCAAATTATTAGGAGATGTGTACTAAAAATAGAATATGAAAATATTCTAAACTTATGTCATTCATCTCCATGTGGTGGACATTTTTCAGGTAAGAAAACAACTGCAAAAATATTACAATTTGGTTTTTATTGGCCAACTCTTTTTAAAGATGCATATAATTTTAGTAAATGTTGTCTTCAATGCCAAAAGATCACAAATTTATCCCGCAAAGATATGATGCCTTTATAGCCTATACTTGTGGGAGAAATTTTTGATTTATGGGGTATAGATTTCATGGGACCTTTTCCTAATTCATTTGGCAATGAATATATTCTTGTTGCAGTGGATAATGTTTATAAATGGATTGAAGCTATACCTACACGTACTTGTGATAATAAAGTTGTCATAAAATTTCTTAAGTTTCATATTTTTTCTCATTTTGGCTGTCCACGTGCTATTATAAGTGATAATGGTTCTCATTTTATTAACTCACAATTTAGAACTTTATTGAAGAAATATGGAGTTACTCACAAGATTTCTACACCATATCATCCTCAATGAAATGGACAAGTAGAAGTTTCTAATAGAGAGATCAAACGAATACTTCAAAAGGTAATTCACGTTGATACAAAAGATTGGTCATTGAAGCTTGATGATGCTTTATGGGCTTATAGAACAACATATAAAACTTCTATTGGTATGTCACCATTTAGATTAGTTTTTGAAAAATTATGTCATTTACTTGTGGAATTAGAACATAGAGTATATTGGGCAATCAAATAATTAAATACTAACTTGTAGGAGGCTGGAAATCATAGATCTCTTCAATTATCTGAATTAGAAGAGCTTAGAAATGAGGCTTATGAAAATTCTCATATTTATAAATCTGGTATGAAAGCTTATTATGATAAATATATTTCGAGAAAATTATTTCAAGTTGGTCAAAAGGTATGACTTTTCAATTCACGATTACATTTATTTCCTAGAAAATTAAAATTAAGATGGGATGGTCCTTACATTGTTGTTGATGTTGCAAATAGTGGAGCTGTAAAAATCAGTGACCCTAGAGATAGACAAAGCTTTGTAGTCAATGGTCAAAGGCTCAAACCATACATTGAACATTATTCACCTGAGCCTATATTAGTAGTTGAATTTACAGATCCTTGAGCATCACTATGTCAGGCTGAAGACATAAAACAAGTGCTGAGTTGGGAGGCAACCCAATAATTTTTATTTTTCTTTTCATTTAATTTTGTCTTTAGATTGATTTGTTTTATCTCAAAAGATAATTTTCTTTTCTGCAATTCTTATCTACTTCAATAAATAAGGTATCAACTCTCTACTCTTCCATATTTCATCCATCATCTATACTTTTGTTTGAAAATTTTCATATCCTTATACTTTAGCTAATGATTTCTCTTATTAGTAAATTCAAGGGACTGTTTTTGATATCAGCAACAGAAAATTTAGGGAGTGAAGAATCATCCACAACTATTCAATGAGTTTTTCTAAACTTTCCTTCTTGATATTTCATACTTGAGATGAATGATATGATGCTTATTTCTTTTATAATTACAATAGCATCTTTTATTGGGGACAATAAAATGATTAAGTTGGGGGGTGACGTGACTTAATCGTTGTATAATAAATCATGCAAATTTAAAATTTATAAAACTAGAAAAGACCAATTCTTAGAATTTTAAATGTTTATCAAAATAAATAAATTAATTATAAATCAATAAAAGATTCCAAAAATAGTGGAAAATTTCTAGGTCAATCATAGGGATGTAGTATAATATTAGGTAATATTTCAGAATTTTTCTCAAAGAATACCATTTTTTATGATTTTTTAGCTGAATGAAAAAATATAATATATTATATAAATGCGAAAAGGAAATAAGGTTATGACGTTAGGTGATGCTAGTGCTTGAAGAACACGAATCAGGTGGAAACAGAGTTCGACCTACGATTCTTTCGTAAGTGATTACCGTCAAATTAATTGATCAAATTTAGTTTTGTAAAAGCCCGAAGAATCGTAACTCAAGTACGAAAGATATTGAAGGTTGAAATCATGCCAAAGATCACTAATTTAAATGAAAATAAAGTTTAAAATAGGAAAGACAGAGTTTTGACTTTGCGGTGGCAATCACCAGAATTCTGCGTGTTTAGAAAGGAAATTGTGTAATGTCCACGGACTCGAAGGCTCTCCTTGGACAAAGACGATGTGGGTGATCTCTAGATCTTCTTTCAAAGCCTAGAAATTGGTGGAATGGGTCACTAAATTGTTTCTAGTGGCTGTCACCCAATGGAACGGAAAAATGGCGACTTGTTGCCCTCTAGCAACTATCACTCAACAGAGGTATACTAGATGGAGGTGGGGTGCGTCTCAAGGGCTTCATCCTCAAGTTAGCGCAGTAAGAGGAGGCCCTTTATCACATCTGATATGCTCTCAAGAGGTGGCGACTCATCTCCCGGTGGATCGTCCTCTTCTCGGTGATGACTTGTTTGTCGATTAAGCGGAGATGATTTTTTCATTGAGTTCGCGATGTTTTGTCCAGAATCCTACACCAATTTCGGCCACGATGCTCCATGAATTGTGTTAACTAAGTTTTTGCTAAATTTTTTGTGATTTTTACAGCTTGATTGCTCTCTAGAAATCATGATTTCTTCGTTGTTTGTCTGCCTGCGAGGGAGAGAAAGAGGGAGAGATAAAATAAGTACTAAAATGCCCTCAATGTATGACGTCATAAAGATCATTTTCTAATGGTCATTGAGGGGCATTGTTGGCATTTATAAAATCTGTAGGAAAAAGTTAAAATACAGGGTTTAGTCCCACATCGATTTTCTAGGCGATTTTCACGCGAATATAAGATGGCTACTTCTTTAGCCATCAATAGGTACAAATCACCCGCGTGTGTACAACCACTCCTTTGCCCCACACCCGGCTGGCCACCAGTGACGTGGAAGGGGAGTGATGCACACATCAGCCGCTTGAGTGCCTAGCTCACGGTCCATGTCACCAGCCACTTGAGCCTTGAGCTTGCGGTCAGGTCCTTAGCCACTCAAACCTTGAGCTCACAATCTAGTCCTTAGCCACTCAAGCCTTGAGCTCGCGGTCCTTAGCCGCTCAGCGGCCCTACTCGACTAGGCCTCTAACCTATTAGTGGACCCAACTGGCCAGTAGTTTCTTTATTTTTCTTTCTTAAATCTTTTTCCCATTTATCTCAACAAAATAAGATTATAAAATCATGTAATTAAGTAAAAATTCATATTAACTAATAGAAACCACTTTTCATGATTTAGCACAAAAATAAGTCTATTTATCATGAGTTAAGGCTGAAAACATCATCTCACTAAATTATTAACTCATGATAATGAAGACTTATTAGGGGGTAAGGAGAAAATTTAGAAAAACTCATAGATAAAATTTAATGCATGAAAATGAGTTTATGAAAAAGTATTTATGATTTTTTTTATTAAATGATGAAAATATTTAAATAAAGAACACATCATGGATTACATTATGGATTGATTTATAGATGAGCAAGATGAAGAACTGATTTTATGTTATAAGTTTTATGTCAAGCTAAAGGTTTAAATATTTCCTTAGGGTGAGTTAAAAATATAGAAGTGAATTGAAGCACACATCTCAAACTCATAGTTATATTTATGATTTTTTTTATTATTCTTAGACTTCTCATCTTACTCATTCACCTCTCATGATCTAGTGTGATTAAACCTTGCATGAAAATCAATTTTTAGCATGAGATAGAGCTTTTGTCAATTTTTTTGGCAACTAATATTTATGACATAGTGAAGCCCCCTGAATTATAGAGGGATACAAAACCTCTTTGGGGAAATAAGCTACTTGTCTAATTAGGGCAACACATGGAAAGAATATTATAATCATTTACAATAAAAATATGTTGAACTTGAAGAAAGCACAAGGAATATGCTGTGAGACATCAAGGTATCTCTCTCGTAGTAAGTATTCAAAAAAAAAAAAAATTACAAAGGTTTGAATCAAAGGAAAGCACAAGGGGTGCGCTGTAAGACACTTGGGCATTCCTCTCGTAGCAAGTATTGAGGATAAAACCCCATTAATTATTGCATGATTTTATATATAGCCATTTATATATAAGATTTGACATAATCTCTACCCCATGCATATCTTTTATAGTGCAAGGTATCTATCAATGCTATTTCTTGATGAGGTGAATTTTTTTCTTTATTTATGTAGTACAATTATTATTATATGTAGAGTATTGAGAAGCATGCTTAAGTTCATGGAAGTGTTCTGAAATATATACCTTGGGAAATATTTCGATACCAAAGGTGGTTTCACTACCTATGCTTGACATAGATCATATATTCATTAGAGAAAGTTACTTCATATTAGCTCCGATATATTATTAATCCATGATTAGTTGATGATGTTTCTTAATTTTTAAACACATTTTATTTTCATTGCTAAGGGACTAACAAAGATTCAAGTTGGGGGGTGTGATAACTTGTGAAAATTACATATTAATGTGTTACTAAACTAGGGAGAATAATGCATATTTGAAAATTATTTCACAAGGTATCATGTCAATTATTTTACTTGTCATTTTGATAAACCTCCTTAAATCTTGATTTAAATTGATATTTTATGAATAAAAAGAAAATTAAGGAAATTTTATTTCATATGCTGAAGCTTAATTCTCATTTATTTTATTTTGAAATAAAATCCTATTGTGTTAAATTTTTATGATTAACTGAAATATATTTTTTTCAGTTTTTCCGAAATTTTTAGGTATTAAAATAAATGAAATAATAAAAAGATAAAATGGGCACACCGTTAGCGGGCTAGAGGCACACCGCTTAACGGGCCCAACATGGGCCGGAGGCCACACTATGTCAAGGAGCGGGCCCAGGGGGCACATTGCCTCACGACTTGTGTAAGCCGGGTTGTGGATCTAAATCATGAGTTCGGGCCGGATAGATCACCTCCAAGGCCTACTAGGAGCCGGGTCTCAATCCGAATCATCCTTGGGTACCAATAATCAAGTCCGGTCAACCCTTTAGGAGGTGCATACATTAAATGGGGGAGGCCAATAGTTATATAGATCATTCTATTCATGATACTTCCGATATGAGACTAAATGGTCGCTCTTACTGCTTTCGAATCCGATGGAAGAGCGGTGGCTGCGGCAAAGATCTGAGGATCCTAAAGCCACCACGTCACCGCCCACCATCGCACAAAAAGCAGCGCCAGATCTAACGGCAGCCGCCATCAGATCTGACACACCAGAAGCAGCCACATCTCCATCCACCAACAGGTGGTCCGGTGGCCACACAGATCTCGATAAAGTACGCAAAAAAGGCAGTGAGAGCTCAAATAGGTCTGACAGCAACGAAGAGGCCACGTCATCCCCTTTCTAAGCAAAATGACTACGCGAGAATCCAACGGTCTTCATCGAGCCACGTGGTAGAGGACATGTTGACAAATATCAGTTATTGTCTGGTAAAACAAATAATATCGATTATTTTCTCTTACACAGCATAAGGGTACATTTGCAAATATCGATTATTGTCTGGTAAAATAGACAATATCGAGTATTGCCACGCGAGAAAAGGGGAAAATGCTAGAAAAAATGGAACAAAATTGGAAAAATATGGCAGAAAATAGGAAGTTGAAATGGAAAATGTGATTTGCAGATCTGGGGGAATAAAAGGGGGAAGAGGAGAGAGAAAGACATTTTTTTCTAGCTGTTATGGAGTTGTTCTTGAGTTGTTCTTGAGAGAAAAAGTTTTTTTTCCTTTTTCATGCGAAAATAGAGTTCCAAGGAGTGTATCATTGATTTTTGATCATTCTCCTCTACCCTTCTCACCTTAAATCCATTCCATTGAATTGGATGCAAGATTGGGAAGCACTACCCAGAGGTCAACATCAAGCCATGCATTCCAAGGGTTGTAAGTTTGATTTTTAATAAATTTTTCATTATTTTCTTATTTGATCTGTGAAATAAATTTATTTTCTTAGCTTTAATCATTTCTCTACCTCTTTCTTTTCCATTTCAATCACTCTAAAGCATATTTCGTTTTAGTAGAAGTTCTAAATTCACATTTACATTTATTTATCATTTTATTTCCCTCATTACTATGAATATCAAATTTATAATCTATTAAACAAGAGAATAAAATATTTCTAAAAGCTTTCTCTGAGGAGATGACCTAACTCACCATTATATTCATTTAATATTATTTTTGGTGAACTTAGTTTTATAAATTATTAAAATTGAGTGATGATTCTAAAAACGACTTAGGGTCACATCAGAAACCTTCCTTGAGATATAATTATATTTTCATGACCATAGATCATCTCTTAGTTTGATCTAAGTTATGTCTAGTTGAAGATAGAAAAATTATTGCTGGTTGGGAGGCAGCCCAACATATTTTAGATGTTTTTATTTTGTGTTTTTGCATTATTTTATTTTATGTTTCCTTTAATTTATTTAGCCTAGGCAACAACGAAACTTATGGAGGAAATTCCAAATTAATGAAGATGAGGCAATGCTGCAAAGAAACATAGGTCAAATATTCAAGTTCTGCATGCTCACCTTATTTGCTTTCAATATCTGATTTCAAAATTATTTCATGGACTATCATTGAGGACAATTCTAGATTAACTTGGGGGGTGAGGTATAGGTGAACAAGATTTTTTACTTAAATTTTTCAAATGGTCTTGTATTACTTGCTGGATTTTTTTTATGATCACAAGATGATGTTCTAATGCATCAATTCTACTCGTTTTCAGACTTTGCACTATATTTGAGAGATAAAAGTATTCATTTGATTTCATTGGATGTTGATAACCCTAGATGTCGCTATTTAGGATAATCAAAGATAAAAATTTAATTGTTGATTTCTAATGAACCCATAGAGATGTATAGCATAGAATGCAGGTAGAACCACAGATAATTCAGTAATGTATAATGAGTTCAAATAAATTCTTCTAAGATTGATTTTAGGGAAGAAAGAGGTTAGAAGATTGGATAAAGGATGACTTGGTCATTGAATAATATCCCATTTTGTAGATGTAATGTTAGTTAAAATAATAAAATATTATATAAATTTCATGAAAATAAATCATAATTATTTAATAAAATATTTTTAAGTATTTTATATTTTTAAAATTTTTATTTAATTTTTATGATTTATTTCATATTAAAATTAATTACTTATTATTTTATAAAATAAATAAATAGATAATATCTATTACTAAGCATAATTATACAATTTTCACTTGATCCGACGCCCCTAAATGCACCACGTCACCCTTTCTTGGCGGCAAATCAATGGTTGCTCGATACTTATATTAAGCTAATATTTTGTGATTTTTTAGGATGCACCACATACCCCCAAGAGCAAACCAATCGGAATGCGGAGAGCATGCCACATAACCAGCATAAGGCCTAGAGGGGCATATCAACAATTATCAATTATCATCAAGTAAAACCAAGATTATTGACTATCACCGATGAAATAAAAAGGACAAAAGTTTGCCGGAGATAATCATTCTGTCTTCTCCCTCCTCCATATAGTTAGAGCCCCTGGCAACTAGCAAACCCCCCTCCTTACTCCCTCAACTACACCCAGAGCCTCTAGCGGTGGCCACAAGTCTTCTCCTCTACCCCAAACAACAGTGACAGCATTGTCGAACCCTTCTCTCCACGAAATCCTTCCGACAAGCAGCACATAACGACTGGACAATATTCATGTGCCTTCCGACATGTTGTGACATGATTGGATGATACAAAGCCATCACACCGGCATCTCTTGCCATTCTAGAGGCTGACCCATCAAAGGACAGCATTAATTTTAGATTTATTTCTCATTTTATTTAGTTTTTGTCATGAACCATAATTTATGAACATTTTCCAAAAATAATCAGAAGAACACACGATTTATTTGATTAAAAGGGCTTCTTTCTATCTCAAACCTTCCATAACTCATCTTGAATCATCTAAGGAGTTATTTTGAATCATTTTCCATTGATTTCAATAGATAAATCCAGCTGAAATTTCTTACCATTTTTCCACCCAGCGGAATGATTTTTTGGTGATTTCTCTCTAATTAATCAACGGTTTGTTACTTTGATGGTTAAATTTTAACTGTTTACTCTTTATTAATCGGTGCAATACTGATTCAGACATTTTCTCGTGTGATTTCACATCTTTTCTCAAATTCTCTCTCGAGTATTCATCTAGAAATCACGATCAACATAGGCACGAGACGTGTTGACCATGATTTTCTCTCTCCTAATTATTGTCTATTTTATTTTCTTCTAAAATCTCTTCTTAACCCCATTTCTATCTCTCAAAAATTTGTCCAAAAGTCCCTTCAAAATCCCACATCTATCCCCCAAAATGTCTTCCTCTAATCCCTTCTAAATGCCACGTCTATCTCTGTTTTTCTCTTCACTATTTATTAAATATTAGTTTATATTATTTAATTCATAAAAATTCTAAAATTATAGAATCAATAAAATAATAAAATCAAAGTTAATATCCATGACAGGTTATTCCTACTCCCTATGTTCAACCTAAGACTCATTGCTTTACTAATTATTCATTAAGTTTTATTTATAAATATTATTAGATTATGAGTATTTAAATCCAACAACAAATGCTCATCAATCATCCACAAGACAAGAAATCAAGAAAAAATCATCAATTTGAAGAATAGAAAGGAGAAAGATAGGGGGAAACATGATTTGGGTTTTTGTTAAGATAATAAAGTGCAAGAAAAATTAAATCTTATTTTATCACATCAATCTCAAATTCAAATTATCCTTGGAAATGAGTTTAATCTTAGTGCCTAAGAGATCAAGCATACATCAAGGGAATGATCCTAAGGGAAGAAAGACAAAAAACTACTCTAAAGAACTCTAAACATGGATGATAGAAACCCTAAATCCTATTTTTCTAATCAGCCTCTCGCTTCGATCAACTCTATGTCACTTAGAGGGTTAACAAGAAGACACAACATACTCAAAAAGAAGAAAAATTGAAGGAAAATATATCAAACAACATAAATTAGAAGATAAAAATGCCTTCTCTATGTTGACTAGAGTCCTTCAACCGGATCTACCCCTTGGAGTTCTTGGATTAGTCCACTTGGTGAAGTTCATGGACTCTTCCTCTTCTCCTTGTGTGAACGCCCTTCTTCTCATCAAGTGGATGGCATGGCCACGAAATTTTGCCCCTTTTTAATGACCCTTTAGGTTGAAAATTTATTTTAGCCCTTGATGATCTTGGAGGTATTTTGGACTGTTGGATCTTTGGGCTTTTTTAGCCCTAAATGAGTTGGCTAGCAGCCGCCCTAGGGCAGTCCCCTTCTTTTAGGGCAATGATAAGTCAAAAAAATAACAATGAACTATATCATTGCAGTGCTTTTTAGACTTATGCAATAATACTTATAATTCACTTCAGTCACTCAATACCAGGTATAGTGTGAGTAAGCGGGCAAACCACATGAAGAAATTATAGAAATTTGAATTTAATTTTTTTCAGAAGAGAGAAAATTGAGATATGTAAGAAGGATATGAAAGAGGGTACGAGGAAGGATAAATCATGATATGAGTATGAGAAAAGGAAACCTCAAACTAAGTTTTTTATACAAATTTTGCATATGATAGGTGTGTTCGAATCCAATCAATGACACTTCCTTAAACACTCATTCTATCAAGGACCCATACATTTCACCTAGGTCATGGCAGTTTGCAACCAACAAGATGAATGAAAGGAAAAAGAAATAACTCAATAAATTGGAAGCTTGAACACAAAATTGATCTCTACTACCATTTTTCCTGCTGGCCAACCAATGTTGGGGGGTGAGACTCCAAAGATATCCCTCATGAATTCTAGGCCTTCTCCCCATATACACTTTGGCGTGGATGGACAGGGGAGAAAATAATGAAGCTACCCTCCAATTTTTAGCCCAAAACTCTTTCTAGTTCGTCTGATGTCACGCTCTCAAGTTGGGATATTCTGTGTCGTTGATCTCCTTCTCCCTTTTTCCTCCACACAGCCGCCACTTTCATTAGGGTTTCACATCCTCGTAAGCTGTGGTGAACGGTTGTGATTAGGTGTAAGTCCTTCGCTAGATTGCCTCATTAATCCTTCGTCACATGTCTATGCATACTAAAAAATAATAATAATGTTAATCCTACACCTAGCTTCATCGTGATGGCATGCGCCTCTCCACAATAATTGGGCCAGCCACCTATTGATGACAGTGAGATCGAAACATGTGTAGAGACAACACTAATTCCATAAGGGCCTATAATAATTCCAGAAAAGAATATATTCTGACTTAAAACTAATTACTTTATGAATCCATTGTCAGAAAATTTTTAAAAAAGACCAAAAGGTTTAGAAGAATTATACAATCATTCTAAAAAATAATATTGACCCTTTTAGCTATGATACCATGCATAGATGATCATTTAATAATGATATACATGTGAAAATCGTAATATTTATGTAATAATTAGCATGTTGTCATAGCCTTCCTACTTGAATTATCGCTAGTCCTTTAGCAATGTCCCATATGTTTTCTTTAAGACGCCTGTTCATCCTTGAAACAAACAGAACAAGCACATGAAATGTTAAAAATATCACTCACATGCTTAGTATCAATTTAGATGTTAACCTTTTTAGGAATGCGTGGACTGACCTTTCCTAGTTTGGAAAGAGCTAATGAAAATGAATAGATACACTTACTCCTCTACAGAAATGGCACTATACCCCTAGGATTTTCTCACTACACCTGATGAACAGGTGGACCTCACATGACTCATGATAAGTCTTCATTATCATGAGTTAATAATTTAGTAAGATGATGTTTTTAGTCTTAACTCATGATAAATAGACTTATTTTTGTGTTAAATCGTGAGAAGTGATTTCTAGTTGATTAATATGAATTTTTGCTTAATTACATGATTTTATAATTTTATTTTGTTGAGAGAAATGAAAAAGAAATATTTATGAAAAAAGCAAAAATATCCGCCGGCCAACCGAGCCGGCTAGCGGGTCGGAGGCCCAATCGGGCGGAGCCGCTAGGCGGCTAAGGACCGCGAGCTCAAGGCTCGAGCGGCTAAGGACCAGACCGCGAGCTCGAGGCTCAAGCAGCTGGCGAAGCGGATCGCGAGCTAGGCGCTCAAGCAGCTGACGTGTGCGTCACTCCCCTTCCACGTCACTGGTGGCCAGCCGGGCATGGGGCAAGGAGTGTTCGTACACACGCGGGTGATTTGTACCTATTGATGGGTAAAGAATCGCCCGTAATATATGCGCATGAAACTCGCCTAGAAAACTGATGTGGGACTAAACCGCACGCCTTACTTTTTCTCGCATATTTTATAAATGACATAAATGCCCCTCAATGACAGATATAAAATGATCCTTATGACGTCATAGCTTGAGGGTATTTTAGTACTTATTTCATCTCTCCCTCTTTCTCTCTCTCGCAGGCGGACAATTGGCGAAGAAATCGCGATTTCTGGAGAGCGATTAAGCTGCAAAAATCACCAAAAATTTAGCAGAAACTTAGTCAACGCGATTCGCGGAGCATCGTGGCCGAAATTGGTGTAGGATTCTGAACAAAAGATCACGAATTCAACGAAGAAATCATCTCCGCTTGATCGACGAACAAGCCGTCACCAGAAAGAGGACGATCCGCCGGGAGACGAGTCGCCACCTCCTAAGAGCGTATCAAATGCGATAAAGGGCCTCCTCTCGCTGCGCTGACTTGAGGACGAAGCTCCTAAGACGTGCCCCACCTCCATCCAGCACATCTCCGTCGAGTGACAGTCACCGGAGGGCCGCAAGTCGCCGTTTTTCTGTTCCGCTGGGTGACAGCCGCCGGAAACGATTTGGCGATCCATTCCACCGATTTCTAGGCTTCGAAAGAAGTTCTAGAGATCACCCACATTGTCTTTGTCCAAGGAGAGCCTTCGAGGCCGTGAACATTGCACGATTTCTTTTCTGAACACGCAGAATTCTGGCAATCGCCACGCAAGTCAGAACTCTGTTTTTCCTATTTTAAACTTTAGTTTCACTTAAATTAGTAATCTTTGGCACGATTTCAACATCCAAATTATTTCGTACTTGAGTTACGATTCTTCGAGCTTTTACAGAACTAAATTTGATCTATTAATTTCATAGTAATCGCTTATGAAAGAATCGTAGGTCGGAACTCTGTTTCTGCCCGATTCGTGTTCTTTAGGCGCTGACGTCACCTGACGTCATTGCCTTATTTCCTTTTCGCATTTATTAAATAGATTATATTTATCATTTAGTTAAAAAATTCATAAAAAATCATATTCCTTCAGGAAAATTCTAAAATATTATCCGATATTATATTACATCCCTATGATCAACCTGGAAATTTCCCACTATTTTTGGAATCTTTTATCAATTTATAATTGATTTATTCACTCTGATAAACATTTAAAATTCCAAGAATTGGTCCTTTCTAGTTTTATAAAAATTTTAAATTTGCGTGATTTATTATACAACGATTAATTCACGTCAACTCACAAACAAGATCACTCTCTCGTGGCTGGCAGCTACTTAGTGTTCAGGGATTCCCATTAGCCTTCTTCTTATTCGAAGTCAAGAATAGGCACTTTCCTCCTATTTAAGCACAGAATATTGTGTATACCAAGAACAGATGGATAATGAAGGTAGGCTTAACGATGTGGAAAGAGTGAGGGAAGTGAAAAGTGAGAGCACAAAAGAAAGGCGATAGGACATACAAAGGATGAAAGATGAAAGTCAGGTGATATGACTTAATATAGCCTACTCCTAGGATAGATGAATGAGCAACACACACAAGGGGTGTTGAATGAAGTGAAAATGAATAACAAGAGAGTGGAATTGAAGAAGTATGGACTCAATCTCAAAGAGGTAGATGAAATGTGTGCATCTACAGTAGACAAAGGAAAATAATAAAGTGAAGATGATGGATAGATCATGATGATCAGAGAAATATCTAAAACCCACAATCTGCTGTCAAAACGACCCCCCCCCTTCCTTTTCTTTCTCTCTTTTTTTTCTTGAATTTTTCTTGCTTTTGAGACTTTCCCCTCCTTTCTATTTTTGCTTCCCAAATTTTTTTGATTTGGAGGCTTCCTCTTCTCTCTCTCTCTCTCTCTTTAAAAAAAAAAGGAGAAAGGAAGAGAAGAAAATGATAAGAACAAATATGGAGAGAAGAAAGATTTGGGGATTTGGCCAATCGTACGTAACTGAGTATAATGGTGAACATGGGTTCCTACAAGAGATAGGTAAGCACAAAGGATAAGAACATTTGATAATGGATGTAGGCTGTGATGTGTGAATGGTAGATAGAGTTTTCAATTATAATTCCAAGTAAATGAAAGAAGAGAAATTCTGTGGATAAAGCTTGAAGAAATGCCTACCCTCTACTCCCAATAAGATTCCACCTAATGGAGAGTCAAGACACATTAGTATTGGCTGATGACAGGGTGGTGGTGATGTGGGGGTTCACAGAAGTCACTCATCACTCCCTCCTAATGTTATAGTGCTTCAATCCTCTCATTTTCACATCTCCTACCCATTCCACTAGATATCTGGACATTTGGTAATCAGCCACACATTGCCTAAAAATCATGGCTTGTAGAATCTCAAACATGTTTTTAATCCGCTCTCAAAGCCTAGCTTCACCACCCATGCTTCTAGGATTAAGGGTGAACTGACATCTTAAAGTGGGGTTGTGATTAATACTTGCATTTATGAAACATATTTCTCCCTTATGTTAATGCATGAACATTTAGGAAGAACAAAATAGCAATTTTTCAAGAGCTCACAGCAACCCCCCTACTAACATATGCATGGTCCTCAATGCATCAGTATGAAAATAAAAGTCTGAAAAAAAACTTCGGGGGTAAGAATTGCAAACTGAGGGTCAACTTCCTCGGCATAAATTCAGCATCATTGGCGCTGAAAGGTAGTCTTCAAGTTGAGTGTGGCCATGGGTAGCACCTAGAGATCTGTTCCTCTTTACTTGAAGAAAACAAAAGAGAACAAAGAAAAACCTGAGGGAAACTTGGAAAAGATCTTAGCTCCATTAAGGAAAGCAGACAAAATGCAAAAGAAATAACACAAAAAATATGAATATTTAAATAACTTAGGTCCTTCCTAAATAGAAGAGTGAATAAGAGGTGTTTGAGGTGGTGGTTCAAGATTCTCCAAGTGCATGGACATCGACAAATAGGGAGGAGCTGTATCCACATAAGGCTTTAGTCGTTGGCCATTCACCTTGAAGTTGTTTCCTATCTTTGGATCAAAAATTAAGATTGCACCATTAGCAAAGACATCAGTGATAACAAATGGTCCATCCCATCTAGATTTCAGCTTACCTGGGAAAAGCTTTAGTTTAGAAATGGTCCATCCCACCTTCTGATTTTTCTGAAATTTTTGACGGTTCAAATTCTTATCATCGAAGTGCTTCATCTTGGCTTTATAAATACTGGAGTTTTCATAAGCCTCATCCCTCAGTTCTTGGAGTTCATGCATCTACAAGAGGTGATTCTTCCCAGCTGCATCTAAAGAGAGGTCAAGCTTTTGATGGCCCAAAATATTTTACATTCAATTTCCATCAGAAGGTGTTAAGCCTTACTAGAAACTAGCATATATGCAAATATCCCTAAAGGTGTTTTATAGGCAGTCCAATAGGCCCACAGAGCATCATAGAGTCTTGACCAATGCATTCCATTAGGCCTAATAATTTTCTTCATTAGTTTCTTTATCTTCCAATTAGATACCTGTATTTGGTTGTTAGCTTGGGGGTGATAGGGAGTAGTGATCCTATGTTGCACTTCGTTTTTCCTTAACAAGGACTAGAAATTATAACTATTAAAATGACTCCCCCCCTCACTATTGATGGCTCTTGGGTAGTCAAACCTAGAGAAAATATCTTGTTGAATGAATGTCGTACTACTTTATGATCGTTGGATCTAGTAGGGATTGCTTCTACCCATCTAGACATGTAATCCACAGCTATAAGAACATATTCATATCCATCGGAATTTGGAAAGGGGCCCATGAAATCTACTCCCCAAAGATCAAAAATTTCTACCTCAATGATAGGCTGCATTGGCATGCGGTGTGTTTTCTTCATATTCACTGCAGCTTGACAGTTTAAACAAGTAGAGCAGTACTTAAAAGCATCACAAAATAATGTAGGCCAAAAGAAACCACATTGTATAACTTTAAAAGCAATAATCTTAGGTGCATAGTGACCTCCACATAAGGAAGAATGGCAAGAGTCTAATATACTCCATTGTTCTTCCTCAGGTAGACATCTTTTAAAAATATGGTCGACCCCTTGATGGAATAATTCAGGTTCATCATAAAAGTAAAAAAGAATATCTTTGTAAAACGTTTTTCTATTATTGTAGTTCCAATCATCTGGTAATAGGCCTGTCACAAGATAGTTTAATATGTGTGCATGCCATCTTAGGTTCTTCACTTTAATTCCTAAGATTTGTTCATCATGAAATACATCTAGGATAGGGGTAGATACTTCAATAGATAATCTAGAGAGATGATCTGCTACCACATTATCTATCCCAAACCTATCCTTGATTTCTAAATCAAACTCTTGCATTAATAATATCTACCTCATAAGTCATGGTTCCATTTCTTTTTTTGTAAGCAAAAATTTTAAAGCAGAATGGTCAAAAAATACTACTAATTTACTACCAAGTAAATAAGAATGAAATTTTCCAAAACAAAAATGATAGCTAAAAACTGGCTTCTTGTCGACCCTTTGACCTAAAAGCATTCCAATTGCAAAATTTAAAGCATCACACATTAGTTCAAAAGGGAGACTCTAATTAGGAGCCTGCAAAATTGGAGTTTGCATAAGGGCTTCCTTAAGCTATAGAAAAGATTTTTTAGTGTCTTCATCTAAAATAAAATCAATATTTTTAGAAAGTAAATGCGTCAAGGGTTTGGAGATTGTACCAAAGCCTTTAATGAATCTCCTATAGAAGCCAACATGCCCCAAGAATCCTCTAAGTTGTTTGATGGTGGTGGTTTGAGGCAGGCTCTTGATCACTTCGATCTTGGCCTTCTCCACCTTTAGCCCATCCTTGTTGATATGATGTCCCAAAACTATTCCCTCCTCCACCATGAAGTGGGGACTTTTCCCAGTTTAGTACTAGCTGATTCTCCATGTATTTTTGCAAAGCCTTCATCAAATTAGTCAAACATGAGTCAAAAGAGGACCCAAATACCAAAAAATCATCCATAAAAATTTCTAAACAATCTCCTGCTAGATTAGATAACATAGCGTTCATGCATCACTGAAATATAGCAAGTGCATTGCATAATCCAAAATTCAGTCTTTTAAAAGTGAATGTACCAACTGGGCAAGTGAAAGTGGTTTTCTCTTGATCATTTTCATTAACTTCTATTTGATTATATACTGAATAACCATCAAGAAAATAAATAAATAAATTTCCCTACAAGCTTTTCAAGAATTTGATCAATAAATGATAAGGGATAATGATCTTTCTTAGTAACAAGATAAGCTTCCTATAGTCAATGCATACTCTCCAACTGGAAGCTATTCTAGTTTGCACTTCCTCATCATTTTCATTTTTCTATGTTTAATCCAGATTTCTTTGACACTACATGTATGGGACTCACCCAAAGACTATCTGAAATGACATGAATAAATCCAGCCTTTAGCCACTTCGTAATTTTCCTTTTGACAACCTCAAGCATATGGGGGTTAAGTTGCCTCTAGGGTTTTCTCGTGGGTTTAGAATTTTCTTCAATAAAAATTCTATGCTCATAGATAGTTGGGCTAATCCCTTTAATATCATCAATGGTCCATGATGAGTTAGATTTTCTATAAGTGTCATTAGACCTTAATCTCCTCAATCAAAAAAAATGTTATCAATTATGTTCTAATTGACTTGTGAAATACTCGTAGATAGCTGCAAGTCAGGTCATCTCCACAGGGAATTTCGAGGCTTACTATTTAATACTCATTCTAATGAAGGAAGGAGTGTAAAAGGAAATGAGGTGAGGATTAGAAAAGGAGAAGAAGAACTAGGAATCCAGTTCCGATTTCTCAGATCTGGCCAGCGTACGAATAGTACTCAATTGTTTGTTCATTCTACTCCTAAATATCGAACTAAAATCTAATCTAAGCTAAATGGAACCCTTCTCTATCTCGAAACTAACCTGGTGTCACCACTTCTTCTTCCTTACTTTCACTAGGAAGAGGCGTTCACTCAAAGCTGCAGGAGAGACCTCATTCAAGCGAGATGAAAAACACTTTGGATTGACACATCTACATTCACACAATGCGGAGCTTAGAAAACCCTAAACCCTCTAGGCTAGCTGAATCGTCGAAGGCTTCTGCTATCAAAAGTTGTCCGTAACATCAATTTTTATATGTATATAACAATCTTTCCCTCTCTCTCTCCTCTTTTTCTCTCCTCTCACACTCTCCTTTCGCACGCATGCGAGAAGCTATCCGAACATTCTGGTGGCTTCTTTCTTGCCAGGCCACACTTTGTTGAATTGGACTCTCTTCTTGTGAACTCTCTCCTAGGCCATCAGATCCGTCTCCATCTGAAGGGCAATCTCCTCACTCCTGTGAGTGATGGTTGGGCTGATGTATCATAACCATTGATGAAACGGCTGTCTGTAAACATTAATGCCTAACTTGCTAAAAATTGATTAGAAAAATCACAAAAGCAGATTCAATGTCTAAAATAGATTGATTACTCATGCACCCAAATATGTAAGAGGAGATTAATCTCATAAAAATATTAAGAGGAGATTAATCTCATAAAATTTGTAAAAAAAACATTTGAAGTATGACTATATTCCGAAACATGTTAAAAATCATATTTATTCATAAAAACAACACCTTATTAATATCATGGAATGTAAAATTAACCAAGTTAGGGTGTGTTCCAGCATATCATTTATGTACTATCAGTCCACCCTATTGCTGATTTGTGTGATGATAGGACCTTAAGCAAAGCACATTCTTGTTCTAAAGATAAAAGTGATGATATAATGACAGGGTAAGAGTTACTGGGTCCTAAAAATGCATATATAAGAGAAGAAGGCAACGATTTTAATTCAACATCTGAGGAAGATAAAGCATTTATATTCTGTAGAGATGGTTCATTCATAAGTTGATCAGAATTATGAATAAACAAATCATAACTGCATATGTCAATGTCGAAATTATCCTCTTCCACTAAGCGTAGGAAGCATACATTCTCACTTGAATCTTTAGGGTATTTCATTAATTTAGATATAGGCAATTCAATTTTTTCTATACCTACTTTCAGTTTATCGGTGCCTTTATCCTAATTTGTGGTGGCCTTTGTCGTGGCTTAGAAAGGCTTGCCTAAGATGATAGGTGCATGACTCAAATTTCTTATGATTTTCATATCTGCCACTGTGAAATCTACAAGAAAATGACAGTTCTCAATCTTAACTATCACATCCTCTAACTTTCCATAAGGTTGTCTAATAGACCCATCAGCTAAATTTTGCTCTAACGAAATAGGCTCTAAATCCCCAAAATGAAATTTATCATACAGAGTCTTAGGCATAATGTTTGCACTAGCTCCAAAATCTAAAAAAGATCTACTAAAAATCATTCCACCTATTTCACACTTGGAGCTCCAAGGTCCCTTCTCTTTTTAGGAATCTTGTTCCATAAAATTGAACTAATATTCTCAAATAGGTGAACCCTCTTTTGTTTCCTAGAAGGTGTACAAAGTTCTTTCAAAAATTTTGAATAAGTAGGAATGTTATTTGTAATAGGTTATTGTTTCTTGGTTTTCTGTCAAGGATTTTAAGGCAATAGGAAAAGAATAGTTGGACTATAATTCTTTGGATTTGGATTTGCTTCTTTTGATTGTCCTTTGCTATCTTGGCTGTCCTTCGCTTCTTGACCATTTTCCACTTCTTCTTCAACATTTTCTTCTACTCTATGCTCATAAGGGTCAAGTAAGTTTTTCCACTTCTAAGTTTGGAAATCCCATGCATGCATTGATAATCTTGATCATTATTATTAAAAGGAGTGATATAAATAATTTCATTACAATTACCACTATAAGAGGGGTTACCATCTACAAAAGATAAATTCCTAAGATTAATAATAGGCTGAGTTAGAAGTTGACCTAAATAGTGTTCTGTGGGAACATTTCCATCCATTTTACCTTTCATCTTGTCAGTCTTAGGATTTGGCTGAGACTCCTGTCTTTTCAGCATCTCTATCTCTTTCTTCATCTCCTCTAGTGCAGCACTTTGACTCTCTATGAATGTATTCTGTTGATCGAGTTTCCTCTGCTAGGTCCTCTTGTCCCCTTGTAATTCCCCGACCAGTTCCATCAATATGAGATTAGTGTGATCATTAAGAGTAGAATGAAAGGGAAAAGATT
Source organism: Spirodela polyrhiza (assembly GCA_024713555.1). NCBI lineage: Eukaryota > Viridiplantae > Streptophyta > Magnoliopsida > Alismatales > Araceae > Spirodela > Spirodela polyrhiza. Next base: position 3,445,220 of record CM046544.1, on the reverse strand, counting down.
TGGGTTGTTGAGAGTAGCTTTTGAAGTTCTGTGCATATTGAGGAACAACATATTTAGGTTAGAAACTGTTCTTTCCTCCCTTATTCCAATTGTGGCCACCATAGTTGACTTTAGTGTTCCAATAGGTATAGGCTTCATATGTTCTTCCAGATGCATTGATGATGAACCAAAAATTGTCGTTAGGATTAATGGTTAATCGAATAACATTTGTATATTGGACTTTAATTCAAAGGAAATGAATATAGGGTGAGTCCAAGTCGGTCCACAAGAAAGTTGAGAAATCAAATATCGAATTGTAATAAAATATAAGTGAATATTCAATAAATGCTTAAGAAGACTTCAAGAGAGATATTTGTGGTTATTCTATAAAAGAAACTGAAGTATAAAAAGAAAGACATTAACAGAACTTAAATGCTGAAATGTAAATTGCTTGAAAGTAAATCTCCTTTATAGCCAATTGGTTCTCCCCACCTTGTGTCACTTCAAGATGAGAAGAACTTGGTGGCTGAAAGGGGGTGAGAAGAAGCAAAGAGAGAGGAGATAAGAACTCCAAATCCTTGAGATTTCCAACCCATTGTCACTAATGGGGAAGAGGACTCAAGGAGGGAAGTGAGAGAGAGAGAGGGAGAGAGAGAGGGAGCACGCGTGAGAAAAAGAGAGAGATAGTGAGAAAGAGGGAGAGAGAGAAAGGGAGAGAGAGAGAGAGGTGGAGAGAGGGCAAGAGAGAGAGAGAGTGTGACGAGAGAGAGGGAGACCACGACGAGAGAGAGATTCGACGGAGAGAGAAGGAGAGTGCAACAAGAGAGAAGACAACGGAGAGAGGGAGAGTGCAATGAGAGGGAGAGATGACGGAGAGAGAGGGAGACCGCGATGAGAGAGAGGGAGAGCGCGACGAGAGAGAGAGTCGACGGAGAGAGGGAGAGCACGACGGGAGAAAGAGACGGTGGCGAGAGGGAGAGAATGGCGAGAGGGAGAGAAGATGACAGAGAGAGGGAGAGAATGGTGAGAGGGAAAGAAGACGACGGAGAGAGGGAGAGTGCGACGAGAGGGAGAGCACGATGAGAGAGAGATTCGACAGAGAGAGAGGGGGAGGAATTGCACTAAAAGAGGATGATCTCTCATTCATGGGGATGGGGTCTATTTATAGACCAATTTGAGTGCCAAAATGGGGAGGGAGAAGACGCCAAATTAGTTAAAAGAGAGAGAAGGTATGGGAGAGAGAGAGAGTCGGTTAGAGAATGTGGACGCCTCTCATTGGTTCTCCCCCTTCCTTGAAACCGTGGAGCCTTTCCATTGGCCAAGGGGAGGCGCCAAGTCTATTGCACATGGGAGAGGGCTCCTTACTGGCACTCTCCCATTACCCAAAAAGGGGAGGGTGCCAAATTAGTTAGGGAGCACATAGGCCCCCTTTCTCTTGGCTCCCTACTGGTCCATGCGGCAGCCATGGGTTGGCCCATGGGTCTTCTTCCTATCTTAGGCTTTCTTCTTGGGCAAGTTCATTAACTCTTAATGGGCTTTGTAGTGGCTGTGATAAAAACTCTCAAGGTATTTTTTCCTGGATGTGTGTTAGTCATAAAATTATGATCTTTTATCTTTGTTTAAGTGACTTATATTTTTTCTATGCTAAGGATGAAATTGAGTAGTTTTTATGTTTATTTTGTAAGTGGATAATGCATTAATATCCTATTATGGTAGTACTTAATGTGTGATTATGATGCATTATCAATTGACCTGCTCACTCATCGGACAAGAGGCTTCTGCATGTTCCTCAATTGAACAAAAAGAACAGAAATTGTTAGGAGCATTAGTGGTTCGCATGAAAGATTTAAAAGTTTTGGCTAGCTCTTCCATTGCTTTCCCCATTCTTCTAATGTTCTTTTTCACCTTGTCCATTCTGAACTCAGATTCCATTGACTTGACATCAATAAGTCCCCCACTTCTTGGTGCTTCATTCCTACCATTGTTAGAAAAACTTTGTTGATATGCCTAACTGTCTACTAACTTTTCCATGCGCTTCATGGATTCATCAGCATGAGTCTCTAAGAACATTCCTCCACTAGATATGTCCACCATGTTCCTTTCATTTTAATTCAGCCCTCCATAAAAAATTTGAACAAGTTCCCAAGATGGAATGTTATGGTGTGGACACTTCCTAATGAGTGTCATGAACTTGTCCCATTGCCTAGGTTGAAGTCTCGGATCGCCTTCTGCAGTACATTTGTCTTCCAAAATGAATAAAATTTACAGAGGAAACATTTCTCCATATTGTTCCAAGACTAAAAATCTTGCCCCACTTATATGAACCACTCCTTAGCTCTATCATTTAGTGTGAAGGGAAAGATCCTCATCTTCAACACTTCTTGTGATATTCTCGGATAATTATAAGTTGTGCATATGTCTAAAAACTCCCACAAAAAATCATAAGGTTCTTCATTAAATCTCCCATAAAAATTGGTCAGAAGCTGTAGCATGTGAGGATCAATTCTAAACTGCATGTTCTCAGCCAGAAGGGCACTGATTCTTGTGTGGGTCTAACTTTCATAAGGATCCTAACATTCTCTCAACTTCATTCTTCTTACTTCCTGGTTTCCTCACTAGTTTTGGTTGCCCTTCATGTCTTTTGGGAATAGTTGATTATCTCCTTCTGAGCTCTCTAAGACAGCCTCCACCATTTGGCTTCTCCTAGCTGTCCCAAGGTCAACTAAATGAGGGTGTAATGATCTCCTCCCATGCATACACCTGCAACTTAAGCAAAACCATTAATAACTTCCAAGCTACCTAAAAAAATATGAAAGAAATTAGAGGAAACTAAGAGACTAAATCATGAATAAAGGAACTCTTCTTACCTGCTAAAATTCAGATTAATAGACACTTACCTCCCCATCAACGGCACCAATTGATAAGTCAAAGAAAAACAACGATGAACTACGTCATTGTAGAGCCTTTTATAGACTTATGCAATAATACTTATAATTCACTTCAGTCACTAAATACCGGGTGGGGTAGGGAGGAATTATAGAAATCTGAATTTAATTTTTTTCAGAAGAGAGATAATTAAGATAGTGGAAGAAGGATACAAATGAGGGCATGAGGAAGGATGAACCAAGAAATGAGTACGAGAAAAAGAAACCTGAAACTAATTTTTATACGGATTTTGTATATGAAGGTGTGTTTGAATCCAATCAATGACACTTCCTTAAAACACTCATTCTATCAAGGACCCATACATTTCACCAAGGTCACAAGATGAGTGAAAGGAAAAAGAAAGAACTCAATAAATTGGAAGCTTGAACACAAAATTGATCCCTACTGCCCTTTTTCCTATTGGCCAACCAATGGTGGGGGGCAAGACTCCAAAGATATCCCTCATGAATTTTCGACCTTCTCCCCATGTACACTCTAGTATGAATGGACAGGGGAGAAAATGATGATGCTACCCTCCAATTTTTAGCCCAAAACTCTTTTTGGTTCATCCGATGTCACACTCTCAAGTTGGGATAATCTATCCCATTGATCTCCTTCTCCCTTCCTCCATGTCAGCACCACCTTCATTAGGGTTTCACATCCTTGTAAGCTCTGGTGAATGGCTGTGATTAGGTGTAAGTCCTTTGCTGGATTGTCTCATTAATCATCTACCACATGTCCATACATACTAAAAAAATAATAATAATGTTAATCTTACACCTAACTTCATCATGATAGCGTCCGCCTCTCCACAATAATTGGGCTGGTGTATGACAATTTTCTGTCATTGCTAAGAAAATTCAGTGAATTTAAAATTTAGAACTTCTGGAAAATAAGGTAATTTTTGATACATAAATATTTTTAGTGAATTTTCTAGGTCAATACAGGGAAGATGAAATGTTATTAATTATTTATGATTTTTATTTGATAGATTATTTTTTTGATTATTTTATAGCCAAATTACAGTGAAATAAGCTAAAATTACGAATTTGGGGATTACTAACATCAATTGAGATCAACCTTCGAAGAACAACCCCAAATTCATGGTCGACAGAAATACATCGATTTGTGAATGGATCAAATCCAAGCCACAATGATGGAAATAAGAAATTAATAGAAAAGGGCTTTTGTTCGTAACATGAGAACAAATCAAAAGAAGTATTATTGGAATCTAAAAATAGTAACAATAAATAAAAATTAAAGTTTATAGAAGAACTAGGCGGCACAATCCTCGATCGGATTTCTACCCAAATACAATCAATTTGTGTAGGCACAGTGCACCTGTTGGTTTCATACACCCTCTCTAATCAATGGTTGACAATCTCAACAACTATCACTTGCTAAAATTGAGCAGCAAAGGTGATTTGACTTAGAGCATGCCGCTGAGTTTGAAGAAGGATTCTTAGAAGAAATTCTTCACCGTTTGTATCAAGTGAAGAATGGGGAAGATTTCTAGAAGAAATTCAGCCTCTATAGCAACTAAATGAGGAGGAAATTTAGATGAAATCTATCGTTTGTATCGAATGGATAGATTAGGCAAAATCTGATGTCTATAGCTGCTGGATGAGAGGGGTTTTGATCTGCAAAAGGTGCAAAATAATCGAGGATCCCTTCTTCTTCTTCGAAAACACCTTTTCAATTTTCATTTGCACATATTTTGCTCATTTTTTACAATTAATTGTTGTATTTGTTGCCACAATCCATGCATCCGCCATTAACACAAAAACCCTAAAAAGAGTTGATTTTTCATTAGTTTTAAACAATTATAAATTATAAAAATGACATATATTTAATTATAACATAATTTCGAATTGATATTTGTCAATTTACTTGGTGAATTTCTCTCTGAAGAATCAATTGATCATCTAGCGTGATTTTTGCCGATTTTTCAGGATTTTCACTGATTTTCTGAATTTAATGATTTTTCTGAAATTTCCTTAATATTTATATAAAATCAGAATAGATGTAGAAATATTCTCAAAAATAATATAAAACATAAAAACATGTGAGAAATATTTTCATCATATTACATGACTGATTTCTTCATGTAATTCTTAGACATTAACATTAAAATCGTATAAATCATTTTAAATTTAACTTTTCCAATTTAAAGTATTCAGCAAGCATTTTAATTAAAATTAAAGCATAAATCAAAGAAATACTAAGGAAATTATCATGTAAATATTGAGAGTTATCACACCCCCCAAATTACCTCACTGCTAGTCCGTTAGCAATAAACAAAAAATCAAAGTACTTCATTAAATAAATATTCAACATTAAAATTCTGTTTCATTCCTCTAGAAATCTATATTTTCTGTTTAAATTTAACTTTGTAGATTTATCAGTAAAAATTTCAAAAGGAATGTTAGAAGATGCAGTAGTAATCGTAAAAGGATGCTCATTCCCTATTGATTTTATTGTTTTAGAAATGAATTCACATACTGAATTGAGTGAAATGCCTATTATTTTAGGCAGACCATTTTTGAATACTGCTCAAATGAATATTGATGTCCCCACAAGAATAGCATAAATCAAATATGGAGATGTAGTGAAAATTCAAATTTTTGAAAGGGCATAAAATTTTAAAAATGAGAAAAAATTTCAGTGTCATTCTATAGATTGTATGCAAGGATTGAATGAATTGGATGAAATAGAGGAATGCCTACAAAAAAATTTTGAAAATAAAGGAGAAAAAGATTCATGAGATTTTGAAAATTTTCAAGAACATGAGGAACAATTTCAGAAAATAATAGAAGAAGATGAAAAGGAAGAACAAAACTTTGAAGATTTGATTGAATTTCAGGAAAATCAAATTAAAAAATTTGTACTAAATTAGAGCTTAAGAAACTTCCTAGTAATTTGAAATATGCATCTTTAAGAGAAGATCAATCATTACGTGTCATTATTGCTACAAATTTAGAAGAATATCACGAGATACAATTGCTTGAGGTTTTAACAAATAATAAAAAGGCAATTAGTTGGGAAATATATGATTTAATAGGAATAAATAGAGATATATGCACACCTCATATTTATTTACAAGATGGAGCTAAACCTAGTAGACAACCTCAAAGAAGATTAAATCTAAACATCATGGAGGTTGTGAAGAATGAAATTGCAACATCGCTTGATGTTGATTTTATTTTTCTAATTTCATATAGTAAATGGGTGAGTCTTATTGACGTGACTTAATTGTTGTATAATAAATCACACAAATTTAAAATTTATAAAACCAGAAAAGACCAATTCTTGGAATTTTAAATATTTATTAGAGTAAATAAATCAATTATAAATCGATAAAATATTCCAAAAATAGTGGGAAATTTCCAAGTCAATCACAGCAATATAATATAATATTAGGTAATATTTTAGAATTTTTCTCAAAGAATATGATTTTTTATGATTTTTTTAACTAAATGATAAATATAATCTATTTAATAAATACAAAAAAATAAGGCTATGACGTCAGGTGATGTCAGTGCTTGAAGAACATGAATCGGGTGAAAACAGAGTTCTGACCTATGATTCTTTCGTAAGTAATTACCATCAAATTAATTGGTCAAATTAAGTTCTGTAAAAGCCCGAAGAATCATAACTCAAGCAAGAAAGATATTGAAGGTTGAAATTGTGCCAAAGATCACTAATTTAGATGAAAATAAAGTTTAAAATAAGAAAAACAGAGTTCTGGCTTCATAGCGGCGATCACCGAAATTCTACGTGTTCAGAAAGGAAATTGTGTAATGTCTATGGCCTCGAAGGCTCACCTTGGACAAAGACGATGTGGGTGATCTCTAGATCTTCTTTCGAAGCCCAGAAATCGGTGAAACAGATCGCCAAATCATTTTCGGTAGCTGTCGCCCGACAGAATGAAAATACGACAACTTGTGGCCCTCCGACAACTGTCACTCGATAGAGGTATGCAAGATGGAGGTAGGGCACGTCTCAAGGGCTTTGTCCTCAAGTCAGCACAGCAAGAGGAGGCCCGTTATCACATCTGGTACGCTCTCAAGAGGTGGTGACTCATCTCCCAGTGAATCGTCCTCTTCCTAGCGATCGGTTGTTCGTCAATCAAGTAGAGATGATTTTTTCGTTGAGTTCGTGATATTTTGTCTAGAATCTTACACCAATTTCAGCTACGATGCTCTATGAATTGTGTTGACTAAGTTTTTGCTGAATTTTTGGTGACTTTTGCAGCTTAATCGCTCACTAGAAATCATGATTTCTTCACCAATTGTACTCCTACGAGAGAGAGAAAGAGGGAGAGATGAAATAAGTACTAAAATGCCCTTAATGTATGATGCCATAAGGATATTTTATAATGGTCATGGAGCGGCATTGTTAGCATTTAGAAAATATAAGGGAAAAAGTTAAAGCGCCGAGTTTTGTCCCACATCGGTTTTCTAGGCGATTTTCACGCGAATATAAAGTGGCCGCTTCTTTAGCCATCAATAGGTACAAATCACCTACGTGTGTACGACCACTCCTTCCCCCACGCCCAACTGGTCACTAGTGATGTGGAAGGAGAGTGGTGCACACGTCAGTCGCTTGAGCGCCTAGCTCGCAGTCCACGTCACCAACTACTTGAGCCTCGAGCTCGCGGTGTCCTTAGTTGCTCGAGCCTCGAGCTCGCGGTCCTTAGCTGCTCAGTGACCCCGCCCAACTGGGCCTCTGACCCGCTAGCAGGCCCGGCTGGCTAGCAGTTTTTTTACTTTTTTCTTAAATCTTTTTTTTTCATTTATCTCAACAAAATAAGATTATAAAATCATGTAATTAAGCAAAAATTCATATTAACCAACTAGAAACCACTTTTCACGATTTAGCATAAAAATAAGTCTATTTATCATGAGTTAAGGCTAAAAACATCATCTCACTAAATTATTAAATCATGATAATGAAGACTTATCACCTATTCAAGTAGTTCCTAAGAAATCTAGATTAACTGTCATAAAAAATGAAAAAGGAGAGGAATTTCAAATAAGATTAATTACTTGTTGGCAAGTTTGCATTGATTATAAAAGATTAAATGATGAAACTAAAAAAGATCATTTTCCTCTCCCATTTTTAGAAAAGTAAGTAGGCAAAAAATATTTTTATTTCTTAGATAGATATTCTAGATATATCAAATTTTTATTTTTGTACATGATCAAGAAAAGACCACATTTATATGTCCTTCTGGTACATTTTCTTTTAAGAGGATGACTCTTGATCTTTATAATGCACTTGTCACTTTTCAATATTGTATGATTTTTATTTTTTCAGAAATGATAGGAAATGGGATAGAAGTATTTATGGATGATTTTTCTATGTTTGGAAAGACCTTTGATGAATGTTTAAATAATTTAGAAAAAGCTCTTAAGAAATGCATAGAAAAAAATTTAGTATTGACTTGGGAAAAGAATCACTTTATGGTGAAAGAAGGAATTGTTTTGGGTAATGTAGTAAGTGAGAGAGGATTAGAAGTGGATATAACTAAATTTGAAATTATTTCTAAACTTCAACCTCCTACTTCTATAAAACAAATTCATTCATTTTTAGGTCATGCTGGACTTTATAGAAGATTTTTCAAAGATTTTTCAAAAATAGTTAAACCACTTACCTCACTTTTAGCAAAAGATGTACTATTTATTTTTAATAATTCTTTTTTAGATATTTTTAATTTAATTAAAAAATTATTGATTGAAGCACCTATTTTATAACCTCCAAATTAGTCTTTACCATTTGAAATTATGTGTGATGCATCTAACCAAGCTAATAGTGCTATTTTAGGGCAAAGAATTGATAGAAAACCTGTGGTAATAACATATACAAGTAAAATAATTTCAGATGCTCAAATAAATTATACAACCATAGAAAAAGAATTGTTGACAATAGTCTTTGCATTTGAAAAGTTTAGATCTTATATTTTATGCACTAAAGTTATTGTTTATTCTGATCATGCTGCACTTAAATTTCTTCTTAAAAAAAAGATACTAAATCACGTCTCTTAAGATGGATTTTATTGTTTCAAGAATTTGACTTAGAACTTAGGGATAAAAAAGGTTTTGAGAATGTTGTTGCTGATCATTTGTCAAGATTAGGTGTTAAGGATTCAATTATCATTCGTTTGGAAGATTCCTTTCCTGATGAACAAATGTTAATAATTCAACACCAAAAACATCCATGGTATGCTCACATTGTGAATTTTTTAGCTTCAAATCAATTACCAGATTTTTAGAGAAAATCTAAACATGATTATTTCTTTGCTAAAATTAAAAGATATTTTTGGAATGAATTAGATTTATTTTATTTAAGATCGGATTAGATTCTTAGATGGTGTGTATCAGAGGATGAATAATCTAATATTTTGCTAATGTGTTATGCATCTAATTGTGGTGGTCATTTTTCTAGAAAAAAAACTGCTTTGAAAATTTTACAATGCAGATTTTTTTGACCTTTTTTATTTGAAGATGCTCATTATTTTTGCAAAACATGTCATTCATGTCAATCATTTACTAACATGAGTAAGAAAAATGAAATGCCTTTACAATCTATATTATTTGTTGAAGTTTTTGATGTTTGGGGAATTGATTTTATGGGTCCCTGATAAGTCTTCATTATCATGAGTTAATAATTTAGTAAGATGATGTTTTTAGTCTTAACTCATGATAAATAGATTTATTTTTTGTGTTAAATCGTAAAAAGTGGTTTCTAGTTGATTAATATGATTTTTTGCTTAATTATATGATTTTATAATCTTATTTTGTTGAGAGAAATGAAAAAAAAAAGATTTAAGGAAAAAGTAAAAAAATCTGCCGGCTAGCTAGGCCTGCTAGCGGGTTGGAGGCCCAATCGGGTGGAGCAGCTAAGGACTGCAAGCCCAAGGCTCGAGCGGCTAAGGACCAGACTGCGAGCTCAAGGCTCAAGCGACTGGTGACGCGAACCGCGAGCTAGGCGCTCAAGCAGCTGACGTGTGCGTCACTCCCCTTCCATGTCACTAGTGGCCAGTCGAGCATGGGGCAAGGAGTGTTCGTACACATGCGAATGATTTTGTTCTATTAATGGCTAAAGAAGCGGCCATATTATATGCACATGAAAATCGCCTAGAAAACCGATGTGGGACTAAACCTAGCGCCTTAACTTTTTCCCGCATATTTTTTAAATGCCAATAATGCCCCTAAATGACCATTATAAAATGATCCTTATGACATCATACATTGAGGAAATTTTAGTACTTATTTCATCTCTCCCCCTTTCTCTCTCTCGTAGGCGGACAACCGGTGAAGAAATCGCGATTTCTGGCGAGCGATTAAGCTGCAAAAATCACCAAAAATTCAGCAAAAACTTAGTCAACGCGATTCACAAAGCATCATGGCCGAAATTGGTGTAGGATTCTAGACAAAACATCGCAAACTCAACAAAGAAATCATCTCCGCTTAATCGACGAACAAGCCGTCGCCGAGAAGAGAACAATCCACTGGGAGACGAGTCGCCACCTCCTGAGAGCGTACCAAATGTGATAAAGGGCCTCCTCTTGCTGTGCTGACTTGAGGACAAAGCCCTTGAGACACGCCCCACCTCCATCCAACACACCTCCGTCGAGTGACAATCGCTGGAGGGCTGTAAGTCGTCATTTTTCCATTCTGCCGGGTGATAGCCGCCAGAAATGATTTGGCGATCCATTCCACCGATTTCTGGGCTTCGAAAGATGTTCTAGAGATCACCCACATCATTTTTGTCCAATGAGAGCCTTCGAGGCTGTGGACATTACATGATTTTTTTTTTTAACACACAGAATTCCGGTGATCGCCGCCGCAAAGTCAGAACTCTATTTTTCCTATTTTAAACTTTATTTTTATTTAAATTAGTAATCTTTGGCACGATTTCAACATCCAATATATTTCGTACTTGAGATACAATTCTTCGGGCTTTTACAAAACTAAATTTGATCAATTAATTTGACGGTAATTGTTTCAAAAGAATCATGGGTCGAAACTCTATTTCTACCTAATTTATGTTCTTTAGGCGCTGATGTCACTTGACATTATTGCCTTATTTCCTATTCACATTTATTTAATATATTATATTTATCATTCTGTTAAAAAATTATAAAAAAATCATATTCTTTGAGGAAAATTCTGAAATATTACTTGATATTATATTATATCCCTGTGATCAACTTAAAAATTTCCCACTATTTTTGGAATCTTTTATTGATTTATAATTGATTTATTCACTCTTATAAACATTTAAAATTCTAAGAATTTGTCTTTTCTAGTTTTATAAATTCTAAATTTGCGTGATTTATTATACAATGATTAATTCACGTCAGTCCCTTTCCACTTTCTTTTGGATTTGAATTTATTTTACTAGCTGTAGATTATGTATCCAAGTGGGTGGAGGCAATTCTTACTAGGAAAAATGATCACATGATTATTATGAAATTTGTTCAAAGTCACATATTTTCTAGATTTGATTGTCCCAAAGCTATTATTAATAATAGAAGAACATATTTCACACACCGTCAATTTAAAGAATTATTAAGGAAAAATAGTGTGAATCATAGGATTGCAACTCCTTACCATCCACAAACTAATGGGCAAGCTGAGGTAACTAATAGAGAAATGCATAAAATTTTGAAGAAAATAGTAAGGCCTTATGAGATAGATTGGTCAACAAAATTAGATGATGCTTTATGGGCTTATAGAATCACTTTTAAAACACCTTTAAGAATGTCTCCATTTTGTTTAGTCTATAGAAAACCATGTCACCTTCTTGTAGACATAGAACATATAGCATTATGGGCATTGAAACAAGTTAATATGAATTTGATTAGTACTGGAAAACAAAGATTATTACAAGTTGAAGAATTGGAAGAGCTTAGAAATGAGGCATATCAAAATACTAAAATCTACAAGGCTAGGACAAAACAATTTTATGATAAATATATTTAAAGAAAAATTTTTGAGTTAAATCAAAAAGTATGGCTTTATAACTCTAGGCTCAAATTATTTCTAGGAAAATTGAAGTTTAAGTAGACAGGCCCATATGTTGTGAAGGAGATCTATGATCATAGGGCAATTCTTATCCAAGATCCTAAAGATGGTAGAGAACTTAAGGTAAATGGTCAAAGATTGAAGATTTATTTGGAGAATGAAAAATTAGGAGCCAAAGAATCTATTTCATTATTAGAACCAAAATGAAAGCATCCATGCAAACATCTTTACTTGTTTTTTTTAGATTTTAGTTGTTTTAGTTCATTTTCTTTCTTTGCTTTTTTATTTTCTAATAAATGCAGTATAAAGTTGCAGAAGAAAGGGGATGCATGTGTTTGATTGAAAATCCAATGGATGATTGAATTAAGATTTTCAGGTGCTATCTCTCTAACCCTACCTACTTGAATTTTTATTTTCAGATTCTCTTATTAATATATTTGATTTATGTAATTTCATGAAAATCGTTATGATTTGAAAACTTGAAGAATGATATATTATGATTAGACTTCTTTACATCATTGAAGACAATGTTGATTTTAGTTGGGGGGTGGAGAGACTTAAAAATGAATGAATAACATAAATAAATAAATTGAGAAGCTAGATAATATTCAAGAAAATAAGTTGTATTCATGAAAATTAGAGAAATGTATCTGATAATGTGTCATTTATCTATCTTAATCAATGAAAAATGATCAGAAATGTCACATTAATTGATGTTAAATACAATGAGATTATATGAAAAATGATAAAATGCATTTTATAACTCATTGCATCAAAATTATCTCATTTGAGTACTATTCTTGAGAAATGCTTTAGTGATTTAATTTATGCTAACATGAATATCCAAGGTGAGTACCTTGAGAAATATTTTCTTGGGCTACAGAAAAATCAGAAGAATGAAAGTTAGAGTTTCTTGAATTTATTAGACTTTTATTGGGCTAGATAGTGGGCTGATTACACATGCCCACCATCAAGCCCAATATCAGGCCCAATACCCAACCCATTTCAATGGGGGGTTAAAAGGGAAGAGAAGAGGAGAGAGAGGAGGAGAGATTGGGTGGACTGCAACAACTAGGGCACGACGATGGCTGGCCTCTCCACATGACAGGCGGAGACGATGACGGCAAAGCGGTGGCACGGCGGCGTGGAGATGGCTAGGGCACAGCGATAGCTAGTCTCTCTGCGTGACAGGCAGAGACAGTGACAGTGAAGCAGTGGCATGGCGGTGTGGAGATGGTGATGGAAGCTATGTCAGACAGAGCTTGTTCCCCACAAAATAGCTGAGGTGGCAATGGCGACGATGGTTGCTATGAGCTTCCCTCATGCATGACAGGCATAGGGGGAGTTGAGCACGGCGGCAGCAGCGGCATTCACAGCGATTTTAACCCCCTTTCTTCCCCTTCTCAAACCTTTTCTGTGTGACAGATGAAGAGGAGCGAGAATGTCATAGTTTAGGAATTTTTAGTATTTTCATTTACTTTTCTTTCTATGATTTACTTGAACATTCATTCTTTCTCAAATATTTGGGTTATTTACAATTCTTAATTTCAGTTATTTACAGCTTTCTTTATCGCTTCACTTTATTATTCTTCTTCAGATTTCTGAGTGACACAAGGATTTGAAGAAGAATTCTTAAAATTTGATTATTTTATTGGTTTTCTTGCCACTCATTCTTCTACTAATCCATGAGTGACACATGAATCAGCAGAGGATGATCATTTTCTAGGTTTTAATTTATTTTTCTGTATATCTTTGAGTTCATCTATGCTAGGTGGGTGACACACTTGATATAGTTGAACTCAATTCATTTCTTTTTATTTAAAAGTCAATCACTCTATTTATTCACATAGCTCTTTTTATTCCCTTTGATAAAAAAGATAAGTATTTGAGAATACGAATTGATATCATAATTTGACAATCATCTCTGAGGATCGACTTGAACCACTAGAATTTCAAGTTAATTTCTATGTTTTGAGTTCTGATAAAAATTTAAATTTGACGTATTTTATTTCAACAACTAAAGTGCGACAAACATGAATATATGAAAAAAATCTCACATATCATAGATGGAACTTGAAATGAAGTCCAAATCTGATTATTTATCATTTTGATTCTTACATTTTAGATAATAGTCAAATTATTATAGATAAAGTATGTTGAAGGGAATTGGGCTAAGATAGATTATAATATTTGATCTGAAGTGTTGAAATAACCATGAAGTACACAAAATGATCATGAAATTGAAGTTGTCATTTTTCACAGCTTGAAAATTTGTGTGCCAAGTATTCAAATATAAGGAAACTATAGAAGTAATCACTTTGAAAAGAAATTGTGTTTGTCAATAGGAGGAAAAAATGAACCTTATGAATCTCAATCATTTCTATTTTCAGACAGAGTGAAGGCCCACCAAAAAAAAAAAAAGAGGGGTCTTTCCAATTGTCCCATAGGGCTTCCACATGTGCGACTAGGACAAATAAGAAGAAGAAGAAGAAGAATAAGAAGAATAAGAAGGGAAAAGCTACATGTCTACTATTTCTTAAATAAATAAAAAGATTGAGTATATTTTTATCTGAATATTGACATTCATGATGGATGATAGAAGTGATTATCAAGTGGGATCCAAACTATTTGATACTTAGTATTTACACTTGATGGATGTGGGAATGTATAAAAGAAGGGAAGTGAGAATTTTTGTGGAATCTTTATGGTTGGTTTGAACATGAATGATTAATTTTATATCTGATTCTTATCCCATGAACCTAAAATTTGAAGATTTTACAATAATCTGGTCTAGATTTTGCAATGAGAGATTCTTAATGTTATAAATAAGAAGAAGAGGAAGACCTAAATTTTAGAACTATGAAATGATATGTGTGCATAATAGAAGATGGTTTGAAATTTGAAATCTAAAATATTCACAAATTGAAGCATGTAATAAATTAATGCTAGCACCTAAATCTAGCAATACATTATTGAAAATAAATCCACCAATATTACAATAAATTAAAGGTGCACTTGGATCCTTTAGCTTTCATGGCATTTGATTCAACAACATGGCACTTGTATGAATAGATAATTTTTCAATCCTTGGTGCTCTCTTTGGTGTGCAAAGTTCTTTCAAAAATTTGCATATGCTAGAATGTCCTCCACAACCTGCAAAAAAGGAACTTTGATGTAAACATCTTGAAAATTTTTCATCAAATTTGTATTGAACTCAGATTTTTTTTCGTTTTGATTTCAATGCATTCAGAAAAGGAACACTCTTGGACTTTGATAGAGATTCATCCATAATGTTTCTAAATTTCTGATATTGACCTTTTTCTTCATCTTCTACACTTGGTGATTCTTATTTTTCTTCAAATGTCTCATCTCTCTTTTGTGCAATCTCTTTTTATTCATATGGATTGTTGAGAATTTTTCCACTCCTCAAGGTAGTGACTGCCTTCATTATTCATTTTGAGGTGCTTTGTACTTGTTTGACCAACTGGATTCTCTTTGCTGAAATTCTTGCTATTAACTCTTTAGATTTGGTAAAGTCCTACTTGGAAGTTGACCTAATTGACTTGTTTCTTTTTTTGTTGAATTTTCTGCTATCCTTTTCTTCATTTGCATCATATTTTCTTGAAATTGATGTTGCTGTTGCTCAAACTTGTGTTGCATCTTTTGTTGAAAATTAATTTGAATTTGCATCATTTGAGCCATCATTTGCTTCAACATACTCATGGAAGGATCAATTTTCACAAGTGGAATATTGGATGAATAAGTAGGAGGCATATATGATTAGACCTAAATTTATTTTCAATAGGTTTATTTGAAGAAAATGGAGGTTTCAAAACTTTTGGATTTTGAATATTATTTGGATTCTTCTATGAAAAATCTGGGTGATTCCTCCAATTAGGGTTGTGTTCATTGGAAGGAGCACCAAATCTAGGATATTCATATGTAGCTTGAACTTCTTCTATATTTGATGGTTGAGCTTGTTCAACATGAGGACAATGTTCTTCATGATGCATCCTATCACCACATAGGGAACCAGAATATGACACATTAGAAAAATTAGAATTTTTATTCATCATAAATACATCAAATTTATCACACAATGATTACATATCATTCATTTGTTGTTTAATTTCTTTTAAATCAGATCTTAATTCCCTATCTTCAAAGTTTCTCATTTCATATATTCCTTCCCTCTTAAATGAAGTTCTATCATAATTAGATGCAAAAGCTTGATTCATTGAATTTTCACTCAAATTTTTTAAAACTATATATGCATCATCCTCACTTCTATTCAAGAATAATCCACCACATGCTCTATCTACCATCATAAAACATTTCAACTATTTGACTTTTAGGAACACCATGGTGAGGACATTTTCTCATCAAATCTTTCATTCTAACCCATGTTTTATGAAATGTTTCTCCTGAATTTTGTGAAAAATCTAGAATAGCTTTCCTGATGGTTTTGGTTTTTCCTCTAGAGTAAAATCTATTCAAAAAATCTTGCAATAATGTAGCCCATGTCCTATTGTTTCCATCTAGGGTAGAAAACCAATAACTAGCTTCATCCTTTAAAGAAACTGAAAATAAAGTTAGTCTCATAGAATCATCAATATCTTTAATAGTAGCACAAATTCTCTAGAATTCTCTAAGATGAGCAAAAAGATCTTCATGTTGACGCCCATAAAAAGTAGGTAACATTTGAAAAACATTAGGTTTAATCACTTTAGCACAAACAGAATTTTGTAGTCTTCACATTCATAGGGAGTAAAATTATCCTTCAAGAACCTAGGTTGATTGAGATTTTGGGAACCTACATTTTGAGGATTCATTTTCTTAGACTTTCTTAAAGAAACCCTTTTTCCTCTAACTTCAGAAAATTCTAAATTTGGGTTCAACAATCTTTTACCTAGCATGCAAAGCAGAAAATATGATAATGATAAAGCAAAAAGATAAGTCAAACAGATCATATAAAGAAAAATTACGAAATTTTTTATTTTTTTATATTTTTTATGTCCTATTCAATGAAAAGTTTTTTTTGACTCAAATGAATCATAAATAAGAAATAAAACTAACAGTCTTCCCCAGAAATGGCACCAAAATTTGTCTGACTATTTTCTATTGTTGCTAAAAAAATTCAGCAAATTTAAAATTTATAAATTCTGGAAAATAAGGTAATTTTTAATAAAGAAATATTTTTAGTAGATTTTCTAAGTCGATCATAGGGAAGATGAAATATTATTAATTATTTATGACTTTCACTTCATAGATTATTTTTTAGTTATTTTCTGGCCAAATTATAGTGAAATAAGCTAAAATTACAAATTTGGGGAATATTGACAATAGTTGACGTCAACCTATGAAAAACAGCCCCAAATTTGTGGTCGATGGAAATATGTTGACATGTAACTGGAATCAAACTGAAGCCACAATGATGGAATGAAAAATTAATATCAAAGGGCTTTTGTTTGTGACATGAGAATGGATCAAAAGATATGTTATTGGAATCTAAGAACAGTAAAAAATGAACATAAATTAAAGTTTATGGAAGAATTGGGTGGTGCAGTCGTCGATCAGATTTCTGCCCAAATACAATCGAATTGTGTAGGCACGGTGCACCAATTGGTTTCCTACACCTTCTCCAATTGATGGTTGACAATTGATAATTCCCTAAATTATCATATTAAAACGGTAATATGATTAATGATTAAAGCTTAAATAATAGAGGAATATGATCATTATATATTAAATACTTTACTTACATATTTTCACACTTTAGTTTATGAATTATATCATTTTCCTATTTTCTACACGAATTTGAGCATCAAAGGAAATGACAAAGGGGAAAATTAATTTGTAACTATCATAATGCGATTAAGGGCATTTGTGCAATATATGAACATAAAAAGGTAAAACTACAAAGAAGACTTACTTGTAAATGTTGCAAGATGCAGGGGCAAAATTGGAAGGTCTAAGGTAGGGCACACAAGCCCAAAAGAGGGGAGCCACCACTAGCCCTCTCCTCATTCACGATCAGTGCTTCTCTCTCTTCTTTTTCCCTTGGTCTGTCCCTCTCCTACCATGGGGATGGCTTGCTCCTCCTCCCTCCCTTGGCACCACCTGCAGCACACCATAGGTGGGCCGGCTCACCTCTCCTTCCCCATCCGGTGGTGACAGCGTCGAAAACAATTGTGGGTCTCTTATCTTGGCACAGCAAGAAGAGGATCAACCGAAGATGCCCCTATGTGAGGCCGATGTTCCCTCCCCAAGTCTATTAGAGCAAGAGGGAGAAATCATTTTCATTTTGTTTCTTTGACTCTTCTATAATTGAATTTCTTTTATCCTAGTTAATTCAATCAAAATCTCGTGCAATGAAAATTCTTGGCTGTGGTTGTTGAATTTCAAAGAGTAAACAAATCAGAATATCATCACCTATTAATATACATCAACTAATTCAAAATTCTCCTTGAGTTCGACCCTAATCCACTATATATCTAAGATATACATATATTTGGATAAGATTTATAAATATAGAATTTAAGGATTTTAATTATCAAAAAATATAGTCCATCAACAATCCCAGCAACTGTTGCTTGCTAAAATCGAGTAGCGAAGGTGATTCAACTTCGAGCATGCCGCGACGTCTGAAGAAGGATCCTCGAAAGAAATTCTCCACTGTTTGTATCTGGTGAAGAATGGAGAAGATTTTTGGAAGAAATTCAGCCTCTATAGCAGCTTATTGAGGGAGAAATTTAGACAAAATCTATCGTTTGCATCAGATGGACATATTGGGTGAAATCCGACATCTGTAGCGATCGGACAATGATGTCTTCTTCTTCTCTGAAAACACCTTTTCAATCTTCCTTTGCACATATTTCACTGATTTCTTACAATTAATTATCGTATTTGTTGTCGCAATCCGTGTGTCCATCATTAACACAAAAACCTTAAAAATATTTGATTTTTCATTAGTTTTAGACGATTATATACTATAAAAATGACATGCATTTAATTATAACCTAATTTTGAATTGATATTTGTCAATTTACTTGGCGAATTTCTCTCTGGAGAATCAATTGATCATATGGTGTGGTTTTTGCCAATTTTTCACGATTTTCACTGATTTTCTGAATTTAATGATTTTTCTCAAATTTCTTTAATATTTCTATAAAATCAAAATAGATGTATAAATATTCTAAAAAATAATATAAAATATAAAAATATGTGAGAAATATTTTCATCATATTACATGACTGATTTCTTCATGTAATTCTTAGAAATTAACATTAAAATCATATAAATCATTTTAAATCTAACTTTTCTAATTTAAAGTATTATGCAAGAATTTTAATTAAAATTAAAGCATTAATCACAGAAATACTAAGGACATTATCATCTAAATATTGAGAGTTATCAGCCAGCCACCTATTGATGATAGCGAAGTCAACATATGTGTAGAGACAACACTAAATCATGGTAAAAGGTATTTAAAACCATAAGAGCCTATAATAATTCCAAAAAAGAATATTTTCTGACTTGTAAAATTAATTACTTTATGGATCCGTTGTCAGAAAATTCTGCAAAAATACCAAAAGGTTTATAAGAATTATACAATCATTTTAAAAAATGGAATTGACCCTTTTAGATATGATAATATGCATAGATTATCATTTTAATAAGAATATACATGCGAAATTTATAATATTTATGTAATAACTAGCATATTATCAGGCAACCTCCTTGGGGAAGATCCTAGCCCTTCATTTTGATGGTTCAGATCCTCTCTCAACTCCTCTTTGAGAGGGATAGGGAATGCTCAAGGGGAGGTTACACCTGCCCTCCTTAATTAGAGGGAAGGTTGTTGGGTAGTTTTCATTTTAGTAGAGACACCTCCCTTCTTTAGAATAATGGTTTGAGCATGGCCATAAAAAGCCCATAAATGTCTCCGTTAGGCTCAGCCAAGGCCTATTTCCCTTTCCTGAAAATTAAGAATTGAATAAAAATTATAAGGGTCTTTAATAAAAATAATATATTAAGCATTAGAAATTATTCATGAAAATGTAGATGCATGTATCAATATATTAATTAATTATTTCATAATAAAAATTTAATCTTACTCTAGAATTATATTTATCATTTATTTAATTATTATTTAAGGCTTAATCAAACCAAATTTGATGGATTAAAATCAAGAAATATTAAATAAAATATACAAGTTAAAAAAAATTACTCAAGTTTGGTTTAAAATACCTTAAATATAAATTCTCATGCCAAATTCATCATTCAAGAATTAGTTTAGGTAACATGCTAATTTAGGTCATGAAAGCACATAAATCATATAGAAGTGACAATATTAATGTATGAAATTAGCATGTTATCGCATGTTAGGATGACTATGGATAGATCTTGAGATTTGATGCATTTGATTACATTGCTAGATTACTCTTCATGTGCATACAAGTTTCCATTAACAAAATAGATGAGATTTACATTTTATGATTTGGTACGCAGCACTTGGTCGATATTGAAAACTTCATTGAATACTCAAGTTTGACCAAGATTCTTCATGATTCAATTAGAACACTCAATGGGAAAAGTTAACAAGCCTCAAATATTCAAAAAAACAAAAAAAGAAGAAAAAAGCACAGTGTGAAGACCCAAAGTGAGAAAGAAAAAAGTCAAGTAAATCTTGTATGGGAAAAAGCTACCTGTCTAGAAAAAGAAGAGATAATGTGAAGCCCTAAAGTAAGAAAAAAAATTAGGTAAATCTTGTATCGGAAAAAGCTACTTGTCCTTTTATATGGTATAGATAAATGGGTTATTATACTCTGAACCTTGAGAGGAAAATTGAAGATCAAAGAATTGAGAACACTCTTGAGTATGAGAGGAGTAACTTTCAATTATCTATTATGTAATGCTTGCTGGTCATAAGAATTGGTCTTATTTAATGATGAAGATGGAGCTCGAAATGTATTTTTGAGTATACGCAATGAAAAACAAATTTCACTCTTTTGACTCATCCTAGAAATTTGATAAATGCCTAAAACACATTATTATCCACATTGGCTAGTCCTATCTTGTTTTTTTCTACACTCATTGCTAAGGGACTAGCAATATTTAAGTTGGGGGGTGTGATAATGTGTAATTTAACTATGTTAATCAATCAAAAATGAGTATAAATGTCACATTAATTGATTTTGAATACAATGAGATTATATGAAAAATAAAAAATACATTTTATAACTCAATTCATCAAAACTATCTCATTGGAGTATTATTCTTGAGAAATTCATATTTAGTGATTTAATTTGTGCTAAATGAATATCCAAGGCTAGTACCTTAAGGAATATTTTCTTGGGCTGTAGAAAATTCAGAAGAATGAAAGTTGGAGTGCCATGAATTTATTATAAATTTTGTAGACTGATATTGGGTAAGATAGTGGGTTGATTACTCACAGCCACAATCAAGCCCAATATCAGGCCCAATACCAACCTATTTTGATGGGGGGTTAAAAGGGAATAGAAGAGGAAAGAAATGGGGGGATTGGCTAGACTGCAACAGCTAGGGCACGGCAATGGTTGGCCTCTCCACATGAAAGGCGAAGACAGTGATGGTGAAGTGGTGGCATGGCGGCGTGGAGATGGCTAGGACACACTGACATAGCAGCATGGTGATGGCTAGCCTCTTCGCGTGACAAGCGGAGATGATGACGGTGGCATGGCAGCATGGATACGGCTTGGTGAAGCATGTACTACAAGCCCCACCACTGAAGACCACGACATCAGTGGATGTCACATCACCTCATCCATCGACCACACCAATTGTCAAAGTCACCCCATATCATCACTGCCGGACCCAATTGATGGATCAGAATTTTTATTATTACTAGGCTCTATTTCCCTTTTTATTTACATTTCATAATAATCCTCTCTCTCTCTTCTTATGGCCTATAAATAGGCCTAAGATTTCTATAAAATGTTGGCTAACCTTTGGTTAAAAAAATTATCAATACAAAGAGCATGCCTTAGAGGATCTGTGTGACAACCATCACTTGCAGCCACCGCCATTGCATGGGTCCCACCCTACTTCATGGTCAACTATACCTCTCTCTCGTTGGTGCCCAGGCATTCCCTCATCCAACCTTTGTGAGCCCGATGACATATTGATGGTCATCCATCAGATTGTCGGCAGTAGTGTCTATGTCCACCCCACACACCGCACACCCCTCTCGACCATCCTCTAAAGTTGGATCCACGATAGGCTCGTCTTCCTCCAATCAACTTCGACATCAACATTGTGGTGTACAAATGTCAAAAGTCCCCTCTCAACCCTCTTTAGTAATCATGTGTTTTGATTTCATCTTGTCCTTCCTCGTACTTATTTTCACCACCATCAGACTTAGCCATGTGGGCTCGTGACCAATCGAGTGGGCTGTGATTTCCTTGTTTGGAAGCCAATTAAGATTTTGAAATGTAGAGCTTTTTTTATCATGATGACTAGAGATAGTCCTCTCACCCTCAACCGAGGAATGGAATGGTCTCCTCATTTCATCACAACTAACTTTAAAGGTTCGAATCCGATTGTGTGCAAGTTATGAGACATATTATTTATTTGTAGTGTTCTTAATGTATGTCATTAGTGTCAATTCTATTCATCGTCCATCATGGCTCGACCATAGTGATAGAGTAGCATGATGACGGCGATGACATGCTCTACACATGAGTGACAGGCAGAGGTGAGTGCAACAATGATGGTGATGGTGTCTGCAACAGATGGAACTTGTTCCCAACAAGATGGCTGAGGTGGCAATGACGACGGTGGTTGTTGCGAGCTTCCCTTATGTGTTGACAAGCATAGGTGGAGTTGAGCACAACGGCGGCAGCAGCACTAATAAGTCTTTATTACCATGAGTCAATAATTAAGTGATATTATAGTTTTAGTATTTACTCATAATAAATAGACTTATATTTGTGTTAAATTATGAAAAATGGTTTTTAGTTAGTTAATGTGAACTTTTGACTAATTACATGATATTATGTGAATTTATATAATCTTATAATCCTATTTTTGAGATAAATAAAAAAATAAAATAAAGAAAAATAAAAAAAGAAAGAAACAACTAGCTAATTGGGCCCGCAAGTGTGTCGGAGGCACAGTCGAGTGAAGTTACAAGCTGAGGCTCAAGCGGCTTAAGATCATGAGCTTGAGTCTCAAGTGGCTGAAGATGAACTACGAGTTAAGGCTCAAGCGGCTAAGGACATGAATCACTCCCCTTCCACATCACTAGTGGCCAGCCAAACATGAGGTAAAGAGTGGTCATACATATGCGAGAGAGGTACCTAATGATTCTAAAGCCTCACATGGCCTTTTATTCATCTCAAAATTTAGAAGAAAACTAAAATGAGGCTAAACTAGCATTCACAACCTTCCCCAAGAGATTTTAAATGCCCAAAATACCCCTTGATTATCATAAAGAAACTATCCCCAAGAAACTACCCTTATTAAAATTCTATTGATTATTAGACTTCGCAAGAAGATCTAGACATTGTTCAGAATGTCTATGTCTAAGGAGAGCCTTTGAGGTCGTGGACATCGCACAAAATTCTTCCCGAACACATAGAATTCGAAGGATCACTATCGCGAAGTCAAAACTTTATTTTTCTTACTTTAAACTTTGTTTTTGTTTAAATTCATGATATTTAACACGATTTCAAATTTCTATATCATTCTTCACTGAGTTATGATTCTTTTGACTTTTACATAACTTAATTTGACTTATTAAATTGACAATAATAACTTATATAAGAATTGTTGAGCAGAACTTTGTTTCTGCTTGATTCGTGTTCATCGGACGCTAATGTCATCTTGACATCTGTATTTTATTTTCTTTTTCACGAATTCTTAGATATATTATATTCATTATTCAGCCCAAAAATTATAAAAAAATCATATTCTTTTAGGAAAATTTTGAAATATTACCTGATATTATAACATCCCTATAATCGACTTAGAAATTTCTCACTATTTTTGAAACCTCTTATCAGTTATAATTGATTTATTTACTCTAAAATAATTCTAAAAATCTAAAAATTGTAATTTTCTAGTTTTATTAGCTTAAATTTGTGTGATTTATTATACAACAATTAAGTCATGTTAAATTTTGGCACTATTGTCAAGGATGTATTCTATAATATTTGATATTTTTCCATTTTTCTCTAAGTATAAAAAATTTTTGACTCTTGTTTCTATTTTCTTTTTGCAGAAAAAAAAGGGAGAATGAAGAGCAACAAGGCAAGGATAGGAGCAAATTGAAGGAGAGTAACAGTTAATAAACTTTTTGCCTCTAATTTTTGTTTATGCATAGTAGAAGATATTTACATCCAAGACTAGAGAATCCTCTCATTATTTTGTCCAAAACTAAAAATCCAAAAGAAAATTTAATTTCGATGGTTCCTAAAGGTAGTAAAGTCAAACTGAGAATAATCCTATGGCCATGAAAAATTATTATATCACTAATTAATTTCAACAAGCATCCAATATTAGAGTCTTATTAGCACCCGTAGTTAAATTTTAGATAAATCCAAGAATTTTCTAAATGCTACCTAATTTTCATGTATTACCTTTAGAGGAGACTCATTAACATTTAGAAAATTTTCATATGATATGTGATTTAATTAATCTTCTTCAAGTTACACCAAAAATTATTAAGATTAAATTATTTCCTCATACACTTAGGGACAAAGCTAGTTATTGGCTATCCACGTTAGATAGATAGCTAACTAGTTAGAAAGATATAGAACATGCTTTTCTCTGAAAATTTTATCCATTAGGAAAAGCTCAAAACATGAGAAAATATATATGAAGTTTTGCATAAGAATAGGAAAAATTCAAAGACTTACCAAGTGGCAGCTCAATAGAATTTTTTATGATAGATTATTAGATCAACATAGAAATATGTTGATTCTATATGTGTAGGAATATTTATGGAGAAGATGTCTGATGAGATTTACAATGTTTATGAGAATTTAAGTGAAAATTTAAGAGACCAACGTATGAATTGCATCATCAAGATGATTCTAATTTAAGAAATGAGGTTAATCAGATCAATCAAATATTAGAAAAACTTAATTTACTTATTGACAATATTAGGAAACCTCTTAACCCTCAATTTAATTCAAATAATTCATGTCCTATGTTTGGTGAAAATGATCATTCTGAATTTTAATATTATAATTTAGATTAACCATTTCAGCCTATGTAAGAAAAAGTGTAAGTAACCCACAGTTTATTAGAAATATGAAGCTTTTTCCTAATTATTATAACCATAATTAGATGAAAAACTTTTCATAGAGAGATCTAAATAATTTTCAAAATCCAAAAGCATTTAGTCCCAAATTAAATTATGAATTTCATCTAAAATAGAAAAGAATATTTTAGAAAATTCAGCTCTCTCATATCCAACTTGATGCTATGGAAATGATACAATAAATGAGTCAAATGATACAACAAACTATGAATCAAATGATGTTACAGTAAAAACTAAGTATAGTGGCTCTTAGGAATAGGAGAGAAGAGGGACAACTACATAATGAGCCCATAGAAAATCTAGAAAAATGCCTAATTATAGAGTTTCAACAATGGGAGTCTAGTGACATGAATCTAGGAAAAAACCTATGAAATGATAATGTCAGGAAAATAAATATATTAAGGAGTGGGAAGATTTTACCTGATCTTTATCCCCAAATAGTAAAAGAAAAAGAAAACATGGACAGCCAAAACAAAATCAAGAAGCAGAGGAGGAAATTCTAAAAAAA
Organism: Spirodela polyrhiza; assembly: GCA_024713555.1. Taxonomy (NCBI): domain Eukaryota; kingdom Viridiplantae; phylum Streptophyta; class Magnoliopsida; order Alismatales; family Araceae; genus Spirodela; species Spirodela polyrhiza. Next base: position 3,419,470 of record CM046544.1, on the reverse strand, counting down.
AAGACAACCATTCCATTTTCTAAAGCTCTAGAACCTAGACAAAGAAAGAAGAAGGAACACAATGAAGGAATAAAGAAAATTTTACAAGATGTGTAAATCAGTCTTCTATTACACACTGTCATTAAACATATTCCTAAATATGTTAGAGTTTTAAAAGAAATGTTTACAGCAAAAAAGGCACCTAAAGTAGAAAAACTATCTATGCATGCTATTGTTTTGTTATTGAATCAAGTTTCATATAAATTAAAAGATAATGCTGCTCCCTTAATTTCATATGATATTGTTAGATTTATTTTTCAGAATGTATTACTTGACACCAGTGAATTTATTACTTGTAAGTATTTATGATAAATTCAATATTTCAGATCTTAAACCCTCTACTCTCACCTTATAATTTATTGACAAATCTATAAAAAATCATAAAGGTATTTTAGAAAATGTGATAGTAACCATTAAAGGGTGTAAATTTCTAGCTGATTTTGTAGTGCTAAAAATAGATTTTGATAGATAGTTTTATGATACCCCAATCAACTTAGGGAGACCATTATTACACGCAGCAAAGATGAATATTAATTTTCCCACATTTATTACAAAAATTTTATGTGGAGATCAATTAGTAAAAATTAAAATCATTGAGGTATAAAATGATTTTAAGAAATCTCAAGTGTATGATTGTCATACAATAGATCTTTTAGATAATTTTGATGATTCAAATATTATTGATGATTATTTGCTGAAAGAATTAAAGAAAATTGAGAATATAAATATGGGAGAAAAGAAAGAAGAGGATCATATGAATTTATAGTTGAAACCTTTTCCCTATAATTTAAAATATGTATTTTTGGAGAAAAATAACTAATTTTATATTATTATTATAGCTAATCTAAGTAATGAGTAGGGGGAAGAATTATTAAATGTACTTCGAAAAAATAAGAAAGCTATTAACTAGAAAATGAATGATTTGTATTTGATGAATGTTTGCACGCATAATATATATAGATGAAAGAGTTAGAGCTAGTATAGAATCACAACGAAAATTAAATCCTAACATGATAGAAGTCATAAAAAAAGAAATTTTAAAGTGGTTGGCTGTTGGTATTATTTATCCTATTTCAAATAGTAAATAAGTTAGTCATACACAGGTGGTGCCAAAAAATCAAGTATCACAGTTATAAAAAATAAAAAAAATATGAAATACAAACAAGACTAATCACTAGTTGGACAGTTTGTATTGATTATAGAAAATTAAATTCAATTACTAAAATATATTTGTCCTTATCATTTACTACTAAAATTCTTAAAAAATTAGTTAGAAAAAGATTTTCTTTTGTTTTCTGGATAGATATTCTAATTATAATCAAATTTATATAAATCCTTTAGATTAAGAAAAACTGACTTTTACTTGTCTATTAGATACTTTTGCTTTTGAATGTACACCTTTTGAGTTGTGTAATGCTCTAACCACATTTCAAAGATGTATGCGATCTATTTTTTCTGATATGACTAGAAAATGCATGGAAATTATTATGGACGATTTTTCTATTTTTGGTGAATCAATTTAGGAATGCTTAAATCATTTATACACATATTGGAGAAATCATCTTTTATGATCAAAGAGAGAGTTGTCTTGGGTCATATTGTGAGTGAAAGGGGTTTAGAGATAGATAGAGCAAAAAATTGATATTATATCTAAAATGCAACCTCTAAATTTAGTAAAACAAATTAAATCTTTTTTTGATATTACATGATATTATATCTAAAATGCAAGTTATTACATGAAATTTATTCAAGATTTTTTAAAATTTTATAAACCTCTCACCATGTTATTATTTAAAGATGTTCCTTTTCATTTTGAAATAAATATTTTAAGTCATTTTCTTAAATAAAAAGATTGTTTACTAAAGCACCTATTTTACAAGTTCTTGATTGGTCTTTCCCCTTTGAAATAATGTGTGATGCATCAAATTATGTAGTGGGACCCGTGTTAGGATAAAGAAAAGAATTAAAACCTATAATCATCTCATATGCTAGCAAAATCATATTTGATGCTCAATTAAATTACACTATGACTAAAAAAGAGTTGATAGTTATAGTATTTTCGTTAAAAATATTTAAATTATATATCTTAAGACTAAAATCATTATTTATCCTGATCATATTAAAATATTTGCTAAATAAGAAAGATGCAAAGCCACATTTATTAAGATGTATATTATTGTTGTAGGAATTTGACATAGAAATAAAATATTAAAAGGATTTCAAGAATGTTGTTACTGACCATCTCTCTAGATTGAGTGATACAGGAACAAATATAGCACCTTTACAAGATGCATTTTCAGAAGAAAAATTGATGGCAGCTCAACATCAACCATCACCCTATATGCACATATTGTCAATTTTTTGGTTTCTGAAAAAAATTTCAAAACAGTAGGATAAGAATAGAAAAATCATTTTTTTACTAAGATTAGAAATTATTTTTGACATGATCTTGATTTATATTACTTGGGTAATAATCAAATTTTAAGGAGATATGTTCCTAAAGAACAATATCACAATATTCTTAATATATGTCATTCATTTAACTATAGATGACATTTTTTTGGACGAAAAATAGCTGCGAAATTTTTTTATGTGATTTTTATTGGCCTATCATAATTAGAGATTCTATAGAATTTAGTAGAATATATATTTCATACCAATCTATAGGTAACATGAATAAAAGAAATGAAATGCCCATGAGTAACATGTTAGTAGTTGAAATTTTTGATGTATGGATCATAGACTTCATGGTTTCATTCCCACCAGCTGAAAAATATTAATATATTTTACTTATTGTTGATTATATGTCTAAATGGGTGGAAGCCATTCTTACTAAAACTAATAATCATAAAATCATGATAAAATTTGTGTAAGAAAATATTTTTTTGAGATTTGGATGTCTTAGAGTGATCTTTAGTGATTGAGGAATACACTTGACAAATAGACATTTCAATAAATTACTAAAAAAGAATGGAGTATCATAAATAAGTCACTTCATATCACTCCCAAATAAATGGCCAAGTTGAAGTAGCACACAAGGAAATTCATAGAATTTTAAGAAAAATAGTTAGACCGAGATAAAGAATTGGCCCACGAAATTACATAATGTATTATGGGCCCATAGAATACCTTATAAAAATCTTATAGGTATGTCTCCATTTTGTCTCATTTTTGTGAAACCATGTCATATTCTTGTTGAAATAGAACATAAAGCATTATAGGTTATTAAAAATTTACATATAGATAAAAAATCAACTAGTGAGCATTGAATTTTTCAGCTACATAAATTAGTGGAGTTGAGGAATGAAGCTTATGAAAATAATAAAATATATAAAGAAAAAACTAAAATCTTTTATGATAAGTACATCAGTAGAAAAAAAAATTTTGATGCCGAACAAAAGGTAGGTTATATGATTCTAGACTAAAACTATTCCCAAGAAAATTAAAATCAAAATGGACAAGACCTTATGTTGTGAAAGAAATATATGATCATGGGGTTGTAATGATTAGAGATCCTAAAAATGATCATAACTTTAAGGTAAATGAACAGCGGCTTAAACATTACATAGAACATAAATGTCATGTAGAAAAAGAGATTTTATTATTAAAATAAATTTAAGAGTAAGATTAAAGTGTCAAACTAAAGACACTAAATTCAGCATTGCATGGGAGGCAACCCATGGTTTTTAACTTTTTTTTAAGTTCTATTTTCATAGAATCTCACAATATCTATTTTTCATGTATTATTTTTCTTCCAAAAGAAAAAAGCGTAGGAAGAGGAATATAAGACGAAGTGGAAAATTAAAAGTGAGGTTGAAGTGATGTTTTTCTAAATTTTATCCATTATTACAACATTTTTGGTGCTTAGTTTTACATATATGCATGTTTCACTTGAATTATATTTTCTGTATTTTTCTATGTCATTGGAGATAATCTTAGATTTAAGTAGGGGGTGATGAAGTATTAAGTCTTAAATGATGTTGTAGGATCAATAACATGTGTTTGCATCTTTCATGCTCACCGTTAAAAGCAACTAAATATATATATATATATATATATATGGAAAAACTATAGCACTTATTTTCTAATTTTTTGTCATGACAACAGAAAATAGTGTAGACTGTCAAAAATAGTTTAAAACTCAAAATTCTAGAGACCCTTTTCTCACATTTCAAGCCCTTAAACACATTGCTGAAATTCAAAATTACAGATACAGAGGATAGTTTTGTTCTAGTGTTGATTTATTTTTGACAAATATGTTGTTGCTGAAAATAGAATTGAATGTAGATATTATGATATTATGATAATAGAAAATGTGTTGAAGCATAAAGCGTAACTATCAAAATTATCTAATTTCTTACATCAAAATGTATGCACGAAAAATTAAATCAAGTAGATTGATTGATACCAAGAGATATTATGATGATTATTATTGAGTTAAAAGAATGATTTAATAGTATGAGATGTTGAAATACTCCTTAGATACATGATAGATAACATGGATTTGATTTTACAGATTTTCACTTATTGATCTTGATGGATAGTATTCACTTGGTGAAAAATTTTGATTGATCATTTGATTTTAATGGAGATTTTTACAACATAATCTACAGGACTTGAGAAGAGAGAACACTTATTTCAAAAATAAAAAAAACTAAGGAGCAATCCGGAAAATTCAAAAATAAATAATACACAGAGGATGTGAGACATCATTCTCATTGTCAAAAATTATTGATAGAAAAACACTTGTTTTAAGATAAGCAGATAATGTGAAAGTCCTAAAAACGAAGAGTACACATGGAGAGTGTGAGACATTATTCTTATTGTCAAAAATCATTGATAGAAAAACACTTGCTTTAAGATAAGCAGATAATGTGAAAGTCCTAAAAACGAAGAGTACACATGGAGAGTGTGAGACATTATTCTTATTGTCAAAAATCATTGATAGAAAAACACTTACTTTAAGATAAGTGAATAATGTGAAAACCTTGAAAATGAAGTGTACTCATAGAGGGTGTGAGACATCATTCTCATTATTGAAAATCATTGATAAAAAGGTAATTACTTTAAGATAAGTGGATAATATGAAAGCCCTGAAAATGAAGAGTACACCTGGAGGATGTGAGACATCATTCTCATTGTCAAAAATCATTGATAGAAAAACATTTACTTTAAGATAAGTAGATAATGTGAAAGCCTTGAAAATGAAGAGTACACATGAAGGGTGTGAGACATCATTTTCATTGTCAAAAATCGTTGATAGAAAAACACTTACTTTAAGATAAGTGGATAATGTGAAAGCCCTGAAAACGAAGAGTACACATGGAGGGTGTGAGACATCATTTTCATTATTGAAATTTGTCTACAGAAAAAGCTAGTTATTCACTATATATATATATATATATACATATATACATATATTAAAAACTTCAAAAATCAAGGTATAGAAAAAGGAAAATATGTGATCAATATTATTGTTAGATGATTATTGATGATTATTGATGATGAATAAAGAAGTGATAAAGATATAAATTGAAGAAATGAAGTCTAGATTGTTATTCCAAGGAGCCTATAGACATTTAAGTGCTTGACATCATTCTTAAATACTTGATATAAGAGTCCAAAGTGTCTAGAGGTACATCATTTATATTTATATTTTTTATACATTAAAAATATGATATTTAAAATTTATGAATTTTAATTTATAATTATATTTCTAAGGGACTAGTAATGATTTAAGTTGGGGGGGTGTGATAAGTCTTCATTATCATTAGTGATATTATAGTTTTAGCCTTAACTCATTAGAAATAGACTTATATTTGTGTTAAATTGTGAAAAGTGGTTTTTAGTTGGTTAAGTTCAACTTTTGATTAATTACATGATATTATATAAATTTATATAATTTTATAATCTTATTTTTTGTGATGAATAAAGAAAAGTAAATAAAAATAATAGAAAAGAAAGAAACCGTCATCCAACTAGGCCCACAAAGGGGCCAGAGGCATAGTCAAGTGGCTGTAAGCTGAGGCTTGAACGATTGTGGATTGTGAGCTTGAGGCTCAAGCAACTCAGAATCGCGAGCTCAAGGCTCAAGCGGCTAAAGGCAAACTGTGACTTGAGGCTCAAACAGTTGAGGATTGTGAGCTTGAGGCTCAAGTAGTTGAAGGCAGACTATAAGCTGAGGCTCAAGTGGCTGAGGACGTGTGTGTAACTCCCCTTCCACATCATTGGTGGCCAGCCGAGCATGGAACAAGTTGATATAGCTAAGTGCTCAAAAATAACAATGGGGAAAAGTCAGATTAAAAGCCAAGTGACCCAACCACAAATTTAGGCCATAAAGTGATATTCTTACAAGGCTCATATAGTCACAATTGATATTGATATATGAGAAAGCTACTTTATGTCACGTTCTTTGTGGACTGTAGGCATCACCAATAAATGTTGTCAATATTTTCACGTCATTTTAGGACAATCAAAGCCTGCTCCTTATTTTATGTCACTTCTTTCTCTCCAAAAAATACTTTATGTCTCTATAATTCTATAATGTTCTTTAGGGAACAACTTTCAATGTTAGCAGAGTCTACTTTTAGCCATGTCATGCAGTAATAGTCTCTGTCCTAAGATCTTTATATGATCCTAGTTCTAGGAGTGCCCCAACTTCTTTTTGGCCTATATAAAGGCCCCACTGTAACCTAAGAACAATATCTTTTGAAGTATTATCTATTCTCCTCTGTGAGAGTTCCCCCTTTTGCTTGTGGATTCAGGCGATTCGTTTGTGAATTCAAGGGTTGAAGATTCTGAATCTGTGGAATCAAAAGTCGGTTTCTTCTCCAACTTTTGAGCTTAACTCGGTCAGGTGACATGACGCAACGAAACTGTTGGCGATAACCCTTTGAGTTGAGCAGATGTTGAGGTTGGCGGAAGAGGGGTTGAAATCACGACTTGAATCCTCAAAAGTTGAGATTTCTGGTGAAGCCTCCTTATCTTGAATCCACAAAACGAAGAAGTTATTCCCTTGGTGCTCAAGGGTGGATCTTGAATCTACAGAACCAACGAACTAACTCCCTGAGTCCACAGAGATGTTGGAGTCCACCAGCAGAGGAGAGAAACACTTAAGGAGAAAAAACTCACGAAATTCTATTCATAAAAAATAAGTTCAATGCCCTTGGGCTACATGAGGCGTCCTTAAATAGGCCAAAGCCTGTGAAAAGGGCGTTAACTTTAAATTTTAAATGATATTTGAAAATTAGGAGGGAAATATATTTGGGAAAGTTTCTGAAATAGAAATTGGCTTAAAATAGAACGAAATAAGCTTTTCTAAAAGGCGATGTAAAGGCAAGTGACAATTATGGAAGGGAAATGAATAGAGGAAAGATGAGAAATAGAAAGAGGTTTTAAATAGGGTAAAATAGATTTTAAAAGGTAGTGAACATAAAAGATGGTGTCCAAAATAGAAAGAGAATAAAGAAATGATGAGACCTAACTATAGAAAGTATCAAATATAGAAAGTGATCTAAATATAGAAGGTCTAAAAATAGAAAGTGAATGAAATGTCAGAAGGATCTAAAAATAGAAGGGTCTAAAAATAAAAAGTTTTAAAAAATAGAAACTTCAAAAAATAGAAAGTTGATTTTCAGGTCTTTGTGTGTTCTGCTCCAATAGATGTCCTATTGGCTGGCTGCATCATGACAACCGTTTGAGGATCACAAGTCGCCATTTTTCAGCTCCGTTGGGTGACAACTGCATAAGATAATTTGATGCAGGACAGACTGGTAGCCCCCAAACCTGAATGCACAATGCTGTCCCAGGGTCTAGTGGGTGAATGCTGACTCAATTAGGCGCAGGCAGGAACTGAGGAGTAGTGGGACTGGTGGCGCATCACGTCAGGCATTGATTAGATGCTAGAGCAGGGTGGGGGATCCCCCACATTCACAACCAAGTGGTGAAGGCTCAATGTCACAGACACACCTGGACATTAGGCGCACATGTCAGAACTACATGGCGGCGAAGCCTATGTCACCCTAACCTAGCTTGGCCCAATGATGGTGGAGCAGGTGCGAGATAGTACTGAGAATAGTTAAGAACTCAAGAGGTTGTAATTTCAGCTCATAAGTTCACCAAACATGTCACTTTTTGGCTTAAAGCGTCAACAACTCGATTCAACTTTCCTTATTTATGTTTAATGATAAAAGTAAAACGTTGAATGAAGGATACCCATCTGGCATGTATTCTGTTAATGTTAGTCTGACTGTTGAGAGATTTTAAAGCTTGGTGATCTGTATGTAAAATAAACTTACATTGAATCAAATAGTATTTCATATGTACAATGCATGAACCACAGTATAAAATTCTAACTCATATGTAGTCCATTTCTTTCTAGCATCAGAGAGCTTTTCATTATAATATGATATTAGACGAACTTTTTAGGATAGTACAGCACCAACACCAACAATAGATGTATCACATTCTACTTCAAATAATTTGTCAAATTTTGATAGGGCTAATATAGAAGCAGTGCATAGTTTATTTTTGATCAAGTTAAAACTCTTATTAGCTTCCTCAGTTCGTATGAATTGACCTTTTTTCATACATTTAGTAACATGTGACATTATTGAACTAAAATTTCTGATGAATCTTCTATAAAATGATGCTAACCCATGAAACTTTGAACTTGATGAATGTTGGTCGGGGCTGGCCAATCTTTAATAGCTCTGACTTTTTCCTCATCTACATTGATTCTATTTACATTAACAATATATCACAAGAACAATAAGCTAGTAGTAATGAAATCACATTTCTTCAGGTTGATATATAATTTATTTTCTTTTAACACTTTGAACACATACCTGAGATGGTTAATATGTTCATCCTCAGTGATACTGTAAATCAGAATGTCATTAAAATATACCACAACAAGTTTTTCAACTAACGCAGCAGTAATGCGAAAGATAACAAGTTTGGGGCCTTGAATCCACAAAGCTCAAAACTTGGAGAAGAAAGCAACTTCTGAATCCACAGATTCAGAAACTTCAGCCATTGAGTCCACAAGGGGTCGCCTGAATTCACAAGCAAAAAATGAGAACTCTCACAGAGGAGAATAGATAATACTTCAAAAGATGTCCTTCTCAGGTTACAGGATGAGCCTTTATATAGGCCAAAAAGAAGCTGGGGCGCTCCCAAAAGTAAAATCCTCTAAAGATCCTAGGACAGACACCATTAATGTCTGACATGACAAAAAGCAGACTCTGCTAACATTGAAAATTATTCCCTAAAGAATATTCTAGAAGGATAGAGATATAAAGTACTTTCTGGAAAGAAAGAAGTGACATAAAGTAAGAGCAGGCTCTGTCTGTCTTGAAATGACCTGGGACAGATTGACAACATTTACTGCTGACGCCTGCAGCACATTCCACAATGAATGTGACATAAAATAGCCTTATCAGATGTCAATATCAATTGTGACTATATGGGCCTTGTAGTAGTATCACTTTATGGTCCAAATTCGTAGTTGGGCCACTTGACTGACTTTCCCCATTATCATTCTGAGCACTTGGCTACATCATCAATGAATGATTTCAAAACTTGATTCATAATCCTCATAAAAGTACTTGGGGCATTGGATAACCCAAAAGGTATAACTAATCATTCATAGAGACCTGCTTTTATTTTGAATGCAATCTTCTACTCATCCCCTGTTGGAATTTGAATCTGGTGGTATCCACTTTCTGATTCCACCTTTGAGAAGATTTTAGATCCAACATATCATCAAGTCATGAGATGAGAAATCTGTACTTAACTGTGATTTTATTAATTGCTTTTCTGTCGATGCACATTTGGTCAACTTCTATATTTATTTGGTACAAGTAGAGCAGGTACTGAGAATGAGCTCATACTTCCTCTTATCAGTCCATTACTCAATAACTCTTCAACTTGTTCCTGAAGAATATGATTTTCTTTTGGTCTCATCATGTAGTGTGATAGGTTAGGCAAATTAGCTCTAAGAATAAAATCAATTTGATGTTATATGTATCACATGGGTGAAAGATGAGTAGATATATCTTGGACAATAGAAAAATCAGATAATAAATTCTCAACACTTGTTGGCATTATAAATGTTGTAGATGTAGAATTGAGCTTTTGAACCACCACAAATAACTGAGCAGTTTTATCAAAGTCAGTGAAAAACTCATTATGGTTGATCAACATTACTTTCCTATTCTCTTTTTCTCCTTTTTTGAAATCATTTTCTTGCATTGGAGCTAAGATAAACTTTTTCTCATTCCTATAGAAGACATAAATATGGCAAGCATCCATCTCCACAACATCACACTGTACTTTATCAGAATAAGGTTTTCCAATTAAAAATTTTAATAAACAAGTTTCTGAAATTTTCGTTTCTGTGTCTTTTCTAATCCAACCATTTCGAAATGAATGAGGGTGTTGGCTGGTTTTCAGGCCTAACTTTTGTACCATTAAAGATGAAATAATATTTTTACTACTCCTACTGTCAATAATAATGTCACATCCCTTGCTGTCTACAGTGCACCTTGTTCTGAAGATGTTATGATGTCGTGGGTCTTCTTCCTTTCTTAGTACATACATAAGTTACCTCACTAAGAGAGAATGTGATAAAGCTTCACCAGTATCAAATTCAGTAATATTTTCCTCAATCTCACCTTCAATTTCAGGTTCTTCATATTCAGAACACTCTTGTATTACATTTGTCAAATTGATAGTTCCCCGCTTTGGACAAACATTTGATTTGTGTCCATTTTCCCCACACCTGTAACATTTTGGAATAATATTAAGGGTATATAGATTCTTGTTGGATGACACATGAGAGAAAAGATTTCTTCCACTTGATGAAACAAATACTTGATTCTGTTATCCTGATTGAATTGTTGGTGAGAGGCCTGTTGATCTGCCTCTACCAAGCTGAAGATTAGGCTTTTGACTTTCAAAATTAAGAAGCCTATTCTTCTCCTTCATTCGTAATACTTCAACCCTCTCTGCGGCTATTATAATATCATTTAATTAAAAAAATGACTGTAAAGCTACCTTGTCTTTAATTTCTCATCTTAGATCACCTTTAAATCTTGAAATCATATATGACTCTGACTTTGTCAACTCAATTTGAAAAGATAAATCATAAAACTCTTCAGCATAGTCAGAAACAGATCTTTGTCCTTGATGACAATTCTGATACTGTTCATATAAAATCTGCCCATAATCTAGGGGAAGAAATCGAGATTTCAATAGTTTATTCATTTTATCCCAAAATTGTACAGGTTCTTCCCCTGACCTCGTGCGTGTGGTCTGTAACTGATCCCCACCAGACAGAAGCTCCACCTTTCAATTTATAAGCTAATAATTTCACTTGCTTTTCCTCAGCAATTTTCATATATTTGAAAAATTGTTTTACTTCAGACAACCAACATAAAAACTCTTCAATCTTCAAATGCCCATTGAAACATGGTAGATCAATCTTCAAACGAAAATCTTGAGAAAAATCATCTTCAGGTCTAGATTTCGAACTTGTTCAACTAGAAGTACAGCAGTTATTTAGTGAAATGTCAACAGGTGGCACTCTTTGATGACGCATCAGTAATATCAGATTCTCCAGTAGGCGTACATTACATTCTATCGTACTCATTCTCGTCAAAACTCATTACAACATATCACTAATATTTTCAAAATTTTGACCAATTCTATTTTCAAACTCTAAAAAATCAAATTTCGAGAATGAGCATACCTCTGGTGAATTAGCATCATTGATATGAGTAGATTTACCTCAAGACATGCTTCACCATTGACTAGGAAGGTTTGATGTAGCCTAGTTTCAGCCAAATTCAAGTGATCTTAAAGAACAAGAGGCATGAAGAATAGATTAGCGCATGTTAAATGTGTTAAAATCTATTATTCATTATTTTCCTTCACGTTTTTGTTATTTTAATAAATTTTATTAGTTAAGGACGTTTGTAACAAACGTCCTTAACTTTAGGGCCATTTTTAACTTCTTCTAGAATTGTAGTTATTAAGGACGTTCTTAACAGAACCTTCTAAATTTTTGGTTTGTTTTAATAGATTTCCTATTTTGTAAGATTTTTAGAGATCCGAATTTATGCATGTTAGTTATCTTTTTGGCCTATATAAAGGCCTCTCATGTAGCCCCAGAGGAGCCCATATTTTATGAATAGAATTCGAAGTTCCTTTCTTTTTAGAAAGCTATATTCTCTGCTGGTGCATTCCAGCCTCCCTGTTGGTTCAAGGAACCAATTCAAATCATGTGGATTCAAGATCAACCTTTGTAGACTCAAGGGTTGAAGTTCATTTATTATGTGAACTCTGAGTGAAAGATCTTATAGAAATCACGTTTTTGTGGATTCAAGAATGAGATTTTTAATTATCTCAAAACAAGCTGCATCAAATCATCCAAGTCTTCAACAAGTCAAATTCTCCGCTACGTCAAGGTTGTGTTGCTCTGATACCAACTGACGCAGTAACAAGGAATATAAAAAGTTCGGGCCTCGAATTGACACAACAAAACTGTTGGCGATGACCCTTTGAGTTGAGCGGATGTTGAGGTTTGTGGAAGAGGGGTTGAAATCACGCCTTGAATCTTCAAAAGTCGAGATTTCTAGTGAAGCCTCCTTGTCTTAAATCCACAAAACGAAGCTATTCCCTTGGTGCTCAAGGGCAGATCCTGAATCTATAGAACCAACGAACTAATTCCCTAAGTCCACAGGGATGCTGGAGTCCACCAAGAGACGGGAGAAACACTCAAGGAGAAGAAACTCACGAAATTTTATTAATAAAAAATAAGTTCAATAAACTTGGGCTACATGGGGCGTCTTTAAATAAGCCAGAGCCTATGAAAAGGGCGCCAACTTTAAATTTCAAATGAAATTTGAGAATTAGGAGGGAAATAAATTTGAGAAAGTTTCTGAAATAAAAGTGGGCTTAAAATAGAACGAAATAGGCTTTTCTAAAAGGTGGTGTAGAGGCAGGTGACAGTTATGGAAGGGAAATAAATAGATGAAAGAAAAGAAATAGAAAGAGGCTTTAAATAGGGTAAAATAAGAAGGTGCTGAATAAAGAATGAGATTTATGGTGGCAGCAATAAGATGAGGTCTAAAATAGAAGGTAGATGAGCTAGTGCAAAGGGTTCTAAAATTAGAAGGTTATAAAAATAGAAAGTTCTAAAAATAGAAGGTTCTAAATATAGAAAGTTATAAAATTAGAAAGTTGATCTTCAGGTCTTGAAGTCTTCTCCACCAGTGGATGTGATATTGGCCGCCTCAGTCTCCCTTTCTTCAAAAGAACTCCCCCCTGAGTGTCCAACTTCTTCACATTAAAAGTATTTGAGATTCCCATCGTGTGTCTGGAAGGTCAACCAAGTAAGCATTGTCATTAATCTTCTTCAAAATCTTGAAAGGACCATATTTTTTTAGACTGAGTTTGTTACAATTTCCTATGGGCAGTCACTCCTTTCTTAAATATATCATTACCAAGTCACCAACTTGAAAAAGCTTTTTTCTCCTTTTCTTATCTGTCTTCTCCTTGTATCTTGTATAACTAGCAGTAAGATTTTCCTGAATTGCCATGATGTGATCTGCCATTTTATTTGCTACAATACTAGTTCTATGCTTGAGAGGTAATTCTGCCAAATCTTGTGGGATCTTAGGTGAGAAACAATACACAATAGAAAATGGAGAATAATGTGTAGATCGATTCACTATAGAATTCTGCTTGGGATAGCAAGGTCCCATTCTTTGGGTCGTTCTCCAGAAATACACCTCATTAAATTACCCAGTGTCCGGTTGACCACTTCTATTTGGCCATCAGTTTGAGCGTGACTGGTGGTACTGAAATTAAGACATGAGTCAAATCTCTTCCAGAGAGTGCATAAAAAATGAGACAAAAGTTTTGAATCTCTGTCTGATGTAATAGATTGTGGGACCCTATGTAGGCGAACAATCTCTTTAAAAAAAAGATTAGCAGTTTGAACAGCATCATTACTTTTTTTACATGCAATAAAGTGTGTCATCTTCAAAAATCTATCTATCACCACAAGGACAGAATCATTACCTCTCTGAGTTTGAGGTAAACCTAATATAAAGTCCATAGAGAAGTAAGTCCATGCCTTCTCTGGAATTGGCAGTGGTATATACAGACCGGTATTCTGACAATGTCCTTTATTAATTTCACAAGTTTGATACCTTCGAACAAAGCTCTGTACTTCTCTCTTCAGTCATGGCCAGAAATAACGTTCTTCCATCATCTGTTGTATTTTGTCACGTCCTAAATGTCCTCCAGCATGTAATTCTCGAATCAATCAATTTCTCTTGCAAAGATGTTCAAGGAATGCATAATTGAGTCCCTCAAAATAAAAAATTTTCTTAAATATGAAATCTCTTTAGTGATTTTCCTTCTTTACAAGTCTTCCAAATTTCTGCAAAGTCTTCATCTTGAGCATACAACTCAGTCAAGTACTCAAAACCAATAATTTCAGCACACAATGTAACTAGTAGTGCTGACTTTTTACTTAATGCATCAGCGACTCTATTTAACTTTCCAGACTTGTGTTTAATCATGAAAGTAAACCTTTGAATAAATGACATCCACCTTGCATGCATTCTATTGATATTAGTCTAAGTATTCACAGATTTTAAAGCTCGATAATGAATGAATAATATAAATTCTCGTTGAATCAAATAATGCTCCCATGTATGCAGTGCTCTGACTACAGCATAAAATTCTAATTCATGAGTAGTCCATTTTCTTCTATCTTCATTTAGCTTTTCTCTATAAAAAGCAACTGATCTCCCTTCTTAAGATAATACAGCTCCAATTCCAAGAATTGATGCATCATATTCTACTTCAAATAATTTATCAAAATTTGGTAAGGCCATTACAGGGGCAGTGGATAATTTTTCTTTGATCAAAGAAAAATTTCCCTCTGCAGCTTCTGTCCACTGAAAATTTCCTTCATACATTCTGTAATAGAAGCCATAATAGAACTAAAGTTTCAAAAAAATCTTCTGTAAAATGATATTAATCTACAAAAACTACGAACATCATGTATGTTCTTTGGAATAGGGTAATCTTTCATAGCTTTAATCTTCTCATCATCTACCTTGATACCTTCTGTACTGATAATATACCCCAAGAAAATAACACTCGTAGTCCAGAATTTACACTTCTTCGAATTGACAAATAATTTATTCTGTTGCAAAACTCTCAGCACATATTTCAAATGAGCAATATGCTCATCTTCAGTTTTATTATACATCAGAATGTCATCAAAATAGACAATGACAAATTTTCTAATAAAAGGCTTTAGTACTTGATTCATCATTCTCATGAATGTACTTGGAGCATTTGACAATCCGAAAGGCATCACTAACCATTCATATAACCCTGTTTCTGTTTTAAAAGTAGTTTTCCATTCATCTCCTGGACGAATCCGGATTTGATGATAACTACTTTTAAGATAAATCTTTGAAAATAATTTAGAACCACATAACATATTAGGCATGTCATCTAATCTAGGAATAGGAAACCAATACTTACTGTAATTTTGTTGATGGCTCTACTGTCGACACACATACGACATGTTCCATCTTTTTTTTGAATCAAGAGAGCTGGAAAACAACAAGGACTCATACTCTCACGAATTAGTCCTTTTTGTAACAGTTCTTCAACTTGTTCCTGTAAAATTCAATTTTCATCTGTACTCATCCTGTACTGAGGTAAATTAGGTAAACTTGCTCTTAGAATAAGATCGATATGATGTTATATATCTCTGAGTGAAGGAAGATGGTTCGATGTTTCTTCCATAACAGAAAATTCTTCTAAAATCTTTTGCACTACTTCTGGAGTAGAATCGGTAGAAACTAATGACAGATCATCTTTTTTGACCAGCATAAAAATCTCAGTATCTTGATTGAGGTTAGTAAAAAACTCACTTCTATCAATCATCATAATCTGTTTCTTCTATTTTCTAATAGAGAAATCTATATCCTGAATTGGGCGTAAAATAATATTTTCACTATTTCTGTAAAAGACATAATGATTGTCTCTTCCCAAATGAGTTGCATCTTGATGTAGCCCAGTTTCAGCCAAATTCGAGTGATCTTGAAGAACAAGAGGCATCAAGACTCATTTCGCTCAATATTAGATTTAACACATCTTAAATGTGTTCAAATCTTAAAATCTACTATTTTCTCTCACGTTTTTATAGTTAAGGACGTTTGTAACAAACTTCCTTAACTTTAGGGCCATTTTTAAGTACTTTTAGAATTATAGTTAGTTAAGGACGTTCTTAACAGAACCTCCTGAATTTAAGGTTTGTTTTAACAGATTTCCTATTTTGTAGGATCTCTAGAGGTCCGAGTTTCTTGTTAGTTATCTTCTTGGCCTATATAAAGGCCTCTCATGTAGCCCTAGAGGCATGCCATATTTTTATCAATAGAATTCGAAGTTCCTTTCTCTTCAAAAAGTTATCTTCTCTACTGGTATATTCCAGTCTCCTTGTTGGTTCAGGGAACCACTTCTGATCTTGTGGATTCAATATGAACCCCTTGTGGACTCAAGGGTCGAAGTTCATTCATTCTGTGGACTCAGGGTGAAAGATCTTCACGGAAATCACGTTTTTGTGGATTTAAGAACGAGAATTCTATTTATATCAAATCAAGCTGCATCAAATATTTCAGAGCTTCAGGAAGTCAAATTATCCGCTGCGTCACATCTACGTCATATTGCCATGGTTGACCTAAAATCATGTGACATGCACCCATATCAACAACATCACAGTGGATTTCATTAAAATATCTATTTCCCATTGAAAACTTAATTAAATAAGTTTTTGTTACCTTTCTTTCTGAATCTCTCTTGATCCACCCAATTTTGTAAGGGTATGGGTGTCGCTCAGTCTTGAGTCCCAGCTTTTGCACCATGGTGGATAACACTATTTTCACTACTTCCAGAATCAATGATAATGTCACATACTTCCGATTGACAGTGAATCTTGTTTTGAAGACATTGTGACGTTGTGCTGGTTCCACCTTCTTTGGTGAATACATTATTCTACACACAACAAAAGAATGACCAAAATCTTTCTTCTCCACCCTCAATGATATTTTCTTCAATTGCTTCTGTGTGATCTTCATTTTCATTATTATCTTCATCTATGGCCCCTGCAAAATTCACAGCTCCTCGTTTTGGACAAGCATTAGACTTGTGACCTTCTTCATTGCACCTGTAACATTTTGGGACAGAATTAGGAACATATGGTTTCTTTTGACATTATTTCGACCATTAGAAGCCAATCCATTTGATTTTTGTACAGCTGAGTTTGCTACTCTTCCATTAGAAGTGGAAGAAGAAATTAATGCCTGTCTTAATCGATCTGGCTGAAAATTCGTCTCACTGTTAGAAGTGCAATTTTTGACCTTTCCTTAATCTAACAAAGCTTTTGACGTTCTGAGGCCATAACAATATCAGTCAATTTAAAAAATGATTGTAATGTAACCTTTTCTTCAATATATCCCACCGAAGGCCACTTTTAAATCTAGAGATCATGTATGATTCAGATTCAGTCAAATCAACTCTAGACAATAATCGATAAAATTTTTCTGCATATTCAGTTAAAGAACAATTGCCTTGTCAACAGTTTTGATACTGTTGATACAAGACCAGCTCATAATCTGGAGGAAGAAATCTTGACTTTATTAATTTTTCATTTTAACCCAATTTCGCACAGCATCCTTACCGGCTCTAGTGCGAGTAATCTGAATCTGTTCCCACCATATAGAGGCACCTCCTTTCAATTTCTATGCAACAAGCTTCACTTGTTTATCATCAGAAATTATCATATATTTAAAAAATCTTTCAACTTCAGAAACCCAATCGAGAAATTCTTCAATTTTCAAATGACCATTAAAACTAGGCAAATCAATTCTGATACGGAAATCTCTACCTTCATCACAGTCAGATCTGCATTTAGAACTGGCAGAATCTGAACAATGAAACTTCTGTGAAACATGACCATTGTCATTCTGCCTCTGATTACTCTGAACACGTGAAATATTTTCTAAGGTAGACATTCTTGATAATATTTGCTTCAAAGTATCACTTATTCTTTCTAACTTTTGATCCATGTGTTCTTGATATTCAAAAAACTCTGTGCGAGAGATAGAACATACCTCAGATCTTTCATCTTCATTAATTTTGATTCCCTGACCTCGAGACATCATCAAATCTCGATTTTGGAGCTCGACTAGGCTCCGACACCACTTGACACAGCAAAACTGTTGGTGATGACCTGTTGAGTTGAGCGGATATTGAGGTTGATGGAAGAGGGGTTGAAATCACAAGTTAAATCCTCAAAAGCCGAGATTTCTGGTGAAGCCTCCTTGCTTAAACCCACAAAATGAGAAGGTATTCTCTTGGTGCTCAAGGGCGGATCCTAAATCCACAAAATCAACAAACTAACTTCATGAGTCCACAGGGATGCTGGAGTCCAACAGCAGAGGAGAGAAACTCTCAAGGAGAAGAAACTCACAAGATTATAGTCATAAAAAATAAGTTGAATGCCCTTGGGCTAGATGGGGCGACCTTAAATAGGCCAGAGCCTGTGAAAAGGGCGCCAACTTTGAATTTCAAACGAAATTTGAAATTTAGGAGGGAAATAAATGTAAGAAGGTTTCTGAAATATAAATGGGCTTAAATACAACGAAAAGGCTTTTCTAGAAGGTGGTGTAAAGGGAGGTGACAGTTATGGAAGAGAAATTAATAGAGGAAGGAGGAGAAATGAAAACAGGCTTTAAATAGGGTCAAATATGAAGGTGCTGAATAAAGAATGTGATTTATGGTGGCAGCAATAGGATGAGATCTAAAATAGAAGATTCTAAATATAGAAAGTTGATGTTTAGGTCTTGAAGTGTTCTCCACCAGTGGATGTGATATCGGCTGCATCATGACTCCATAAAGCTTAAAACTTGGAGAAGAAACTAATTTCTGAATCCAGAGATTCGGAATCTTCAACCCTTGAATAGACGAGGGGTCGCCTGAATCCAAAAACAAAAAGAGGGAGCTCTCACAGAGGAGAATACATAATACTTGAAAAGATATCCTTCTCAGGTTAGAGGGGGGGGGGCCTTTATATAGGCCAAAAAGAAGCTGGGGTGCTCCGAAAAGTAGAATCTTATAAAGATCTAGGACAGAGACTATTAATACCTGACATGACTAAAAACAGACTCTGCAAATATTAAAAATTGTTTCATAAAGGCATTCTCGAATGACAAAGACTGACGCAGCAGTGACGCGGAAGATAAACAAGATTTGGGCTTGAATCCACAAAGCTCTAATCTTGGAGAAGAAACCAACCTCTAAATCCACAGATTCGGAGTCTCCAACCCTTGAGTCCACAAGGGGGTGCCTGAATCCACAAGCAAAGGAAAGGTTCTCACAGGGGAGAAAACTGATTCAACTAAAAAAGGTAAGTCCCTCAGGTTACAATGGGGGCCTTTATATGGGCCTAGAAAGGGGGTGGGGGCGCTCATAAAAGGAGGATCCTGACAGATCCTGAGGACAGACTCTGACTAACACTGAAATGACTTAAAGCAGACTATGATAGATTGAGATCTTGAACAAATCCTTTGAAAATACTCCGAAGTGACATAAAGCAAGCTCTGACAAGTAGATATACTAAACAGATCTTAGGTACAGACTCTGACAGTCTGATATCCTGAGCATATCTTGGGTACAGACTGAACCCCATTAAAGTTCCTTCTAGAAGGAAGGAGACATAAAGTGCCTTCTAGAAGTGAAAGGACATAAAGTAAAAAGTAAGTATTACTTTTCGGACCTCCAGCCCACTAGTGACATATGTGGGCTCCCTCTTTACTACTTTTCACTTTATGGCCCAAATTTAGGGTAATTGGGCCCAACTTCAAAGTTAGGACTTCAACTGGTGTCTTGGGCTACATCAGAGACATAAAGTACTTTCTGTTGAAAAAGAAGTGATATAAAGTAAGGAACACACTCTGACTGTCCTGAAATGACCTACGATAGACTGACAACATTTACTGATGCCTGCAGCAGATTTCACATGAAACGTGACATAAAGTAGTCTTCTCATATGTTAATATCAATTATGACTACATGGGCCTTGTAGTAATATCACTTTATGACCCAAATTCGTAGTTGGCCACTTACCTCTTAATCTGACTTTTCCCCATTGTCATTATGAGCACTTGACTACTTCAACAATGAAACTTCTGAGAAACACGACCATTGTCGTTCTGCCTCGGATTACTCTGAACACGAGAAATATTTTCTAAGGTAGACATTCTTGATAATATTTCCTTCAATCGATCACTCATTGTTTCTATCTTTTGATCCATGTGTTCTTGATATTCAAAAAACTCTGCGCAAGACATAAAGCATACCTTAAATCATTCATCTTAATTAATTTTGATTCCTTACCTCGAGACATCTTTAAATCTCCATTTCAGAGCTTGACTTGACGCAGCAAAATTGTAGGCAAATTTTCTCAATAGAGGAGAGAAACTCTCAACGAGAAGAAATTCATGAATTTCTATTCCGTCAAAGATATAATACCCATAGGCTACATGGGGGGCGTCCTTAAATAGGCCACAGCCGGTGAAAAGGGCACCAACTTTTGAATTTAAAACGAAAATTAAAAATAAGAGGGAAATAAATTTGGGAAAGTTTCTGAAATAGAAATGGGCTTAAAATAGAACAAAATAAGCTTTTCTAAAAGATCACACTTATGGAAGGGAAATGAATAGAGGAAAGAGGAGAATAACAAAGAGACTTTAAATTGGATAAAATAGGAAGGTGCGGAATAAAGAATGGGACTATGGTCCAGCAAAAGGATTAGATCAAATATAGAAGGTAGATGAGCTAGTGCACAGGGTTCTAAAATAGAAGGTTCTTTCTTTTCAGAAACCAATCTTCTCTGCTGGTAGATTCCAGCCTCCATGTTGGGTCGAAGTTCATTCATTCTGTGGAATCAGGGTGAAATATCTTCATGGAATCCACGTTTTTGTTGATTCAAGAACGAAATTTTTATTTATCCTCCAGATCTCCAGCAAGTTAAATTCTTGACTCAGCGAAAAATTTAACTTGCTGAAGATATGGAGGATTTGAAGTAGCTTGATTTGAGATAAGCAGAAATCTCATTCTTGAATCAATAAAAACATGATTTCCGTGAAGATCCTTCATCCTAAGTCAACAGAATGAATCAACTTTGACCCTTGAATGCACAAGGGGTTGATCTTGAATCCACAAGATCAGAAGTGGTTCCCTAAATCACCAGGGAGGCTGGAATCCACCAGTAGAGAACATAACTTTCTGAGAGGAAAAATGGTATGCCTCTGGGGCTACATGAGAGGCCTTTATATAGGCATAAAAGATAACTAAAATAAAATTCGGATCTCTACAGATCCTACAAAATAAGAAATCTGTTCAAACAAACCTAAAATTTAGGAGGTTCTGTTAAAAACGTCATTAACTAACTATAATTATAAAAGTAATTAAAAAACGGCCCTCAAGTTAAGGAACTTTGTTACAAACGTCCTTAACTAATAAATAAAACGTGAAAGAAAATAATGGATTTCAAGATTTTAACATATTTAAGATGTGCTATATCTATTATTTAGCAAAATGAGTCTTCACACCTCCTGTTCTTCAAGATCACTCAAATTTAGCTGAAACTGGGCTACATCAATTCTCCTGTGTTAAACTCTCAATTCTATTCATCAAAATATGACATGCCTCTAGGGTTACTTGATAGGCCTTTGTATAGGCCAAAAAGATAATTAAAACCACCCTAAAGTTATCAAAGTTTGTTACAAAGTTTATTAAAATGAAAAAAACGAGAAACAATATAATGAATTTCAAGATTTAAACACCTTGAACATGGGCTAAAGTCTTCATGCCTCCTTTTGTTAAAGATTACTGGAATTTGGCTGAAACTGCGCTACATCAATCACCACCTTCTAAAATCCTATTTCATCGTATTTGAATTATGTTCTTATTTGTGACACATTATGCCATATTTACTTCCTTCATAGTCTTTTCAATTCAAATGTTGGCACCATTTTCACAGGTCTGACCTATTAAACCGTAAATGATAACAATATGATGCAACAAACTAAATTACAGAAATATTAAGATCACATTGAAGTGTCACCCAAAGTGCAAGCAAAGATAATTTGAAGTAATAAGATATTATACCTTTAAAAATTACTGAAGTGTGATATTTGAGTATGGTTAGGAGAATAAATTTATTTAACAATTAACTATTAGGCTTGAAACAACAATTGAGTTAACTTGGTTTTAAGAAAAATTTTCCTGATGATTCTGTAGGACGACCTGTACTCAATTCCAGATGATTCTGTGAATTGACTTAACTTGGTTAATCACCTCTAATGCAGGCAACCTAAATTTAAGGACATGGAAATTCAAGAAAGAAACTAATGAAGAGCCTCCTTGTCTTGAATCAACAAAATGAAGGCTCTAGCATTAACAGAATGTATGCCAGATGGGTATCCTTCATTCAACGTTTTACTTTTGTCATTAAACATAAGTCAGGAAAGTTGAATCGAGTTGCTGACGCTTTAAGTCAAAAAGTGACATATTTGGTGAATTTACGAGCTGAAATTACGGGATTTGACTGTCTCAGAGAATTATATTCAGATGATGAAGATTTTTCTCAAGAATTTATGACATGTTTATCCGGTTTATCAGCAAAGGGTTTTCATTTACATGATGATTTTTTATTTCGAGGAATACAATTATATATTCCCTGAGGATCCCTTAGAGAAAAATTACTTCGAAAATTATATTATGTAGGATTAGCAAGACATCTTGGTCGTGATAAAACTTTACACTCACTAGAATAACGATATTTCTGGCCAAAAATGAAGAAGGATGTTGAAAAGTTTGTACAAAAGTGTTTGATTTGTCAGACATATAAGGGGCAGAGTCAAAACACGGGTTTATACACTCCACTCCCAATGCCACAACGTCCTTAGGCTGACATTTCTATGAATTTCATTTTAGGTCTCCCACGTACACAAAGAGGAGCAGATTCTGTCTTCGTGGTGGTAGATCGATTCTCAAAAATGACTTATTTTATTCCTTGCAAAAAGACAAATGATGCCAGTCAGGTAGCAAATCATTTCTTTAAAGAAATTGTTCGTCCACATGGTGTGCCTGAGTCAATTACATCTAAATTTATATCTCATTTTTGGCCAACACTTTGGAAAAGATTTGATGTATTCTTGAAATTTAGTAGTACCTGTCATCCCTAAACAGATGGTCAAACAGAAGTTGTGAACAGAACTCTTGGTAACTTGATTCGTTATATTTCTGCAGAAAAACCAAAACAATGGAATTCTGCCCTAACTCAAGCAGAGTTTGCTTATAACTCGATGGTTAATCGTTCAACTAATCAGTCTCCATTTTCAATAGTGTATTGTTTTCCACCTAAAATTCCATTAGACTTATTACAAGTGCCAAAGACACCGGGTACTAGTATTGCTGCAAATCATATGACATATCATATCAAAACAATTCATGAAACTGTGATTCAGAACCTCACGACAAACTATGTAAAGTATAAAGCCACTACTGACAAGAAAAGAAGAAAGAAGACATTTGATGTCAGAGATCAAGTTATGGTCTACCTTTGCAAAGAACGACTTCCAGCGAGAACCTACAGCAAATTGAAGCCCAACAAATACGGCCCATATCAAGTTTTAAATAAGATAAATGACAATGCATATCTGATTGAGCTCCTAGCAACTATGGGTATTTCTCTAACTTTCAATGTTAGTGACATATATGAATATTATGGAAATTCTAATATAGACTTGAGGACGAGCTTTTCTGAAGAAGAGGAGATTGATGTAGCCAAGTGCTCAGAATGATAATGGGAAAAGTCAGTCAAGTGGCCCAACTACGAATTTGGGCCATAAAGTGATACTACTACAAGGCCCATATAGTCACAATTGATATTGACATCTGAGAAGGCTACTTTATGTCACATTCCTTGTGGAATGTGCTGCAGGCGTCAACAGTAAATATTGTCAGTCTGTCTCATGTTATTTTAGGACAGATAGAGCCTGCTCCTTACTTTATGTCACTTCTTTCTCTCCAGAAAGTACTTTATGTCCCTATCCTTCTAGAATGTTCTTTAGGGAACAACTTTCAATGTTAGCAGAGTTTGCTTTTTGTCATGTCAGACATTTATGGTCTCTGTCCTAGGATCTTTAGAGGATTCTACTTTTAGGAGCACCCCAGCTTCCTTTTGACCTATATAAAGGCCCCCCCTGTAACCTGAGAAGGACATCTTTTTGAGGTATTATTTATTCTCCTCTTTGAGAATTCTCCTTTTTTACTTGTAGATTCAGGCGACCCCTTGTGGACTCAAGGGTTAAAGATTCCGAATATGTGGATTCAGAAGTTAGTTTCTTCTCCAAGTTTTGAGCTTTGTAGATTCAAGGCCCAAACTTGTTATCTTCCGCGTTACTGCTGCATCAAAAATATATAATACTTCAAAAGATATCCTTCTCAGGTTACAGGGGGGCTTTTTATATAGGCCAAAAAGAAGATAGAGCGCTTTCAAAAGTAGAATCTTATAAAGATCCTAGGACAAAGACTATTAATGTCTGACATGACTAAAAAGAAATTCTGCTTACATTGAAAGTTGTTTCCTAAAGAACATTTTAAAAAGATAGAAGTACTTTCTAGAGAGAAAGAAGTGACATAAAGTAAGGAGCAGGCTTTGACTGTCCTGAGATGACCTGGGACAGACTTACAACATTTAGTGCTGACACCTGAAGCACATTTCACAAGGAACATGAGATAAAGTAAATAGCAGGCTGTGACATTCCTGAAATGACTTGAGACAGATTGACAAGATTTGCTGCTGATGCCTGCAGCACATTCCACAAAGAACGTGACATTCTCAGATGTGAATATCAATTGTGACTACATGGGTGATGTAGCCAGCCAATAGGACATCTATTGGAGCAAAAAATACGAAGACCTGAAGATCAACTTTTCATTTTTTGAAGTTTTTATTTTTAGACCCTTCTATATTTAGATCCTTCTAACATTTCGTTCACTTTTTATTTTTAGACCTTCTATATTTAGATCACTTTCTATATTTGACACTTTCTATATTTAGGTCTTGTCCTTTTCTTATTCCCTTTCTATTTTAGATACCACCTTCCAAAATCTATTTAACCCTATTTAAAACGTCTTTCTATTTCTCCTCTTTCCTCTATTCATTTCCCTTCTATAACTGTCACCTGACATTACGCCACCTTCTAGAAAAGCCTATTTCGTTCTATATTATGCTCATTTATATTTCAGATACTTTCCTAAATTTATTTCCCTTTTAATTTTCAAATTTCATTTGAAATTCAAAGTTGGCGCCCTTTTCACAGGCTCTGGCCTATTAAGCACCCCCCCATGTAACCCAAGGGCATTTAAATTATTTTTTATTAATAGAATTTCATGAGTTTCTTCTCTTTGAAAGTTTATCTCTTGTGCTGGTGGACTCCAGTATCCCTGTGGACTCAGGGAGTTAGTTCATTAGTTTTGTGGATTCAGGATCCGCCTTTGAGCACCAAGAAAATAACTTCTTCGTTTTGTGGATTCAAGACAAGGAGGCTTCACCAGAAATCCCGACTTTTGAGGATTCAAGTCGTGATTTCAACCCCTATTCCGCCAACCTTAACATCCGCTCAACTCAAAGGGTCATCGTCAACAGTTTTGCTGCGTCAATGGGCCTCATTTTTATATCACTTTATGGCCCTAATTCGTAGTTGGGCCACTTGGCTCTTAATCCTTGATTTTTCTCCCTTGACACTCTGATCAATTGGCTACATCATGTAGTTATCACTTTGGCATATATAAAGGCCTCTAGAGGAATGTCATATTTTGATGAATAGAATTCATAGTTATCTTCTTAGCTGGTGGATTCCAGTGTCCTTGTTGGGTCAAGGAACCACTTCTGATCTTGTGGATCAAAATCAACCCTTGTGAACTCAAGGGTTAACTCTCGTTTTGTGGACTCAGGGTGAAAATCTTCAGAGAAATGAAGTTTTTGTGAATTAAAGAAAGATTTCTATTTATCTCTAATCAAACTGCATAATATGTTCTCGATCTCCACCAATCAAATTCTTTGCTGCGTCACCTTGAGTCCACAAGAGGTTGCTCTTGAATCCACAAGATCAGAAATAGTTCCCTGAACCAAAAGGGAGGCTAAGGAGATAACTTTCTGGAAAGAATTCTATTCATCAAAATATGGCATTGCCTCTAAGGCTACTGATGTAGAGGAGAATTTGACATAATAGAGATCTGGAGGATTTGATGTAACGTGATTTTATATAAATAGAAATCTCATTCTTGAATCCATAAAAACGTGATTTCTGTCAAAATTCTTCACCCTAAGTTCACAAGGGGTTGATCTTGAATCCACAATATCAGTAGTGATTTGCTGAACTAACCAGGGGGCTGGAATCCAACACCAAAGAAGATAACTTTTTGGGAAAAAAGGAACTCCGAATTCTATACAGCTCCTACAAAGTAGGAAATTCTGTTCAAACAAATCTAAAATTCGGGGCGTTCTATTAAGACCGTCCTGAAGTAACTATAATTTTTGAAGTAATTAAGAACGGCCTCTTTAACTATAAATTTATTAAAATAAGAAAAACGTGAAAGAAAATAATGGATTTCAGGATTTGAATACATTTAACATGCTAAATCTATATTGGGTGAAATGAGTCTTCAGACCTCCTGTTCTTGAAGATTACTCAAATTTGGCCAAAATTGGGCTACATCAGTCTCCCGTTCTTCAAAAGAACTCGTCCTTGACCACCAGTTATTTCTCACCTTTTCGTGCACTGTCTTGATGTTTCTACCATGTTGTTTGCAGAAGCACTAGGTCCAAATAACTTTGGCAAATCTACTAAATCAAGTGGAAACTTTCGAGGAACTATATAAACAATCGAAAATGATGATTGACCTGTTGAACGATTCACCATTGAATTATAGGCAATTCAGCTTGAGCTAGAGCAAGATCCTACTATTTTGCTCTTTCTCCTAGAAGACAACGAATTAAGTACTAAGCATTCGATTGATGACCTCTGTTTGACCAGGTGTTGGTGGATGAGTTATGGTACCAAATTGTAAACACGAATTATATCTGCTCCAAAAAGTACGATAGAAATGTGAGACAAATTTTGAATCTCTATCAGAAGTTATGGACACTAGTAGTTCATGTAAATGAACTATGTTATTGAAAAATAAATTGGCAATTTCAACAGTATCATCTTTCTTTCTGCAAGAAATAAAATATGCTATTTTTGAGAAGAAATCTACAACCACAATAACTGAGTCAGCTCCTCTCTGATACGTGGTAATGCTGAAATGAAATCATAGACAGATGATCTTTTGCATATTTGAATTGGCATATTACATCATTCAAATTTTCAAACTTTTGCATCATTCAAATCATGATATCTTTGAACACATTTAACATGTGTTAAATCAATTATTGGGTGCAATAAGTCTTCATGTCTCCTGTTTTTCAAGATCACTCGAAATTGTCTTAAACTGGGCTACATTAGTCACATGAGAGGCTAATGTAGCTCGAAACACAAGATGAAGTCTTAAATTCGAAGTTGGGCCTAATTATCTTAAATTTGGACAATAAAGTTTAAGTGCTAAAAAGGGAGCCCACATATGTCATCAGTTGGCTGGAGGTCTAAAAAGTAATGTGGTTTAGTCTGTACCTATGATATGCTCCAGATCTGAGACTGTCAAAGTCTGTACCGAAGATCTGCTCTGTATATCTACTGTCAGAGTTTGTTTCAAGTGATTTCAGACTATTTCCAAAGTTCATGCTCAAGATCTCAGTCTGCCAGAGTCTATTTAAGGCATTTCAGTGTTAGTTAAACTCTGTCCTCAGGATATGTTAGGATCGTCCTTATGTGAGCGCCCCACACCTTTCTAGCCTTATGTAAAGGCCGTTATTGTAACCTGAGGTCTTCACTTTTTAGTTGAATCAGTTTTCTCTCATGTGAGAATCTTTCCCTTCAACTTATGGATTCAGGCTCTTCCTTGTGGATTCAAAGGTTGAAGACTCTGAATCTATGGATTGAGAAGTGGATTCAAGGCCTAAAGTTGTTATCTTTTGTATTACTGCTGTATCAATTGGTATCAAAAAAAGTCAACATTCATAGTCAACAATGAAACATTTGTTGAGATAAATCTGCTCATATCAAGGATGATGATTCATCAGAGGTATGCCCATTCTCGAAATCTTATTTTATAGAGTTTAAAACTAGAATTGGTTGATATTTTAAAAATAGTAGTCATATTTTACAATAACGTTTGACAAGAATGAGTATGATAGAATATAATGTACGCGTACCTCAAAATCAAGAAATATGACGTTGTTAAAGATTGTCACCTGTAACCATTTCACCAGATAGTTGTTGTACTTCTAGTTCAACAAGTTCTAAATCTAGGTTGAAGATGATTTTTTCTCAAGATTTTCATCTGAGTATTGATTTACCATGTTTCAATGGGCACTAGAAGATTAAGGAGTTTTTATATTGGTTATCTGAAGTAGAATGATTTTTCAAACATATGAAAATTTCTGCAGAAAAACAACTGAAATTATTAGCTTATAAAGAAAATGTGGAGCTTCTGGTTGGTTGGATCAGTTACAAACGACACGCACAAGGTCAAGGAAAGGACTTGTGCAATCTTGGGATAGAATGAAGATATTATTGAAATCTCATTTTCTTCAACCAGATTATGAAAAAATTTTACAACAATTTCAGAATTGTCATCAAGGACATAGGTTTGTTTCTGATTATGCTGAAGAGTTTTATCATTTTTCTTCTCAACTTGACTTGACAGAGTCAGAGTCATCTATAACTTCAAAGACAAGGTAACTTTATAGTCATTGTTTAAATTAAGTGATATTCTAATGGCAGCAGAGAGGGTTGAAGTATTATTATAGAAAGGAAAAACAGACTTCGAAAGTTTGGGAGTCAAAATTCTAATTTTCATTCAGATAGAGGCAGATCAACAGGTCTCTCACTAATAATTCAATCAGGACAACATAATCAAACATCTGTTGCATTAAGTGGAGGAAATATTTCTTCTCAGGTGTCTGTCACCAAAATCCATATACCCCTAATGTTATTCCAAAATGCTACAGGTGTGGGAAAAATGGACACAAACCAAGTATGTGACTATCAATTTGACAGATGCAGTAAAAGAAGGTTCTGAACATTAAGAATCTAAAATTACAGGTGAGATTGAAGAAAATTTCATTTAATTTGAGACTGGTAAACCTCTATCACGTTCTCCCATAGTGAGGTGACTGATGTATGCACCGAAAAACGAGGTGCACTATAGATATTAAGATATGTGACATTATTATTGACAGTGAGAATGGTGAAAATATTATTTCATCTTTAATGGTTCAGAAGTTAGGCCTAAAAATCAGCCAACACCCTCATCCATATTAAAACAGTTGGATTAAAAAAACATAGAAACGAAAGTTTCAAACAGATGTTTAATAAAATTTTAAATTGAAAAAACTTATTCTGATGAAGTGTGATATTATGGAGATGGATGTGTGCCATTTGATTTTAGGTTATCTTTGGCAATTTGATGTGGTTGTCACACATCGTGGCAAGGAAAATATTTATGCCTTATACAAGAATGAAAAAACGTTTGTTGTAACTCCAATGCAAGATAATGATTTCAAAAAGGGAGAGAGAGAAGAGGAAAGTAATGTTGATCAACTATAATGAGTTCTTCACTGACTATGATAAAAATACTTAGTTATTTGTGGTGGTTCAAAAGCCCAATTCTACATCTGCAGTATCTGTAATATCATAGGGTATTGAGAATTTATTATCTGATTTTTTTATTATCCAAGATATGTCTACTTATCTTCCAGCCATACAAGACAAATAACATTAAAATGATTTTATTCCTGGAGTGAGCTCAGTACCTGCTCTATTTGTGCCAAAGAAAAATGATAGTTGATGAATATGCGTCAACAGTAGAGCATTGAATAAAATCACAGTTAACTAAAGATTTTCAATTCTACGATTTGATGATATGTTGGATATCCTTTGTGGATCTTAAATCTTCTCAAAGTTGGATTTGATACCATTAGGTAAAAATTTGATTGGTGGATGAGTGAAAGACTGCATTCAAAATAATTGCATATCTTTATGTATGGTTAGTTATGCCTTTTGAGTTAATCAATGCCCCAAGTACTTTTATGAGGATCATGAATCAGGTTTTGAAACCTTTAATTAGGAAATTTGTTGTGATATATTTTGATGGCATTCGGATTTACAATACCACTGAAGATAAACATATTAACCAGCTCAGATATGTGTTCAAAATGTTAAAAGAAAATAAATTATTTATTAACTTAAAGAAATGTGATTTCATTATTATTAGCATATTATTCTTTGGATATATGAGTCAGCATAGATGAGGAAAAAGTCAGAGCTATTAAAGACTGGCGAGCCCCAACCAGCATCAAATAGTTCAAAGTTTTCATGGTTTAGCATCATTTTACAGAAGATTCATCATAAATTTTAGTTCAATAATGTCACATGTTTCTGAATTTATGAAAATGGGTCAATACGTATGGATTGAGGAAGTTAAGAAGAGTTTTGACTTGATCAAAGGTAAACTATGCATTGCTCTTGCATTAGCACTACCAAATTTTGATAAATTATTTAAAGTGTAATGTGACGCATCTATTATTAGTGTTAGTGTTGTACTATCTTGAGGGCGCCCAATAGCATATTATAATGAAAAGCTCTCTGATGCTAGAAAGAAATATATTACTTATGAATTAAAATTTTGTGCTGTGGTTTATGCATTATATACATGGGAAGATTATCTGATTCAATGTGAGTTTATTTTATATACTAATCATTAGGCTTTAAAATCTTTCAACAGTCAGACTAACATTAACAGAATGTACGCCAAATGAGTATCCTTTATTTAACATTTTATTTTTGTCATTAAAAATAAGTCAGGAAAGTTAAATCACGTTACTGATGCTTTAAGTCGAAATATGACATATTTGGTGAACTTACAAGGTGAAATCTTACGATTTAATTATCTCAGAGAATGATATCCAGATGATGAAGATTTTTCTCAAGAATTTATGACATGTTTATCTAATTTATTAATTAGCAAAAGGTTAGTTAAGGACGTTCATAATAGAACCTCTTGAATTTTAGGTTTGTTTTAACAGATTTCCTATTTTGTAAGATCTATAGAGATCCGAATTTCATGCATGTTATTTATCTTTTTGACCTTTATAAAGGTTTGTCATGTAGCCCTAGAGGCATGTCATATTTTTATGAATATAATTCCAAGTTCTTTACCAGTGGATTCCAGTATCCCTGTTGGTTCAACGAACCACTTCTGATCTTGTAGATTAAAGATCAACTCCCTTGTGGACTCATGGGTCAAAATTCATTCATTCTGTGGACTCAGGGTGAAGGATTTTCATGCAAATCAAGTTTTTGTGGATTCAAGAATAATATTATTACTTATCATGAATCAAGCTATATCAAATCCTCCAGATCTCCAGTGAGTTAAATTCTCCGCCACATTAGCAAAAGACAAATGATGTAAGTTGGGTAGCAAATGATTTCTCTAAGGTATTGTTTGTCTGTATGGTGTCCATGAGTCAATTACATCTGATCGAGATTCTAAATTTATATCTCATTTTCTGTGAACACTTTGGAAAAAGTTTGATACAACTTGATTTACTAGTACTAATCATGCCCAAACAAATGGTCAAACATAAGTTATGAACATAACTCTTGGTAACTCAATTTGTTGTATTTCTGGTGAAAAATAAAAACAATAAGATTATGCCCTAGTTCAAATAGAGTTTTTTTATAAATCGATGGTTAATCTAACGTAGCGAAACTGCAGGTGACCACCTTGTGAGTTAAGTGGGTGTTAAGGTTGGCTGAAGAGGGGTTGAAATCATGACTTGAATTCTCAAAACTCGAGATTTCTGGTGAAGCCTCATTGTCTTGAGTCCACAAAATGAAGAAGGTATTCCCATGGGTACTTAAGGGTGGATCTTGAATCCATAGAACTAATGAACTAGCTCTTTGAGCCCACAGAGATGTTGGAGTCCACCAGCAGAGGGGAAAAACTGATGCAACCAATATCACATCCACTGGCGGAGAAGACTTCAAAACTTGAAGATCAGCTTTCTATATTTAGAACTCTTTAGACCCTTCTATTTTTAGAACTTTCTATTTTTAGAACCATTTGCACTAGCTCATCTACCTTCTATTTTAGATCTCATCCTATTGCTGCCACAATAAATCTCATTCTTTATTCAACACCTTCATATTTTAGCTTATTTAAAGCCTTTTTCTTTCTCTTCTTTCTTCTATACATTTTCCTTCAATAACTGTCACCTGCTTTTACACCACCTTCTAGAAAAGCCTATTTCGTTCTATTTTAAGCCCATTTCTATTTCATAAACTTTCTTAAATGTAATTCTCTCATAATTTACAAATTTCGTTTGAAATTCAAAGTTGGTGCCCCTTTCACAGGCTCTAGCCTATTTAAAGACCCAAGGGCATTTAACTTATTTTTTATGAATAGAATTTCATGAGTTTCTTCTCCTTGAGAGTTTCTCTCTTCTACTGGTGGACTCCAACATCTCTGTGGACTTAGGGAGTTACTTCGTTGGTTCTGTAGATTCAGAATCCGTCCTTGAGCATCAAGGGAATGACTTCTTCATTTTGTGGATTCAAGACAAGGAGGCTTCACTAGAAATCTCGACTTTTTAGGATTCAAGTCATTATTTCAACCCTTTTTCTGCCAACCTCAACATTCGCTCGACTCAAAGGGTCATTGCCAACAGTTTCGCTGCGTCAAAAACTCTCAGGGAGAAGAACCTCGCAAAATTCTATTCATAAAATAAGTTCAATGCCCTTGGGGGTTTTTAAATAGGCCAGAGCCTGTGAAAAGGGCGCCGACTTTAAATTTCAAGTGAAAATTGAAAATTAGGAGGGAAATAAATTTGGTAAAGATTCTGAAATAGAAATAGGCTTAAAATAGAACGAAGTAGGCTTTTCTAGAAGGTGGTGTAAAGGAAGGTGACAGTTATGGAAGGGAAATGAATAAAGGAAAAATGAGAAATAGAAGGAGGCTTTAAATAGGGTAAAATAAGAAGGTGATGAATAAAGAATGAGATTTATGGTGACAGCAAAAGGATGAGATCTAAAATAGAAAGTAGATGAACTTGTGCAAAGTGTTTTAAAGATATAAGGGTCTAAAGGGTTCTAAAAATAGAAGGTTCTTAAAATAGAAAGATCTATTAATAGAAGGTTTTAAATATAGAAAGTTCTAAAAATAGAAAGTTAATCTTCAAGAATTAAAGTCTTCTCCGCCAGTGGATGTGATATTGGTTACATC
This sequence comes from Spirodela polyrhiza, assembly GCA_024713555.1. Taxonomy (NCBI): domain Eukaryota; kingdom Viridiplantae; phylum Streptophyta; class Magnoliopsida; order Alismatales; family Araceae; genus Spirodela; species Spirodela polyrhiza. The sequence continues at coordinate 3,385,879 of CM046544.1, read as the reverse complement.
ATAGTCATTCGACTAACCAGTCCCCGTTTTTAATAGTGTATTATTTTCCACCTAGAATTTCTTTAGACCTATTACATGTGCCAAAGACACCATGTACCAATATTGTTGTAAACCATATGACAGATCATATTAAAGCAATTCGTTGAACTATAATTTAAAACTTCATGACAAATTATGCAAAGTATAAAGCCACTACTGATAAGAAAAGAAGAAAGAAGACATTTGATGTGGGAGATTAAGTTATGGTCTACCTTCGCAAAGAACGACTTCCAGCAGGTACTTACAATAAATTGAAGCTGAATAAATATGTGATGTAGCCCAAGACACAAGTTGAAGTCTTGACTTCGAAGTTAGGCCCAATTATCTTAAATTTGGGCCATAAAGTGAAAAGTGTTAAAAAGGGAGCCCACATATGTCACTAGTGTGCTGGAGGTCCGAAAAGTAATATTTACTTTCTATTTTATGTCCTTTCACTTCTAGAAGACACTTTATGTCTCTTTCCTTCTAGAAGAAACTTTAATGTGATTCAATATGTACCCAAGATATGCTTAAGATCTCAGATTGTTTTAGTCTGTACCTAAGATCTGCCTAGTATATCTACTTGTTAGAGCCTACTTCAAGTCATTTTAAAATTAGTCAGAGTATTTTTAAAGGATATGTCCAATATCTCAATCTGTCAAAGTCTACTTTAAGTCATTTCAGTGTTAGTCAGACTTTGTCCTTAAGATCTGTTAGGATACTCCTTTTGTGAGCGCCCCCCACCTCTTTTCTAGGCATATATAAAGGCCCCTATTATAACCTGAGGTCTTAATGTTTGAGTTGAATCAGTTTTCTCTCATGTGAGAACTTTTCCCTCCAACTTGTGGATTCAGACACCCCCTTGTAAATTCAAGGGTTGAAGACTCTGAATCTGTGGATTCAGAGGTTGGTTTCTTCCCTAAGATTTGAGTTTTATGGATTCAAGCCCAAATCTTGTTTATCTTCTACATCACTACTGTGTCAATATGACCCATATTAAATTTTAAATAAGATAAATGATAATGTATACCTGATTGAGCTCCCAACAACTATGGGTATTTCTCTAACTTTTAATGTTAGTGACATACGTGAATATTATGAAAATTCTAATGAAAACTCGAGGATGAACTTTTTTGAAGAAGAGGAGATTGATGTAGCCAAGTGATCAAAATGACAATAAGGAAAAGTTAAATTAAGAGCCAATTGACCCAACTATAAATTTAGGTCATAAAGTGATATTACTATAAGGCTCATGTAGTCACAATTGATATTGACATTTGAAAAAGCTACTTTATGTCACGTTTTGGAAGTATGCATCAACAGTAAATATTGTTAATCTATTCCAAGTCATTTCAGGAGAGCCTATTCCTTAATTTATGTCACTTCTTTCTCTTCAAAAAGTACTTTATGTCTCTATCATTTTAGAATATTCTTTAGGGAACAACTTTCAATATAAGCAGAGCCTATTTTTAGTCATGTTAAGTAGTAATAGTCTATGTCCTAGGATCTTTACAGGATTTTACTTTTGGGAGTGCCCCAACTTTATTTTGACCTATATAAAGGCCCCACTATAACTTGAGAAGGATATCTTTTTGAAATATTGTGTATTCTCTTCTATGAGAGTTCTCCTTTTTGCTTGTGGATTTGGGCAACCCCTTATGAATTAAAGGGTTAAACATTCTAAATCTGTGGATTCAGAAGTTGGTTTCTTCTCCAAATTTTGAGCTTTGTTGATTCAAGGCCCAAACTTGTTATCTTCCGCCTTACTATTGTGTCACTAGTGGATTCTAGCCCCCCTGTTGGTTCAAGAAATCACTTCTGATCTTGTGGATTCAAGATCAACTCCTTGTCTACTCAAAGGTTTAAGTTCATTCATTCCGTATACTTATGGTGAATAATCTTAAAAGAAATCACATTTTTGGGGATTTAAGAATGAGATTTCTATTTATCACGATTGAAGCTGTACCAAATCCTCCATATCTCCATCAACTTGAATTTTCTGTTGCATCAATTGGTATCGTAGCAAGGTCAATGTTTTAGATTTTTATTTCAAGAACATATTACTATGGACATTGATGCAACGAAAAATTTGTATATAGTTACTGTCCACAAAAAAGACTAAATCAATTATTAGAAAACCTTATATTATGCAAAAATCAAAATTTATAGAAGAAATTACCTTGCTGGAACTCAAATACAAGAAAAAGAGTTCTAAATGACCAAGAAAAGATGCTACACCTTAGGGTAGCCTAGTTGGATCTCTTTAATACTACTCTTTATTTTTTTCCTATTGAAGCCCATAAAACAAAAGTTTAAAAATCTTTCAAAGGTTGTAAATCCTTCGCTGCAAGTTTCTTGATTCAAAACTCTTTGAATTACAACATGTTAATATGAAGAAATCTTTTGATACCCTCAGAATTACACATTTAGTTTCTTAGTATGTTGAAAACTATATAAATCTTGTTAGGATTTCTACAACAACGCCTTAGTCACTCTTGTCGGCATTAATACATATGTCAAAGGAGTATTTATTGATCTTTCTTCGGAAATTCTAAATACCATTTTTGATATTCCCTCTAAACCTTCTTTGGCCATCACTAAAGAAATCATCAATGTCTTTTTGACTATGTTGATTGGAATGGAAAATGCATATATGCATAACACAAAAATATTTAATCTTCCACTATCTCATAGAGTCATTTTTTTTTATTAGTCATCTCTTGTGACATAAAGGTGGTGCACATAATAGATTGTTAGAAAAATCAATGTCCATCTAATATTACATCATTTAGGACATATCAATTGATTTAGGTGATTTGTTCTTAGAACAGATGAAGACAACTTTAAAATATGATCTCATTCTTCCACTTGGCTGTGTCATCATGTGTGTTCTCAAGTACTATCATATAGATATCTCTGCAGAAGAATTTATAAGTTATATTTCACATGACATTATTGATAAACTTACTTGTCATAGAATGGATTACTCTTATAATAATGGCTTGGTTCTTTTTGATGTTGCAAAAGGAGAAGAAAGATCGAGAAATATTAAAAATATATATGAGTGCACAAACTCAGGGGAATAACTTGCTTAGGGAGAGCAATGATGTATTCAATGCATTTGTGTCTTTATTGCTTGAACCTTTGTGGATGAATTATATAACTAGATAAATATTGAATCTTGAATGTTCTTTTCACATGTTACATTGACACAAGTCTTGACACATGATGTTTATTGTTATTATTGTCAAATCTTTGATACTTATTATCTGTGTGAATCTATTGTTATATTATTTGTGCACATTATTATGTTGATATATATATTTTCTTAACATCATTTTGTAAGTAATAAAAAGGGGTGAGATTGTTAATACCCTTAGGCATATGTTTTGATATTATAATTAATGAGAAAATGATGCAGTAAAATTGTAGGCGATGACCCTTTGAGTTGAGTGGGTGTTGAGGTTGACGGAAGGGTTGAAATCGCGACTTGAATCCTCAAATGTCAAGATTTCTAGTGAAGCCTCCTTATCTTGAGTCCACAAAATGAAGAAGCTATTCCTTTGGTGCTTAAGGGCAGATCTTGAATATACAACCAACGAACTAGTTCCCTGAGTCCACAGGGATGCTGGAATTCACAAACAGAGGGGAGAAACTCTCAGGGAGAAAAAACTCACGAAATTCTATTCATAAAATAAGTTCAATGCCTTTGGGCTACATGGAGCGTCCTTAAATAGGCCAAAGCCTGTGTAAAGGGCGTCAACTTTGAATTTCAAGTAAAATTTGAAAATTAAGAGGGAAATAAATTTGAAAAAGTTTCTAAAACATAAATGGGCTTAAGATAGAATGAAATAGGCTTTTCTAGAAGGTAGTGTAAAGGCAAGTGACAATTATGGAAGGAAAATGAATAGAGGAATGAAGAGAAATAGAAAGAGGTTTTAAATAGGGTAAAAGAGATTTTAGAATGTGGTGTTCAAAATAAAAAGGGAATATAGAAAGGACGAGACCTAAATATTAAAAGTATTAAATATAGAAAGTGATCTAAATATAGAAGGTCTAAAAATAGAAAGTGAACGAAATGTCAGAAGGATCTAAAAATAGAAGGGTTTAAAAATGAAAAGTTCTAAAGATAGAAACTTCAAAAAATGGAAAGTTGATCTTCAAGTCTTCATGTGTTCTACTACAAAAGATGTCATATTGGCTGGCTGCATCAGAAAATATATAATTGATATTTGATATTATCCATGAGATTATTATAAATGTCTAATATATTTTATGTATTAAACTCATTGTTTATCTCATGATATTGTGACTAACTTGTTAATCCAATGAATTAAACCTTGAAATAAATTGATTTGATGAATAGGTGGTCTCACATTTATGAGAATTAATATTTACTAAAAAAATATTTAAATACGTAAATGAGATGATAAATGATAGTCATGTGCATCATGAAAAAAATTTGTTTGAAATATTAAATAGGCCCATGTGAGTCTCAAATCAAATATCTGGATTGTGACACGTCGACTACTCATGTGGAGAAAATAACTAGCCCTATATTCGAATATGAAAAAGTAAAAAGTTCATCCATAAGCGACAAATTTTCAATTCAAATTTCAAATCGAATAGACCAATAAATAACAAAATATCAAATTCACAATGATTAGAGGTTGTTACTACGCATTCTAAAAAATGGTATTTGAATTAAATTTTTGATTTTATCTCTTGAGGATAACATAAAAATTTATTGGAAGAAAATGGCCAACAAGTAATGGAAGATGGGGGGATCATAAATAATTATTCCACTTCGATCTATCATGAAGAATCTCTCTCATGTTTAAGAAGCATTACCATGGAGCCTCAAACATGCACATACTACTTCATCCTTCTTTATCAATGACTAGTGATCAACAAAACACTTACATTATTCAAGGAGGCTCTCTATGAGGCCTTAAGGTGGTAACTAGGTTATAAAAGGAGAGCATTTTTGAACAAAGGCATGTGATGCTCTGAGCTGTAGTTGGCTCAAAAGGGATTGGATCTCTACAAAGATCAAACCTAAGTTATTGGGCCATTGATCCCGTGAATTTCAGTATGTTTCTAAGAAAAATAGTTAAAATATAGTAGAAAAGATCATATAGGATTATAAGTAGCTACACGAGTGATGTAGCCTAGTTTCAACCAAATTCGAATGATCTTGAAGAACAGGAGGTGTGAAGACTCATTTTGCCCAATAGTAGATTTAGCACATGTTAATTGTGTTCAAATCTTGAAATCCATTATTTTCTTTCATGTTTTTGTTATTTTAATAAATTTGAATAGTTAAGGATGTTTGTAGCAAACTTCCTTAACTCTAGGGCCATTTTTTATTACTTTTAGAAGTGTAGTTAGTTAAGGACGTTCTTAACAAAACCTCATGAATTCTAGGTTTGTTTTAACATATTTCCTATTTTGTAGGATCTCTAGAGATCCAAATTTCTTGTAAGTTATTATCTTTTTGGCCTATATAAAGGCCTCTCATGTAGCCGTAGAGGGATGCCATATTTTTATGAATAGAATTTAAAGTTACTTTATATTTAGAAAGTTATCTTCTCTGCTGGTGGATTCCAGCCTCTCTATTGGTTCAACGAACCACTTTTGATCTTGTGGATTCAAGATTAAACCCTTGTGGACTTAAGGGTTGAAGTTCATTCATTTTGTGAACTCAAGGTGAAGGATCTTCATGGAAATCACATTTTTGTGGATTCAATAACGATATTTCTATTTATCTCAAATTAAGCTGCATCAAATGCTCTAGATCTCCATCAAGTTAAATTCTCCACTACGTCAACGAGGGGTGAATCAGTATAAAAAGATTGTGTCTCATCTATGAGGGAGAGAAAATCATAGGATAAGACTAGAGGAAAGAGAAAGAGAACTTACATGTAGATAATCATGAAGAACAATATTAGCATGTGTGTCAACACATCTGTGATTCAAAAAAAAAAATTGAGATTATAGAAACACTAATTCATACCCATTCTCTTGGCATTTCACCTAGCCCCTATATCTATCATGGGCTACCCTCCATTTTAGCCATTTCTATATCTAGGTATTTCTAATTTAGACCACCCTTTACTTTGGATCACTCTCTACTTTTAAATCCTTCTTATTTTATCCCACCTTTTTGGTTAGGCTTTTTCTATTTCTTATTTCATTCTACTTTAATTCTCTTCTCATTTCTATTTTCATTTCCTTCTTATTTTCAAGTTTCATATGAAATTCAAATGTTGGCACATTTTTCATTTTTTACAGCCTATTTAAAGGTACCGCAAGAGGCAATGAGATATTTTTTATCAATCTATTTCAGAATTCCTTACTCTCTTGAGGTTCTTATCTTCTATTGGTGGATTTTAGTACCCTTTGTGGACTTAAAGGATTTATCTGATCTTGTGGACTCAAGATCACCCTTGTGGACTTAAGGGTCAAGGTTTCTTTATTTTGTTGACTCAAGATAAATGATCTTCAATAGAAATCAATACTTTTCTAAATTCACAAACAAGATTTCAATTGTCTTCGACTCAAGTTGCACCAAATTGTCTCAATCATCATCAACTCGTTATTTTCGCTACATCAATTGGTATCAGAGCGAGGCTGAAGATTTGATTGACATCAAATGGAGTTATTTGATCTTTATGGATTCAAGATCATCAAAAGTATTCCTTAGATTCAAGGAGGAAGAAAACTCATATTTTATCAATTGAAAGTGTGATTTTTATTCTTGAATAACTCTATTTAGCGTGATCTACATTTTCAGTTTCTACGACTAGTATACTATATTTTTACTACATTAATCATTCAACTCCATGGTGATTTCAAGAGGCTAGGTTGAAAGTTTGATTGGCATCAAAAGGAGTTATTTGATCTTCGTGGATTCAAGATCATCAAGAGTTTTCTCTTGTGGACTCAAGGAGGAAGAAAATTCATATCTTGTGGATTCAAGGAGGAAGAAAAATGAGGTTGTTAGTTAGCTTGTTATCTCCTATTTCTATAGTTGAATTTTTCTTACCTACTATCTTTTTCCTTAGAAATCATTTTTTCCCATGTAGGGGAGAATATTGTTGATTTTCTCATTTTTATGTATTTTAATAATCGATACTATTCATTTTATTAAATAAAAAATTGATTGTTGCATATATTATATATGTTTGCCAATGAGATTGATAATATCTACTTTTACTATAGGATAATTGATTATTGTCTACTTATCATTTATGTGTGGTACATAATGTCATCTAACTTTTTCACTAGTGCACAATGCACATTTATTTTAGCACATTTATTTTATTTTTCACTAATGCACATTTATTTTCTATATTTTAGCATTATTTAGGATAATATGCATCATTTACTCACCTCAATGGTGGGATTTTAACATGTCGAAAAGTATATTAACATTTCTGATGTTTTCTTGAATTTTCTTAAGTTATTCTTTTGATATACATTTGATGCCACATTTGATGGACCTTAAATTTCAAGGATTTTATTAACTCCCTTTGAGCAATTTTTAGTGATTTATTACTCGGGTCTAGGGCATCCAATATCTAGCTAGAACTTGGCCGTTGCATGCAACAAATGCTCCTTATTACAGAAGCAATCTAACAACCAAGGAACAAAGACACCAAGGAGGGAGTGCTTACCAATCCAATGGTGGAAGGTGACCTGATGGGGAACCAACTATGCAACAGGAGAGGAGACTCACATATCTAATGGAGCGCAACTAGTCAGAGAGGCGTGAAGTCACCAGAACCTTCCAATATTCTCTCTCATATGTAGAGAAGAGAGAGAGAGGGGAGGGCGTTGCTCCATATATTGGGTGAAAATAATGTGTTAAATAACTCTTTTGACAGTGGAAAATTGTGGTCTTTGCACCCACCTAGAGGGAAAAGATTTTCCAAGGCTCCATCATGCATGTTTGCAGGTGTATTGTGACAGGAATGAAAGTTCACCTTTCTTGAATGATGTCTCTTCCACTACAAGAGAATGCCTCTTCTCGGTGAAAATAAGGAAGGAGTGGTGAAGTTAGGTTAGTTTTGTGGTGAATGATGTTCTTATTCACCTGGGGTTAGATTTCAGTCCGAAATTAGAGGCAGGTTAGGTTTAGGGAAGACTATTTTACACACCATTCAATTTCTAGTTTCACTCCTAAATTTGAGAAATCAGATCAAGAACTCATCTTTCATCTTCTTATCTCTTTCATCCACGTTCTTCCTTTGTCCTCTACCTTTTCCTCTTACTCTTTCACTTAAACATGTGAGTAATAAATCATTTAGTCCAAATTCTCTGAGGATATGATGTGACTCATTGGTATCTATGGATTCTTGTGCGAATCAGATTTAGGATCAACTTATCTTATTTTGATTGAGAGGATTTAAGCTTAATGAGACCTACACTAATCTGAATTCATCACATGACACTTCCTATGTCATCAAATCAAGCTACCAGAAGTTCTTCCTTTATCCAAAATAATGCATGCACTTTCTTGAGATTTGTGCTTTCCAATTGTAGGTGATGATGATTGGGTGACATGGTGCATCTTGTGTTCAGATGAAATCATCTATTTGCTAACAAGATTTGGGTTTTCGCCACCATATATGATGACATACAATAATGTGGTGCTACGATGATAGTCAAATTGAGTTGATGCCACTGTTGGATCTTAAAAATGTGACAAAACCGATTAGTCCCACATTAGTTATTTTAGGGAGAGAATAACTATTTAGTCTCAGATCAGTTCTTTTAGGGATGGAAGTCACATACATAAGTGACGATTTTCACATATTATTAGTAGCATCTCAGACAAATAACCCAGATTTGACCTCTAACCCTGAAGGTTGACCAAGAGTGATGATTGGGCTCCTATTGGGCCATGAGAGGTAGCTATGTGACTAGATCCACAAATGCACACCTAGTGACTCAGACCATGGTCCATGCTATCTCCTAGGCTGCAAAATGGTGTGACCCAAAGTGTCTCACTATAAATAAGATCTTATTTATTTATTTTAATAAATAAAACATTTTAATATAAATAATTTCTTAATTTTTTAAAATTTACAAAACATAATAAAATGTTAAGAAACATACATTTAATCAATTTTGCCTTATTTCCATGAAATTCAGGTGCATAATTTTTATCTCCCTTTGTTTATACAAATCAAACATTGTCACCCCCTTCTTGCCTTCTATCGCGATTCTACGGTTGCCGCCTACATTGCTGCCACCTTCTAACCATTATCATCTTCTGCCCAATCAACATCATTTTCTCATCGCCTTTCACCACTATACGACACCCTCTTGCCATCTGCCACTGCCCCTTTCTACTGCCGTCATCTTCTCATCGACTGCCACTACCATTTGTCATCTTCCCATTGCCTACTACAGTCAGCCGTTGACTTTTGACAACCCACCACTACTCATCATAGCCTTGCCGCCAACCACCGCTACCATCTACCACCGCCACCGTCTCCTCCTTTTCTTTCTCACCACCTACTAAACACCCTGTTATGACTAGGGTTTTAATCCTTTAGTCATGGGCCTAACACCTTTTAGCCCACATTTGCTCATCCTCTACCGCAGACCCCATCTTCAGTCCATATAATTTGAACCATCTGGCACAAGCCATATGGCTCTTTGATTCAGGCTATTTGTCTATCTAGTTTGAGTCATTGCATATGTTGACATGGTCAACTAGTCAACGGTCAACTACTAAAGTCTACAAACTATTCCAAGACTCAAGTATAATTTCTCAAAATTTCCTATCAGTTATTTGGTGAATTGTTCTTTTCATATATTCTCTTGCTACAATCGTATGAGAGAATCATATGACTGTCATTGGTAATATTTGGTTGATCATCTCCCCATGATAAAAATTTATATGACTTGCTAAAGTCAAGGTGTCCGAACCGGCAGTTTTCTAAAATTATTAGTCCACTAGTTTTATTATTGTGATAATTTTCTGATTATAATGGTATTTCTTGTTATTCTTTTTAAATATTTGAATAAGCCCATTTACGTCCATTTATCTTATTGTTTTCTGTTCTTATTTCAGCCCACATCACTGTAGCACGGACATCGAACGACATAGAAGGATGCATTGGTACAGGACCTTAGAACAGCTCATGGGCATCAACTCTCGACCTCGAGTGGGACGGTTGCCGGTTTATCAAACAAGCCACCACTGTTGAGGTCAGGTGGGATTAACCGACGCACCGGATGAGTGGGCGCCTCTAGGCACCGCGAGAAAGGGGATTGATACATCTCCTCTTTCTTCGAACTCACCATCTGTTGCCTCTTTCGTCGATGCAAAAGACGAATGAATGCCTCCAGAACATCTACATTAGGTAACGACTCCGCGACGAGATATGTTAATTGTGGTGTATCCGTCATCAAGCGACCATTCAATGCAATTTAGGCTAAACAAAGTAAGCGTGTGGATGCGACACCCGACAGTGGGAATCGCAGTAGAATTGAGAACAGGCTGTGCGGGCAACAACTCTGGAGAAGCGTAGCTCGAATGATATCAAGGATAGTACAGGCTGGGCGAGGGACACCAGCGTCAATGCGATGTGGAGAAGGTGCCTACAGTAATCTAGAAGTGGTGGTCGGGGACGTAAGAGACAAGGTGATTAGAAGAGGTCAACAGCCAGTTGTCCTGCCTTCGGTATGTTCACATACTTTATCATAGGATCAGTAAATAGGACGACACTGGGGGATGAGGGCATCTCAAAGGTCAAAGGAAACTCACCAACAAATAATTTGCCACTGTTCAAAAAGAGAATATTTTTACGAAAATTGTTTCCCAACAGAGCTTGGGGATAATTCGTCGAAAGCTCCTCATAGGATAGCAAGAAACCTAGAATTTACCTCTCTGACGCGCGCGCGCGTGCGCGGACACGCACTGTGAAAGGTTGAATTGCGCATCGAAAGGTCTATTTTGGTACTCCAAAGATTATAATGTAAGCAGCCTTCAAGCCATCCCTCTGTGTTGCCTCTTACTTTTGTGCCACACAGCACGTATCTCGACACATTGAGTCCAGTCGTGGGTGTGCCGCGGTCAAGGTTCGACGCCAAGATTCTCTACCGCTCGACTCAAGGGCATTAAACCTACACAGGCTGTCTTCTCGCTTCTAAATGTCGATGAATTCATCTTTTAACTTTTGAAGTTGCCGTTTTTCAAGACAAGCTTTAATCCTTAGATACCGATGACTTCCTACCTCATCTTGAGCATCTAATGCATTGAGATAAAATTCATCAATGTATTCAGATTTTGGAATCAAAATTGTTCATGAGGACGTTTGGCGTCATTTTTTATTGAATGATGTTGGCCTTCGTCATTCCACCGTTGACACTCCCCATCATAGTCTTTAATGGCTGAGCTACAGACCTGTTGCTAGTTCTAACAATTAGGTCCCTAGAATCACCAGGACCACCGGGAAAGAAAAGTTGCATCATCTTGGGGAGATCAACAGCTCAATTTATAAGGAAAAGTTAGCTTAATTCGAAAAATCTCGCAATCAGGCACAGGTGTTTTAAGGTACCATCTTGTGGAGACGCAAAACTCCACAAAAATTTAGAAAAGAAATGTCACGGTTTGGAGTATGATATATACGAATTTAATATCTAACTCCTTACAAAATGGAGAGGAAGACCAATGTTGAAGGTACCAGCATGTTAAAGCCCTAACCAGCATGGACATTTTTACTTAAATAGTCATTTCTTCGAAGTAAATAGTCATGATCTTGAGCGTGCATAGCCTACACATTGGATTGAACATTGAATAATCATTCCTGACTTTATTATCTTGTGACTGGCAGATTATGCCGCACCTGTTCAGGACGCCCCCGAAGCAACTTGTCCCCAGTCGACGCTTCCATGCCTTGCCGCCCTCTTCTTCGGAACGAGGCACCAGATGAGCTGGAGCTCGCTACCGCCATTCCCCACCCACGGCAATCATCTCTTTCCGCGAAGCTTCCCCCCCGACACCCCGTTTCCGGAACACGCCGCTATCCCTGTCGTCGCGAGGAAGGTCAGATGCTGCCGGAAACCCCGAGAGAAGATTAGTTTATTGCCGAGTACCTGTGATGGAGAGACCTCTGGATGGCCAGTAAGTCGTAAACAATGTCCGGGCACTGCGGCCATCTCCGACAAAGGGAACCATCGGAGAATCGTTGAACCTGTTGGTCGGGAGAAACGTAGTGCCGATGAAGCTGAAGACGCCATCGGTATTTCTGCGCGTGGCAGACGAGCGGATCGGAAGAGACCAACAACCGGTTCTGAATCATAAAAATGTGAGGATCATTAGCGTTGGAACGGGAACGCCGCCCTTATCTCAGCCACAACGGATTAGTATGCATTTAATCGGGCTGCACTGACACCTGAGCCCGGTTAGGAATAAATACTGATAAACTCAAGCTAACTTATTCAGCCAATATAGTTGTGTCGAGGAAAAGCGCCCGCTTAACTTATCCCTTCTTATCAACCTGAAAACTAAATTAATCTAAACTAATCTTGTGGCAGAGAGTCTCTCAGTGTTGTTAAACTGATGGTCGAATCGATTAGAATCAGGAACCAAGGCGAAGGTTACTCGAGCTAAACGTAACCAGTAATGAAAGGAGAACTTCGTCAGCCATCGGAGCGGGTCTGGTTCGCCTGTCCGAACCCATTCTTCCACAAGTTGGCAGTAGCAAGACCCTTTTTATCTGCACGCGGGGGTTCTCTACTGTGCATCTCCCCCCCAGAGGGGTCAGTAGCAAGTTACCGGAGCCGTTAGGAGAATGACCCAGAACCTTTCTCCAGTTTTTCCCTGGGAGCCGTCAACACCCGCTGTTTAACCGTACGAGAATCGATCAACCCGGTATCCTCTGTGTCTCGCCGAGACTATCCATGCCTCCCCGAGCTTCCCTTGGCCGTAGGAAAAATTTTACTCTAGATCCAGGGATCCGAGTGTGACGTCATCGCGTCATTTCTCTGTATTGTTCCACGTTGGCTCTTATCTGTTCGCCGACGGAAAGTGAATGACCACCAATTTGACCGTTTTCCCCTCGGGGAATCCCAAACGTCTGCGGCCCGGCTGGCGCCAGTTGTCACGTGTGGCCTCGCAGTGAGGATACCTGCTGCGACTTGACCTTCTGGTGACCGTATGGCGCGTGCCCGCGCGCTCGCTCCAGCTGTTCCCAGTTGGTCTCGCCGGTGGCCACCGCCGGCAGAGTGACGTCAGCGGCAGGGCTTCTCGCAGGCATCACGAGAAGCCTGTGAACGGGGACCGGCGTACGGAGGAATCGCCATTGGGGAGCCAGAGGGTCGACGGGCGGCCAGCCACCTTTTCCTCGTCATCCCCCGAGAGGCGCAGGTTAGCGGAGCATTGCTGGACAGCTGTCTCTCTCAGGGTAGCTGCCAACCTGGTGCCTCACCCTTTCGGAAAGCGAGCCTCACCCGCTCCTCCCTCGAATAGCCCTCCGCCGGCTGTCATTGAGGGGTATTCCCGGAATATTTCATCGGGACGCGCAATGACAGCCGTAAGCCATTAATGCCCTTTCTCTCCCTCTCCTTATTCGGCTTCTCGGTGGCTTCAATGGATGATCCTTCTTGGGTACTAGTATATAAATCCTTCAGCGAGACTGCATTCTTCCACACTCCAGCCATCCTCTCCGAACCCGAAGAAATCTGCTCTATTGTCGAAGAATCCTTCTCTGCGTTAGCAAACAATGGCTTCAACCTTCCGAGTACGCGCTCTCTTCGGCTTCTTGCTGCTGTTCTCTCTGCTCCAGTGCTCCTTGGGCGCCAGAAAGCTCACCGCATTAGTAGAGCAACAGCCGCTCACCCTCACTTATCACCAAGGTCACCTCCTGAGCGGCCCCATCTCCGTCAACCTGATCTGGTACGGCAAGTTCACCCCGGTCCAGCGTGCTATCGTCGCCGATTTCTTCGCCTCCTTAGCTTCCTCCAGCGGCAAACGGTCTGCGGCAGCCGCAGCGCAGCAGCAGCCCTCCGTGGTCACCTGGTGGAAGACCACCGAGAGATACTACGCCCTGTCGAACTCTGCGCTGCCCATCATCTCCCTCGGCAACCAAACCCTGGACGACTCCTACTCTTTAGGCCGAACCCTTACCGCTGCCCAGCTCGTCGCCCTCGCGGCGCGCGGGGGGCGGCGACGCGCCGTCAACGTAGTGCTGACAGCGGACGATGTAGCCGTGGAGGGCTTCTGTATGAGCCGGTGCGGCACCCACGGTGCCTCCCCGCGGTCCAAGAACGGGAGGTTCACCTACATCTGGGTCGGCAACTCAGCCAGTCAGTGCCCCGGACAGTGCGCCTGGCCCTTTCACCAGCCAATCTACGGCCCTCAGACCCCGCCATTGGTGGCGCCCAACGGCGACGTCGGCGTTGACGGCATGGTCATCAACCTCGGCTCCCTCCTGTCCGCTACATTTACCAACCCATTCGGCGACGGCTTCTTCCAGGGGCCCCCGGAGGCACCGCTGGAGGCTGCATCGGCATGCCCTGGAATCTATGGAAAGAATGCGTACCCCGGCTACGCCGGTGACCTTCTCGTTGATCCTACCACCGGAGCAAGCTACAATGTCAACGGATTGAACGGCCGAAAGTATCTGCTGCCGGCTCTTGTCGACCCCGCCACCTCCGCTTGCGCTACCGTGGTGTAAAGGGAGAGATCAGATATTTCATATACTGCAACAGAACACAGATAGATGCTAGAGAACAGAGATGTAGCGGAAGATTACGATAGTTTTATTTTTTTATTTGTTCAGTGTATCAGTCACTAGTAATGTGAAATTCTTTTTGCTACACAGAATCAAGCCCAGTATGCCCAATCATCCTTAATTGCCATAATTGTCTCCACATTTATGGAATTTGTCTGCATAATTTCGGCGTTTGTCATCTCCCTCTCGGTACCGTCCACATCAGGTCCTTGTGTAACCACCTCTGCGACTGTTGATACCAATGCCCTCTCGAACTCCATGGGTCGTTCTTAATTTTCGAGGGAAGATCGTGGCCTAAGAGCCGACGTACAATTGCCAACATTGACGAGCCACCCAAGGTTGGTTATACAGACTTGGAGAAAAATGAGAAACAAGATAACTCATAGCTGAAATGTTCACTTGAGACGGTTTTCATTTGGGTGCTCGCAATTAGTCTGTGGGATGTGTTCAAACGGAGAGTCTCCATTAAAATGCTTGTAAGTATTTATGCTTAGTTTTACTACCTTAGACGAAAATTGTAATCGAGACCAAACTGCAAAAAGCACTTCGCCATATTTCATCGTCAGTAAGGTGTCATTTCCGTGACAAATCAAGAGGAACTTGATGATGGATGCCATATGTTTGACTTAAGAGTCAACTGGGGATTGCCCCTGATATCTCTCAAATAATCCAAAGATTAGACTGAAATTATGTCGTGTAAGCTCGACGGTGGACATGGAAGACACTGTATAATTCGAACAAAATTCCACTTGTTTGCTTCAGTCTGAAGAAAGTGTTTTCTTAATGGCACTAGGCCGCGTCCTTTCCATTAATCCACTTCTGCCTTCTGCGGCGACAAATCCGATAACAAGACCACGAACTCACTCTAAAAGCGACCTAGTGAGCAATCTAATCAAATGAACTTCAGACTAAGATCAGGGGACATTCGATCAAGTGCATTGCTTACATAATGATCTTATCTCCTTCATGGTACAGCCATCAAGGTAGTGGCCCACTGTTGGAAGGTGAGACATTAACCTTGTGTGAAGCACAATGTCTTATGGGTAGAGCTTGGTTCACAAAGAAACCCAAAGCGGTAAGGGTAGATGGGTTGAAAGGGGAAAGCAAAAGTTGGCTCATCTGTATTTAATTTTCCTTATGTTTCCAAATTTTGAACGACAGCGTGTACTGTGTGTAGACCTTACATTTTCAAATCTAGAACAGATGCCATGTTAACTGTTGCAATTGGCCAATTGCTTCTGAGCAAGGTAGATATATCGAATCAACTACTTTACTATCAACAGGTAAGAGGACATGGGATAGAGTCGAACCAGATATATTAGCAAGAACAAATGAACGTCCTCATGATCTCGAGGTATTCGACTTAAATTGCATCACACGTGGGGATTATGATGAGTAATTAGGTACATTATAATAGAAAAATATAGCGGAAGCCTCTTTGGCGTGGACATTCACTAGAAATTCAGATGCGCCTAGAGGCATGCCTAGTGTTGGGAACCTGTCTTCAAAATCTCTAGTTTGGCCACTTGTCGTAATCTACGTCTTTGGTAGTCAAGAAGATCGGCGAGGTATTCCAACAATAACTGGTTAAAACTCGACACTCTTCCCAGATGGGCACAGACCATTAATTGACAGATCACTCAAGCAGGACAAGGATAAACTTGGTTTGCTTGCAATGGAAACATCGTCACCAGTTCTGAAACACACGCCGTGAAATGAGCTTTCTGGCCGGATCAACCCTAAAGGTTCATCATTAGTCGGATATTTACATTTCTATCTTTGTTCCTTCCTCCTCCCCTGTCGCTTCTCATATTTACATTAGCTCGTGGCCTCTTCCCTGAAGAAGAAGGGAAATCGCTCAGTGGCGTCGGCAATCATGACTCCTCCGAGTGAATTGCGGACGCTGGCAAAGGATCCCAGAGTCTGTCGGCCGGTGCCAGACCACCGGCGCAAGCGATCCCCTTCCGCGCTCTTTCTTATTACTTGCCCGCTCGGACCGTCATCACCACGTTGTGTCGTCGGGCCGCCGGCCAGCGGGTAGACCGCTGGCGTCCGGGCGTGTGGCGCCAGGGGCCGCCCGATTGGCCCAAGGGGCACGGCCTCTACGCCTCTCCTCTTCTTTATCCGATAAGGCTTCCGCGCCGACTTCCGGTCTTCGGTGCGCCGCCCGGCAAGCGGACCGTCGGTCGCCGGCGGGATGCTGCCGGTCGGCTCCGGCACCAACCACCGATCTGCCGACATCTTCCACTTTTTGCGATTCTCCTCCAGGCCACCCACCGCCCCGTGCACCCGCACGGAACCCCGTTCTAGGTTGGTGCAATAATCTCACTACTGTTTCGCCAAGACAGAAGTTATTGCATGCGGTGAAAAGCTAGCTCAGAACATTCACAGGGAGATTTCGAGACTGTTCCCGTCCTTAGGAGCCCACTTCCATTAGGTGCGGAGCTCGACTAAGTCAACTTTCAAGGAATTTGCGAGTGATCTATTTAGCGAGTTATTTCAGCTGCCGTGTGATTCATTATACAATATATACGTAACGCCCGAAGCCCATCAAACTATGATCCTTTGAGGGACGGCGATCCGCCTCGAGGTTCGTCACTGCGTATCTCGCCTGACATCAGATTTGACGATTCTACCCCGATTCTGAATTTTGCTTGAGCGATGATTCACTGAATTGTGTCCGCACCGGACCCGACTCCAGCCCCTCACCAGCTGGCGCAAAGGGTCCTCGCCACCGGCAATTGCGTCCAAAAATTGTGGTCAGCTCAAGACCCCTCGACCTTTGACGCGTCCATCTTCCTTGCGCCCACCGTGTTTCGAATTACATCTTGCGCTGGAGTGGCTGACTTGTGACACGTTTTCCTCGGTCTCGAACCTTCTGCCACGCACACACGCTTACCGCCATGTCGGAGCTCCCAATAATGGCAGCTTTACCGGATTGTTTAATGGATACCAGACTCTTTCGGAAATCCAACGGGCGGCGCCACCCCTTCCTGCGTCTTATCGAACCAGCTGTGATCGGATATTTCTATGAATCCCCAGTCGTACATCGACACTTCAATCCGCCGGCGGCATTGGATAAGTGCTGAGCTTTTCTGATCCCTCATTGTGCACAGCCCACAATCTGAGTATCAGACTGCCGAAGTAGCGACGCATCTGCCCAAATGGCTTGCCCTTCCGAGTCTTCTATCTTCTTCCTGGTTTTCCTTTCTTTATTGCTCTGTCCTGCCTCCGCTGTGCCCCGAAAGCTCGCCGCCCTGGTCAAGGAGCCGCCCCTGGTTCTCCAATACCACGCCGGCCCTCTCCTCAAGGGAAATGTTACCCTCAACCTCCTCTGGTACGGCCGTTTCCCACCTTCTCAGCGCGCCATCGTCGTCGACTTCTTCCGTTCCCTCTCGCCCACGCAGCGCTCGCTTCCGCTGCCCCCCTCGGTATCCTCTTGGTGGAGCACCACTGATGCCTACGGACGTGGGGGGAAGACGGTGCTCTTCCTGGGTCGCCAGGTGCTCGACGAAGGATGCTCTCTCGGAAAGTCACTCAATTCCGTCGATCTGGTTACGCTAGCGGGTAAGGCTGGGGGCGGTGTCGCCGCCATCAGCGTGGTCCTCACCTCTGCAGACGTGACTGTGGAGGGGTTTTGCATGAGCCGGTGCGGCACCCACGGCGAGTGGCGCCGGGGGTCCCCCTTCATTTGGGTCGGCAACTCGGCCAACCAGTGCCCGGGGCAGTGCGCCTGGCCCTTCCACCAGCCCATCTACGGCCCCCAGACTCCACCTCTCGTGGCGCCCAACGGCGACGTCGGTGCGGATGGCATGGTGATCAACTTGGCCTCGATGGTGGCGGCGACAGTGACGAATCCCTTCAAGAGCGGCTTCTTCCAGGGCCCCAAGGATGCGCCTTTGGAGGCGGTGTCGGCGTGCCCGGGGATTTTCGGCACGGGGGCGTACCCGGGCTACCCTGGAAAGCTCATGTTGGACAGCGCCAGCGGCGGCAGCTACAACGCCAACGGTGTGGCCGGACGGCGGTACCTGTTGCCGGCAATGTGGGACCCCCGCAGGTCGCGATGCTCGACGCTCATGTAAGACGGGGATCGATATGGGCCTCTTGATCAAGACAACGATACTCCGGACGCACTTCAAGCTTCAAAATATATGTACGTTTTATATCTGGAGTAAAAATTACGCCCAATTGGGTTTTGTAGTAGTCAAGCAAAAAAACAAGAATGAGTCATCTGATTTGATGACAAGCGCCTGTATTTTATCATGGAAGCTTAGTGCAAATCAATCTAAATGTAACTTCTATCTAAATTGAGTGAACACACTATACTTTTATAATGCGCCTAGTTCATCTTAATAGTTCCCATCTGATTAATAAGACAATACTTCATGTAAAAATTCCTTGAAAAAAATTGTAAGTCTTAATGGTAAAATATGCATAATACCCTTCAAGACCAATTTCATTGTATAGTGTTTCATTAAGTTTCAAAAATATCATCCTAGGAATGAGGGTGTATCCTCTTATAAGACAATATTTCACAATGAAAGGATTAATTATGGAGTATAATGTGCTCAACAGTACTAACATTCTTTATAGCTGCTAAAAATCTGACAATTTAGATAATGAAACAAATCGTTCAAGATTTTTGTGAGCTTGTTTCACCATCCAAAATTTAGTATTGAGTGATTTTCTGCTACTATAGTAATTTGTCTAGAATTTGTGTGATAATATGGAAGTCTAAAAAGTTCATAAGTTTTGCCTTGTGGGCCTTATGAATGAGCTTCCAAATCCTCCTGTCCGCAACGATTGCCTTGGACAACCTTAATTCAAAACACTCATAATGACAACAATTAAATCTACAAGCTAATATGTAGAAATCTATTGGAATCTGTTATTGCTACTCTTTTGAAATTATTTGTGCTAGAATTTAAAAATAGAAATCTTTGTTACTCTTGTCCAAAATTGGATTACTTGAGAAATAATAGAAAACTAAATCAATAGTATAATACTTGACTATGAAATTGGTGTGTTTCCAATGACGGTTTCCAACCTCTGTAGCCTTCAAATGCAAATGATATGAAAGGTTGACATTCGTCACAATTTAACAATAATTTATCGTTTTTCTAGAGGCCTTCTTATCATCGTGGAAGATTTTAGTTCAAAGAATTTGGTGAAACCTATTTGAGTTCATCTATTATCAATTATTTATTAGAAAACATCGCAGATAAATTTTGTGAGGAGTTTTTACATTAATGGCTATAAAGCTTCAATCTAATGGCGACTAGGAACAATATTCACAACATGTAGCTATTACATGCAGATAAACTTGATTCGATAATCGATCATGATTATATGACACAAGGACTGACGTACCAAGTTTGGCAATTGATCTCATCAAGTAGTACACAGTGCATTTACCAATTGACGAGTAGCCTTTACAACGATTAAGAAGCTCGAATGCTATGGATTAATTTATGTTACAGCTCGCATATATTTATATTGTGAGTTGTACTCCATATCCGAGAGGTGGCGGCGGCGGCCTCCCTGCTGCAACGGCAGGTAAGCCGTCCCACCGGTTCACTAATCGAAACCTACTACACGTGCGGTCAACCCCGGTTGGCACCGCGGGGAGCGTAGTCTAAACCAGATGACGAATCGATGAGCGAGACGTGGGGGCGGGCAATTATGAATTGGAACCTGGCGGCGAACGGCGGTGGGGATCACACGCTAGACTGCTAGGCCCACAGATGAGGCTATTCTTTATTTGGGGCATCCACAAGGATGGTTCCTTATAGAGTTTATTGGTGGGGGTCTCCCCTGATGTGGACTCTCGCATCCGGCCTTACCCCCAAGGAGCCCAAAGGCCTCCATCCCAGCCCCTCTCCGTCCTTATCCTCTTCTGCAATGATTGGCGCTCCCTCTTGCTTACTGGTCCGTGCATGAGACACAGCTGGCATCCTATGAGCATGTACATCCTCTGCACTATATAAGCATCTGTCTTGGGCTTTACCTGTCTTCAGCATACACAACACATATCCTCTTCTCTCTCCTTCTCATCCCTGGGTCTTCACCGTAGTAAACATCCAAATTTGGGGGTTGACCATGGCGTCAGTATATGCGGGTCATCCCTTTAACTCGTCGTTCTCTTACCACTATGTCTTAATTCTAGTCTTTATCTCCTTATTGCTCTGTCCTGCCTCCGCTGTGCCCCGAAAGCTCGCCGCCCTGGTCAAGGAGCCGCCCCTGGTTCTCCAATACCACGCCGGCCCTCTCCTCAAGGGAAATGTTACCCTCAACCTCCTCTGGTACGGCCGTTTCCCACCTTCTCAGCGCGCCATCGTCGTCGACTTCCTCCGTTCCCTCTCGCCCACGCAGCGCTCGCTTCCGCTGCCCCCCTCGGTATCCTCTTGGTGGAGCACCACTGATGCCTACGGACGTGGGGGGAAGACGGTGCTCTTCCTGGGTCGCCAGGTGCTCGACGAAGGATGCTCTCGGAAAGTCACTCAATTCCGTCGATCTGGTTACGCTAGCGGGTAAGGCTGGGGGCGGTGTCGCCGCCATCAGCGTGGTCCTCACCTCTGCAGACGTGACTGTGGAGGGGTTTTGCATGAGCCGGTGCGGCACCCACGGCGAGTGGCGCCGGGGTCCCCCTTCATTTGGGTCGGCAACTCGGCCAACCAGTGCCCGGGGCAGTGCGCCTGGCCCTTCCACCAGCCCATCTACGGCCCCCAGACTCCACCTCTCGTGGCGCCCAACGGCGACGTCGGTGCGGATGGCATGGTGATCAACTTGGCCTCGATGGTGGCGGCGACAGTGACGAATCCCTTCAAGAGCGGCTTCTTCCAGGGCCCCAAGGATGCGCCTTTGGAGGCGGTGTCGGCGTGCCCGGGGATTTTCGGCACGGGGGCGTACCCGGGCTACCCTGGAAAGCTCATGTTGGACAGCGCCAGCGGCGGCAGCTACAACGCCAACGGTGTGGCCGGACGGCGGTACCTGTTGCCGGCAATGTGGGACCCCCGCAGGTCGCGATGCTCGACGCTCACATAAGATGGTCATGTAAAATACGGCGTGATTTCATGTATATATTATAGGTATAAGCTTTGGTATATGCCAAGGAGGTTGATCTAACGCGGGATCGGCGGGATTATGCAAATTTGTTTGGGGTATATCCATCGATACAAAATTGGTTGGCAGTTATTGTGGGAGTTTATTTCAGATCTTACGTTGCGCCAGTGGTCCGTCTACGGTCCATAAAACTGTTGGTTCAAGTGTCATAAGAATAGGCAGTTTTTATTACGGAATTGTGAGGGGATTGCTCTCCCTGAGCCATTCAGGATGGTGACCTCTTAAAAGAAGGTTGATGTCCCCGCCAAGCGCTGTAACAGGATTGCTCAAGGCTGTATTCTGTTCTTTCTGATGTCTTGCTTATTGTCGTAGTCGTCACAATGGTAATCACTTCATGGCATGCCCAGAGCTCCATAAATGATAGTTTGGAGCTATCGAGGTATGAGTACTAGATCATAGGTAGCTAAAGTCATCGGGTCAGTGTAGAATTTGATGTTACCCATTTTATATAAGCATTAGAATTATTGGCATTTGTTAACTTACTTGGTGTTTTCTTCTAACCCCTTAGACTCGTCTTTTACATTTATTTTTTCTGTCTTCGTTGGTCGCCTAGTTCTAATGCAGTAATGGAAATAAGACATTACAACACAAATGAACATCTATGTACACCATTGGTTGTAAACCAGAGATCTGTGATCTGGCTGGTCGATTAATAGTGGAAAACTGTCTGTAATGATGATATATGAGAGCTTTTTATTCGGGAATAAATTACGAAAGAGTGGGGTTTGAAAGAGTGCATTGGATGTTAAAAGAGTCTCATCTGAAGGGTCTCAATAGAGCTTTAATTCTAGAAGTGAGATAACATTCAAAACTCTTGGAAAAAGACATTTTAAATATCATTTATTATATTTCACTAATTGGGGCAGATGATATTAATTTCAATATTAATGAGTTTAACCACCTTTTGCAGAGGAAAATTCTTCTTTAATAATGAGAACATTCTTGCATTGAGTGTTAATTGAGCTTGTAGAAAAGTATCAAAATGTTGGAGCCAAGATAGACAATATCATCAATTGCTTTATCTTTTGTACATGTGTAAATGACCAATGTCATGTGGACCTTGGCAAGATAAGCAAAAGTCTGACATTATGATTTAAGCATCAACAAATCAACTAGGAAAGTAAGCATTGACCCATACGTAATTTCTATGATTTTTGTGAAGGGATGTGAGGTTTGTCATGGAAACCATATCATTTACACAGGAATGGAATTCATCGTCAATTAGATGATATCCTCTAATGTGATGGCTTAACCAGCCTTTGACCAAGCAATATGTAGACTTAACATGTCATTATCATAAGATATGTCAGCCAAAAATCTTATGATTTCTCACAATCTTCTTATGTCAAAATATTCTTTTTAGATATGCTTACCAAATATTGCTGAGTTCTGAGTTAGCTAGGTAGGCAAACCAGCAGTAGGTTTAAAATGATTCTTCAATTAAATTAGTTTGCTTTTTATTTGTCTTCAAATCACTCTATGAAATTGAGATAGCTCAAAACTACAAATGAAGACAGAAAAAATTTTTATGGTGGTTTATTCACTCCTTCACCTATGTCCATTTTTAAGATCACAATCTTTGTTTCATTATTATTATCTCAAGGATACAACTATTTTCAAAAGATTAACTCTCCATCTTATGATAAATATTATGAGGCCTATCTCCCCACATTAGACATTATGGCTCTAGTTAACTTTTCAAACATGTGATAAATATTCCTAGATGCTTTAAGTATTCAAATATAAGAATGAAAAATAATACACATTTACTATGGCTTTTAGCATAGCACACTATTGATTTTCTAGTCTTTTGGTACTCAAAGACATTGAGTGGTGCTTTATCACTTGAGAGGATGATTTACATTTCTTGAAGTTTAGTGTAGGTTATCGATGGATGGCGTGGAGGTTCTCTCAAATTGTTCCTTTTCTCCTTTTTGTTTTTTCACTCCTTATGCCTAATTTAGGTGAAAACCTTCTATATGTATGATAATGTTGTTTGAATTTCATGAAATTAAGGTAAAATTGATGTAAAATACGTGTGTTAATGCTTTAATTTTTTGGTGAATTTTATAAAATTTTAATAAACAATTTCATATTAAAATGTATCATCTATTGTTTTAAAAATAAAAAAATAACTAAAATAAAATAAACGATATTTTACTATAGCATGACACTATAATCAAATCTTACAGTGGTATTGAACATTATAATAAAATCTTACATAAGCCAAGACTACATGGACCAAGGTCCAAGTGGTATTGGGCTCCTTATAACTGGGCCAATGTAGTGGCGTAATGAAACTATAATGCTCAACTCTCTAGAAGAGCTGATAATGAAGTTGGCAAATGAAAGGTTGAAATCATGACTTGAATCTTCGAAAATTGTGATATCTAATGGAGCCTCCTTGTCTTGAATCCAAAGAATGAAGAAGATAGGTCCCTTGAGTCCACAAGGGTTGATCTTGAATCCACAAAATCAAGAAATTGGTTCCTGAGTCCACATAAATGTTGGAGTCCACCAACAAAAGGGAGAATCTCTAAGGAAGAAGAAACTCACAAAATTCAATTGAAAAAATAAGTTGAATGCCCTTGGGCTACATGGGGGTGTCTTAAAATAGGCCAGAGCTTATGAAAGGGTACTAACTTTGAATTTTAAATGAAATTTGAAAATTGGGAGGGAGTGTCACAAATAGAAAGAGGCTTAAAATAGGATAAAATAGGATTTTAGAAGGTGGTGGACATAGAAGGTGTCTAAAATAGAATGAGAATAAAGAAAGGGATGAGACCAAAATATATAAATTGTCAAATATAGAAAGTGCTATAAATATGGAAGGCCATAAAAAGTGGTCAAGATGTTGAAAGGATCTAAAAATAGAAGGTTCTAAAATAAAAAGTGTCAAAAATAAGAAATTCTAAAAATAAAAAGTTGATCTTCAAGTCTTCAAGTCTTATACTCCAATGGATGTCATATAGGCTGCATCATGTAGGATCATCTCCAAGGCCATCATGAGTCTGATCATTACTCAAGGTCAACCCTCAGAAGTCAATGATGAAATTAGATCAACCCATTCAAGAAAGGTATTTAATAAGAAGGGTTGATGGAATTTATTAACGTGACATTTTTGCCCAAAAATAATTGATATGGGACAAGTTAGTTTTGTCACTTTTTTAGATCTGATGGGGATGGTGGCTTGATTCGACAAAATCCAAAATGCCACATTGCCTTATTAAGATGATGAAATCTTATGACTCACAATACACAAATCTAATCCATATTAGGGCATCATGTCACATAAGTATGCAAATGCAGTCGTCAAAGCTTGAATCACATGAAGAAATGTTATTTGATCGAAGGACAAAAGGTGGGCACCATTTAGTACAGCTAAAAAGAAGGAATTGTGGTGGTTGATTGGATAATGCACGAAAAGCCACATCACCAGAAATTTTACGCATGCTGGTGGCTGAATTAAATGGTTCTAGGTGTGCTGAGCAAAAAATGATAAGTGAGTAGTAATTTATTATTGTCTATAATATTTATTGTTGTTTTAGGTTAACATATACATAATAATAAATTATCATCCAATAAAATAGATCTTATCTTTCATTAGTGTTTGTAAAAACTCAAAAATTGGTGATATTTTCCCTATTTCCATGAAAAAATATTTTGATGAAAAAGATGAAAGAAAAATTCAACAATAGAAAGTGAACATGAGGAGCTAATTGAAGACATCATTTATTTGATATAGATGCAGAAAATGGCAAAGGAGAGAGAAAATAAAAAGGTTTGGCTAGAGAGAGAACAAAAGCATCATGATGTAGGAAGAGAATGGAAAAAAGGGAGAAAAGTCATTGTTTTTTACATTCTATTTATGTTTTAACTAAATTTTCTTTTAGTTTAGCATATTTTTTGTTCATTGCGTGACATATTTTGGATAATTTTTTATTTAATTAAAGCATTACTATTCTTGTTCTTGAGATATTGAGTAGGAAATTAACTAAACATTTGATTTAAATTTTATAAATTCTCTTCTCTTGATTTAGGTGAGAGTCAAGGAACATAAATACTTTAATTTAAGTTTTTGTCATCTAATTTAAATTTACTATTTAAATTTACAAATTTTGTAAGAGCTTTACTATCAAAAATAAATATTGATATAGATGAATAAGAAAAGATAAATTTTGATTATTTTTTGTTTTATTTATCAATATAGCTGAAAATTTAAGTGTAGTTATTTAAGTTTGGTCACATACATTATGAAAATAAAAAGAGAAAGGTTCGAAGTACAAAAAAGGCTATTGCTAGTCTCAAACTTAAAATTAGACAGTGACACATTAACTATTTACATGGAGAAAATAGTTACTACAATGTTCATATTTGAAGTTATTTATTTATGAAAGATGAATGCCAAGTTCAAGTTTCAAATTAAACGAATCAAGGAATAGCAAATTATAGAATTCGAATTGGTCAAAGGTTGTTACCACATGTTTTGAAAATGGTAAGAATTTGCACGAACTTTTTATATTTATCTCTTAAGCTAAAAATGAGAAACCACTGAAGGATGATGATCAATTTTAAATATAAGAAGAAAAATAAGTCAAATAATAAAACTTCCATGATGATTTACATTAATAAATGATTTCTAAGATCAAGGAACTTCACTATGAGCTTTAACTATGTGCAGAAGTATTTTTTTCATTTCAATCAATTGTTGGTGATCAAAATAATCACTTTACTTGATCAAGTAAGCTCTTCATCATGACTAAAGGGAATTAAGTTGTGAGGAGAGAGGTTATGGGCAAAGGCAAAAGGTGCTATGAGCCCAAATTAATTGAAAAGGGACCAGATCTCTACATAGAATAAACTTGACTTGATGGGCCATTGATTATGTGAATTTTAGTATGTATTTCTAAAGGAAAAGTGAAAATGTATTGCCTATCAAAGTAGGCAAATGTTGCAAGCACCTCTCCAAACTTGTGGAGTTCCTTCTTCCCTTTGGCTTAAAGGCCCTTTAGATGGATTCATTTTTCATCCTATTTGAACTGACCAGCAAGACCAAATGCCTTGCTCCAACCTAGTGTAAGCCTCAAATAGAGCATGATAAAAAGGATCATATGGGATTGAAAATAACTAGGTGAGAGTGAACTAATATAAAAATTTTGTCTTCTTTGTGAGGGAGAAAATCATGAGAGAACTCGCAGGAGAAGCGAGAAAGATAGCTTATATAGAGATATATGTGAAGAATAGAGCTACAATGTGTGTGAACACATTCACTTTTAGGAAAAAACTAAGATTATAGGAAAACTAATTCATCCCCTCTTGGTATTTCATTTAGCCTCTTAGATCTTATAGCAGGAAATGTGACACTTTGTCCTTGGTTAGATCACTTCATTTTCCTTCATGGGATTCAAGCTTTGGTAGCTGTAGGGCAAAGGGAATTGTCTTTCCAGTGACATGGTGCTTGGATGTTCATCAAACTTGTGGAATATGGGTCATCTAATGTCCTCATTGAAGTCTATAATGTGATACTTAAGATTTCATCGAATTGAGCTGCTTCATATTGGTGGATTTGAAAAATGTTACAAAATTAATTAGTTTCAGATTGGGTATTTTGACCAAAATGTGAATATGTAAATCATAATCTCTCAGTCTTATCAAGATGGCATCTCAATAGGTTGCAGAGATAAGGTGTTATGTTGCTCAATTGAAAGATGCCACCACTAACTTGGTGGACCTCCATCCACCATATTATCGTGGGCTGTAGAGTAGTAACCCAATAATGCCCTGTAGCAGGACTCAATGGACTTGGTCCAAACTGTCGACTGCAATTAATGGTTCAATATAAATTTATTTATTTATTTAAATGTATAGAACAATAGACATGTATTTTAACTAGAAATAATTCACAAAAACCACTAAAATACACCCAAAAAATACCCATAAATGTTTTTCATCATTTTATCTTATTTTCACAAGATTCAGGTAACATAGGATACTTTTTAACTCACTTAGCATATAAAAATCAAATATTATTACATATAAATGTTGTGCTTTAATGATATCATTTATTAGTTTATAATGAGGATATATATCCTTAAAGGAACATACCATATTAGTTTTTTGTTGCTAAAATTTCTAATTAGTTTTTAGAAATATACTCACTAAGAATGGATGAAAAATTGGGGAGGATTTTGTATTTGATTTCTTTATATATGAAACCTTTATAATAACTAATTAGTTATGAACAATCATCTCTAACCCTTGTATAGTCTTGATTGCTTTCATATTTTTTTAGAGAAAAATCTATGAAAATTCATGAGGTCTTTTGTGTTGGGTAAATTACATGAAGTCATTGAGTCAAGGAATCAATTTAAATTATTGAGGGGTTGTCCTAGAGTTAATATTAAAAATCAATATTTGATATCATTTATTGGAATTTAGGTAGTGCATAGATCGACAAGGGGGGTTGAATTGCTCAGATCCTAATTATGACTATTTGTTAACTCTTTAAAAATCCATGATCTATTTTTCGATCCAAAATCCTCAATCTAAATCTTTGTTGAGAGTTCTAAAGATTGATCTCCTATTGGATTTTATTGGGCCTTAATGGGCTCTTAGATGATGATGTGTAGAAATCATTATAGGTTAAATCATGGACGTAATTTTAAATGTATAATTTAATTATTAAATATAATCATGAATTATATTTTAATCAAAAGCCTACCAACAAAATAATTATACATTTCACTATGATTGTTTCTAGATGACAATGTGACTTTATGTATGTCTAACATTTTATAAAAGAAGACCACGAATTACAACTTGATTTTCTTGTCCTCAATAAAAAAAAGTTGATTGTAGAAGGCTGTTCCACTTTAATCTAGTTAAACAAAATACTATGTAACTTGAATTTTGTTCTTCAACTAATTGATAATTCCCTGAACTATCATGTTAAAAGGGTAATATGATCAATTATTAAAGCCTAATGAGTATAGGAACATAATAATTACATATTAAACACTTTGCTTAAACATTTTCACACTCTAGTTTATGAATTATATTATTTTCTTATTTTCTACAGGAATGTGAGTGTCAAGATAATGACAAGAGGGAAAATTAATTTATAACCATGATGCACAGCTAAGGGCACATAATTTTTCTCTAATCTTCTGATTTTATTATGGCATTTATATAGTATGTAAACATGAAAAATTAAAAACGTAAATAAGACTTGTAAATCTTATAAGATTTAGGGATAAAACTAGAAGGCCTCATGTAGGGCACACAACCTAAAAGAAGGGAGCCGCCACCAGCCCTCTCTTCATTCATGATCAGCTCTCTTTCTCTTCTTCCTTCCTTAGTGCATCTCTCTCCTACTATGGGAACTCCTCTCTCCCTTGGCACCACCTGCAACACACCATAGGTAGGCTAGCTTGTCTCTCCCCCTTTCAATAGTAATAGTGCTTGTAACAATTGTGGGTCTCCTCCCTTGGTGTAGTAAGAAAAGGATCAACTAAAGACACCCCTGTGTGAGGTTACCGTTCTCTCCCCACATTCATTAAAACAAAAGGGAGAAATCATTTTCATTTTTTTCCTTTGACTTTTATGTAATTGAACCTCTTTTGTCTTAGTTAATTAAATTTAAATTTTGTGAAACTCTTTTTCCCTTTGCCTCATCAATTTTGAATAGTTGAAGTCATTGAAGGAAATGGGGAATCATCCTTATTAGTCATCTATAATTTATTTAAATGTGGCTAATTGAACCTTGAGAGCATCTTAACATGTAGTGAATTTTTCTATTCGTGGCTACTAAATCTCAGAGTAAATAAATAAAAAATGTGATCATTAATTAATATACATCAACTAATTCAAAACTCCCCTTATGTTCTATTTGGCTTTCCACTAAGTCATCAAGAGACTATTCCTACAAAAATTAGTTTATAAATTTAAAATTTATGATCTTAATAACAATGACTTAAGAGAAATAAGTAATTGTCTTCTTCCTTTTTGGCTCTACTAGGAAGACCACTCAAAATCATACATAATTCCTTGTGGAAAATGTCACTAAATAACTTGAGTTGGAAAAAGGGTTAGAGAAAATAGTTATCAACCAATTAACCATTTAAACGGTTCCAAATTCATTAAAAAAGTAGAGTTATAAAGTTCTACTATTTTTTATTGCATCTTAGAATTTCAAATTGTAAAATTATTTCAAATATTGACACTAAACATTGATAAATTTTGAAAATTATATGCTAATCTATTATCAAATCAAGGAGAATGATGCATATTTGAGAAGTATTTCCCAAGTTATCATATTAATTATTTTATTTTTCATTTAAATGGACCTTTCTAAATCTTGATTTAAATTGATATTTTATGAATCAATAGAAAGTTGATGAGATTTATTTCATATATTGAGGCTTGATTCTCATTTATTCTATTTTTAAATAAAAATCTTAATGTAGTAAATTTTTATGATTAATTGAAATATATTTTATACAAATTTTATGAAATTTGTAAGCATTAGAAAATATAAAAAATAGAAAAATAGGCAACATGCTAGTAGGCTAGAGGCACACCACTTAACAAGTTTGATGTGAGTAAGAGGCCACACTATATCTGGAAGTGGGTCCAAAGGGTGTATTGCCTCGCAACCTATGTAAATAGGTTTGTGGATCATAGAAGCTGGGTTTAAGCTACAAAGGCTCATCTCTATGGCCTATTGGGAGCCAAGGGTGGGACATGGATCAACCCTAGGAGCCGGGGCTAGAACCTAAATCATCCCTTTCAAAGATGCCTTTGATGATGAGGGGCTGATTTATTTATAGTAGAGGTATTGCCTAATACTTTTGATGTGAGACTAAAAGTGTTCTTTTCTTCCTTTTTAGATCTAACGGAAGCATGACAACAGTGGCTAGACCCAACACACCAAATGAAGTCACATCATAAGCTACCATCATATGAAAAAGTAACTCCAAAAACCAAGGAAGACTGCTATCAGATCTGACACATAGGAATGTGCCACGTCACGGCCACCATTGTATAAAAATTAGCTCTTGGTCCAATGACAGCTATTATCAAATGTAATACACTAGAAAAGGACAAGTCCCCAACCACCAGCACATCATGCGGCAGTCACACAAATCTAGATAAAGCATGTGCAAAAGGATAAGAGACGACATGGATCTAATGATGAATATTGGCTCACATCACCCCTCTTCAAAGCAAATCAACAATTTGAGAATCTAAAGGTCTTCATTGAGCCACACATTAGAGGATATATTTATAAATATTAATTATCATATGATAAAATAGATGATATAAATTATTCTCTCGCATGCACAAAAGGGAATATTTATAAATATCAATTATCATTTAGTAAATTAGTAAATATCGATTATTACTATACAAGGAAAAGGAAAAATGCTAGAAAAATTAGAGAAAAATCAGAAAAATATGATAGAAAAGAGGAAGTTAAAATAGAAAATGTGATTTGCAGATCTAAGGAATAAAAAGGAGGATAAGGAGAGAGAAATGAAGCCTTTTTTGAGTTGTTCCTTAGTTGTTATTTAGAGAAAATATTGTTCTTCTTTTTTTATGCAAAAATATAAATATAAAGAGTGTATCATTGATT
Source organism: Spirodela polyrhiza (assembly GCA_024713555.1). NCBI lineage: Eukaryota > Viridiplantae > Streptophyta > Magnoliopsida > Alismatales > Araceae > Spirodela > Spirodela polyrhiza. The sequence goes on along the minus strand of CM046544.1, from coordinate 3,354,352 downwards.
TTGATCATTCTCCTCTACCTTTTTCACCTTAAATCTATTACATTGAACTAGAGGCAAGATTGAGAAGTGCTACCAAGAGGTTGTAAGTTTGAGAAGCTATGCATTTTAAGGGTTGTAGGTTTGATTTTTAATAGAGTTTTAATAATTTTCCCGTTAGACCTAAGAAATAAATTGATTTTCCTAAATTTACTCATTTCTTTACTTGTTTCTTTTCTACTGTCATCATTCGAAAGTATATTTTATTTACTATTTTTAATTATTTTAATTTTTAAATTCGTATGTATATTTATTTGTCATTTTAGTTCCTTTATTACTTTGAATATCAATTCAAATCTTCAAATCAATTTTATGATCCTTTAAATTAGAGAATAAAATGTTTTTTAAAAGCCTTCCCTAAGAAGACAACCTAGCTCACCATTGTATCTATTTAAAATTATTTTTGCTGAATATAGTTCAATAAATTATTAAAATTGATTGATGATTTTAATAATGACTTAAGGTTGCATCAAAGATCAAATGGCATAATGTGATGAGGGAGATATCCTCTAAAAGAAATTAGTTCCATGACTATTATGTAGCCTTCTCGAGATCATGAATTTTAAGTACCTTAATTAAAATATGACTTATTGTTTATTGATTCAGCTAAGTCCATTAATAATGGTTAGTGTCTAAATATTATCTAATAGTACACCTCATTTTCATGATTAATTTCTCACTAAAAGCTTATTCATATTATCTCAAACAAGCTACAACTCAAAGTAAGCTTTAATCATTATCTCACTGTGCAAAATCATAACTTTATCGGTAATAAAGTATAACATTATTTTCCAATAATATTTTTGACTACATTATGTCATATATTATGCAAAATCTCAGTTTAATTAATTCAAAGTTAATTATATAATATTTGATTGACGTATTACTTTAATATCAAGGGTATCTTGTATAACTTTCATGCTCATATTTTCTTCAAGAATTATGGTTGATTATGATAAGATAATCATTATTTTCCAAGAAATGGAAGTTTTGTAAATAATAGGAAAAATCAAAAAAATAATCAAATTAATAATTTTATAACATAAAAGTCATCAAATTTTAGAATTCAATATTGATGGATTTAGATATACTTCTAATTTATATTTAGATATTTTAATATTATTTTAAATTCTTCTTGAATCTATATTGAATTAAATTTTAGCTTATTTTAAAACAATAATCTAATTGTATTTTATATACATAAAGACCAATTAAAATACTTGATAGATTTATTGATCATAATTATGCATGTCATTATCAAACTATTATTCATTGAATACTCCATAAGTTTAATAAATGTACAAAGTAAAAAATTGTATAAAAGTTGAAAACTGTATGCATCTTCTATTCCATGTTCTATTATATTATGGGTTTCACTTAGATTATAAAGGCAGTTGGAATTAATTAGCTTCTAATTTTTTAGCTCAAGGCAACTATTTGTAAGATCTTTGGTTTCTTTCCTCAAACATTATCATAAGGCTTTCAGAGTTATAGATCCATAGGACTTAAGGATTTTTTATGCAATTCACAGCACCTATTCTAAAAAAGACTGTGTTCTTAAGTTCAGCTAGACGAATTTCCCAATCATGGCTATGAAAACCCCATAGAATTTCACCAAGGAAAATTTTGGTTAGGTTTACACCTCTAGGTGGGCAACACTTGATTAAAGGGTTGAACTTGCTTGAGTGATCAAATAAAAATTTCTCAAAAGTTTTTTCCACAAACATTAGGAATGATTTCACAATAGGTTATTTTTTAATAAAAGTTGACATTAAGTGTGTCTAGAAACACGATATAAAAGATGATAAAGATTTGATTCTTGATTTTTTTTATTTTTCAGATGCTAGGGAAATTAGTGTGGCATTCTCACTTCAATTAGGTCAAGAAAGATCTCATAGAACTTATATTTAATTTCTTGTTAACTTGCCTTCTAGTCACTTGACCTAACAAAGAACACTACTTAAATTCATGTACGAATGTATAAACAGGATGTCAAGAAAACATTTAGAATGATAGAGAGGTCAATTATAATTAGCCAATAACAATTATCTCTTGGAAAGGTGTAGACCTTATAGATGAATCTTGTTCAAAACTTTTCCTTCGTTTCATTGTCTTTAAAGATTGAAATTATTAAATTATTTATCAATTTGAACAGGTAGTAAGTAAAGCCACAATCTCTTGAGGAGGAAAGGTTTCATTATGACATGCCCTCTAAGATTTCAAGGATCATCTTGAGAAATCAAAATGTGTGACAATTCAAGACTAATTATACATATCAAATTCATTGATTCAACAAGCTTGATAAGGACATGTTATTTTGATGCAATAATCAGTGTTTATTGCATGACAAACTAATAATTTCTTAAATATTTTCTGAATATTATGATGAGTTCAGGTCAATCCTGAAGGGTGATGAGAATTAATTTTCATAAGGACATGTTATTGTTAATGCATTATTTTTTGTGTTTATTGCATGCAAAATTAATCATTTCTAAAATCAAACCTTCATATATTTTTTAATATTCTGATGATTTCAAGTCGATCCTCAGGGATGTTGAGAATTAATTTTGTTTAATTAAAATTTTCTAACAAACATTTCTATTAAAATAAAAAAATAATAAATGAGAAAATATCTTTTTAATGTTTAACAACCTTCTTTTTAAATTGATTTTATGTTTCGGTCATATTAATCTTTTCACACTAAATAAAATAAGGTTTTGAGTTGAATATAATTTTATCATATGTTAGTTAAAAATATATAAGAAAATAAGGTAACAAAGATGAGAATGATGTTTTGCAATGATTTTGATATTTTTAGGAATATTTTAAATTAAACGATCACAATCAATAAAAAAAGAGATGCAAAACTACCTTGCTGTTCATTTAGGGATTTGATAAAATGAAGAAATTAATTCGGAATCAAAAACAAATTAAAAACATGAAAATAGGACTTGGATATTTCTCAGGTAGTAAAACCCTTATAAATTCATAATTTAAAATATTAAGTTCAACTTAAATGATATAAACTGAAACCAAAGTTTTCTCCTTGTCTATCACTCAAGATCCAGAAAGGGTAAATGTTTTTATGATGAAAATATATCACACAATGAGAGAGAAATTATAAACTGAAATTAAAGATAATTCAAAACATAAATTTAACATGAACAACAAGGAAAGAATTTCTCATCCTATTCTCCATACTATTCCCTCATTATGGCAGCTTCCTTCTCTCTCGAACAAGGCCTACTCTTTTTCTCTATTCTTTTAATAATTTTTATGCTCTAGATCTATAAATGAAGTATGTACTTAGTTCTCCATGTTTTGATTCAGTTGTCTAATTTTTATTTCCTCGTATTTTCCTAAAAAGTTATTAATCATACAAATTTGAGATAATATCATTGATTTTCCTTTTTTTCATGTGCTATGATAATTAATAATGTCTATTTTACCACACGATAATCGAATATAACATATATACCCAGAATCTACAAGTAATAATGGATAGTATCTATTTCACCAAATGATAACTAAATATACCACACACTTCCCTTTATGTGTGCTCTAGGAAAGGGCTTGGGCAACATGACACATAATATGTTGTTGGACTAAGCCATTACAATTCTGATAAATATTCATTTATCACCAAGAAATAATTAATTATTTGTTTGATTTTAAATCAGTGAAGCATAGTAAGCATGAATTACTATATATCATCATATTAGAGCAAAAGTCAAAAGACATGTATAGATGACTCAAAATTAGCTACATCTATATCATACATTTACATATTTAATTACTACCATTTTATAACTTTTTTCCAAGGTTTATCACCTTGATAATTTATCTTAAATTATCAAGAATAAGGTTTCAAATTTTCAATATTTTATTCCAAGGAGATTAATTTGTATGGATTTGCCAAAGTGACAAGGATTAGCATGGAATGACAAAGATGAAAGATACTAAAAGATAAAAAATTGAACATAATGCCTAAAAGATAGGGTTTTATCAGGCTCATAAAAAGATTGAGAAAAAAGGCCCAAGAAGGGTGTGGGTATATAAACTTTGAAAGGGCAAATAAGGGGAGGCTTTTTGCATGCAAACAAAAGGTGGCAGTTGAGTGATAGTTAGCTGAGGCTTTAGGGTTGCAAGCACGATTTATTCAACTTCTTATCTAATTTCTTAGCTCTTTGGACTCCCTTTTATTTTTTAGAAGATGAGTATCAGTTAATAGATACCTTTCATTGAGTTCCTAGAGAGTTATTTATTTCTGTTTCATATTTCTCATGTTTGGGTGGTGACATCAAGGCAAAAGAAAAGAGATATGTATTAACTCGCTCATTTTATTTCAATTTTATGATTTTTAATACTTTCTTAGAAATATACTGAATGATTTTTCTCTTCCAAAGGCAATGTTTTCATGATTTGGTGACAAAATCATCAAGCATAGCTTCATAAATCATTTTCAGGTAAACAAGGGAGTTCTTTATCGAACCATATAGTTTTTTATAGGTTTAGGATTCTCCCTAAGCCCCTAACTTCCTTAAGAATCCAATGAATATTTTTTCCTTTCCATAGATTGTGTTTTGATGATTTGGTGATAGAATCATCAAGCACATCATTAGAAATCATTACTCGAGTTTCTTTGTTTGAACTTTTTATAGATCGAATTTGATTTCATGAGTTACACAAGGAGCTAGGTCGCTATATTTTCAAAATTTTAGCTTAATTGGTTTTCTATCTTTTGTAATTTTCTCGTGATTTTAAAATGTGTTTAAGATGGTTTTTATACTTTATAAGAATCTCTTTCTGGTTTTTCTTTCTTTTTGACCTTCCTATGGATTGGATCTGATTTCATGAGTGACACATGGATTTAGGTTAAAATCTTTTGGGAGAACTTAGCATATTTAGTTTCTCATCTTTTATAATTTTTTCATAATTTTAGAATGTGTTTAGTATAGTTTAAAATTTTATGATTTTAAAATTTTAGACTTTTGTAATTTTAGAATTTTAGCATAATTTCTCATCTTTTATAGGTTTTTAAATTTCACCATAACTGTTTTCTCTATTTTTTTTGTTCTTGATTTCTAATTTTTAACTACTAACAATATTGTTGCTTAGTAAATGACACCTTGAATTATGAGATACTTTTTAAGAGAATTAAGTTATAATTAGTTATCTATACCTTTTGATTTTTTCCATAGCTTTTAGAGTTAGAAATATTAGGAGTTCATGATTTACAAAAACAAACCTCTATCCGCCTCTTATTTTTTTACAATTATTAATATTTAAAGGATGCCCTCAAATTTTTGATTTCCTTGAGATCAATCTGAAACCCCTTATACCTAGAGAAAGTTTATTATGATTTTCAATTTATAAATATTAAATTTGAGTGTCTAAATTAACTACTTTAGGCACATTAAATTCTTCCTTTAAATCTAAAATAAATGACACGTGCTTCTCAAATTTTGAGCCTCCATCCACAAGATGATGGTTAGAACCGTATCACTTTTTGCATCATCATATCAAGTTGGCTTTTTGTTTCGTAGGATTAAGGCATTGGACTCCATCACTTTAAGTCTCAGGGAACTAGTGTTGTGGCATTCTAACCTTCATTGAATCTATGTGCTATGGATGATGAGATCTCTATTGATGCCCTTGGGCATATGTTTTGATATTACATTAAATGAGAATTATTGATATTTGATATTATCCACTAGATTATTATAATTATTTGATATATTTTATTAATTAAATTAATTATCTCATGAGATTATGTCTAAGATATTAATTCAAAGGATTAAACCTTGAGATTAATTGATTTGATGAAGAGTTGAAGTGTTAGATTTATCATAATAAATATTTGTTAGAAAATAAGTATTTAACTAGGTAAATGATACAAGGTAAATGATGGTTATTATTTTGATATATTTATTGATTATCATTTGAAAATTGAAGTACAATCATTTAATTATTCGTCACATGTATTATGAAAAGAGAATGAAAATGATTTCAAATATTAAATTGGCTTTTGTAAGTTTTGAATTAAAAATCTAGATGATGACACATCGACTACTTATGTCGAAAAAATAACAACCTCAACATTTGTATTTGAAGAAGACATCAATAGGAAAGTTGTTCTTTTATGAGATAAAAATCTTCAGTTCAAATGCCAAATCAAATAGATGAAGCAACAGCCAGTTATCAAATTTACAATGGTCAGAAGTCATTATTGTACATTTCAAAAAATGGTAAGTATTTGAACTAATATTTTGAGTTTATCTTTTGAGTAAAATATGAAAAATCATTAGAAGATGAAGCTTTATAGGAAAAAACTAGAAAAACTAAAAATGAGCATTCTACTACGAGCTAACAAGAAGAATCATTCCCATGATCAAGCAATGTCATTGCAGTTCATCCATCTTCATTAGTTGTTAGTGATAAATGAAATAATCAAATCTCTCAAGCAAGTTCTCCATCAAGCTCTAAGATAATTGAGTTGTGAGGAGATAGTTTTTGGTCAAAGGCATGAGGTGTTCTAAGCTGAAGTTGGCCCGAAAGGATCGAAGTTAAGTTATTAAGTTGTTAATCCCATGAAGTTTAGTGTATATTTCTAAGAAAAATAATGAAAATATAGTAAGAAATAACCTCTAAGATTGAAAGTATCTAGATAAAGGGTCAACTAGTATGAAAAGATTGAGTCACATTTATGGTGAGAGAAAATAGTGAGAAAACTCACTAAAAGAGAGCAAAAGAAATCATACATTTAGATAATCACGAAGAAGAGTGTTAACATGTGTGTTGATACCTCTATGATTTAAAAAGAAAATCCAAGATTATAGAAATACTAATTCACCTCCCCTTTTGATATTTCAACTAGCCTCTTAGATGTTACAATTGGTATTAGGGCTAGATTGATTCATACATATTTATATATCTCAAGGAGTAGATCCTATGATTAGTGAAACTACCAAAGTCTCAAATCATTGACCACCCATGTTTGATGGAACTAATTATGTATTATGAAAAACTAGAGTTAGAATATATGTTACAAGTCACGGATCAAAGATTTGGAAAATGATTAAAGAAGGACAATAAAAATCTGATGATGAGTTTATATAGGAGAATAATTGTACATTAAATAAAAGGGCTATAAATATCTTATTGAGTGTTATTCATGTTTTTGAATTTAATAGTGTGTCAAGTTGTGAGACAATCAAAGAAATTTGAGACAAGTTTAAAATGACATATGAAGGGGCTTCACAAGGAAAACAAAATAAATATTTTGGTGAGTAGATATAAATTATTTCAAATAGACAAAGGTGAATCTATCCATGATTATGTTAAGAGATATGATGAAATTGTCAATGGAGTGAAAAACCTTAGGAAAATATATTCTAATATTGAATAAAGTAGAAAACTACTTAGATCTTTGACTAATAATTGGATGGGTAAGAAAATAATAATAATAGAATCTAAATATTTAAATATTACTTATTGTGATAATATCATTGGTTCTCTTTTAACACATGAAAACATTTGTAGCTAGAAGTAAATCTATTGTAGAAGAATATGGAAAGAAGCTTTCTCTTAGATGTACTAAACTTCAAATGATGAAAATGAGATTGTATTGTTGACTAAAAGGTTACATATATTATAGAAGAGAAAGAAAAGTTTCAAGCATACTAAAGATGTGAATAATCTACCTGAAAATGCTTACCTATATTTTTGAATTTAAGAAACCAAGTCATATCAGGGCCGATTGTCTAATGTGGAAAACAAAGAAGAAAAAGAGAGCAATGATGATTGATGTACTAAAATCTATCATTGGCAAGAGGTGCAAGATCCATGCAATAATTAGAAATTTATAAAATCGAAACCTACACTAAGATAAAAATTAATTTAGGTGTATGGGTGTTTTGGGTCGAATCCATGAGGGAATGTAATTTGAGAAAATCCTAAATCCATTTAAATGGTTCTCTAATACTCTAATTCTGTAATCATCATTTTTTGTGGTTGATAACTGAAAATTGTTGAGTGGAAGAGTAAATAAAATTAAATTATCTAAATATTTAATTCCTAATAGCTAGAAAGTAATAAAAATAGAAATGAGTGCTGAAAGCAATAAATAAACTCTCAAAAAATCACCTGGAGTCTCAGCAATTCCGAAATCTATCGCTGGAATAGATTGGGGGAAAGGGGTTTTGACAAATTTGAAGTCAAAATAGTAAACAAACTCTCACAAATCTGCTTGGAGGCTCGACACTTGTAGAATCTCACCCACACAGTGGATTTTTGTTAAAATTCATAAAGAAATTCAGAAATGTAAAGTGCAGGCGTCAGGGGCAGAATCGCCCTTTAGGTCGAGGAAGAAGGGGAGCAAATCCTCTTGACGCTTCCAGCATGCATCCGTTGAGGAGAGGGAACTAGGACCATTTCACCTTGGCTGCACAACAAGCTGTCCTCCAAGCTGTCACCTAGGAGGGTCTCCACGTGCTGCCAGCACTTCGCCCTCACAAACATTGGAAGCTCTTCCAACGTTCGTGAGGGCGAGTGCTGGAAGAAATTGCTACAATGGGACAAAGGGTTCATCTAAACTGTCACCTGAGAGGACCCACAAGTCACCTGCCGCCCTCATGAGCGTTGGAAGAGCTTGCTACAGCAAGATGAACCCCTCACCTCCGCATGTGCCATCTCTTCCTCTCACATGCACCGACTATCAACTCCCAAGCCTAGGGCTCATTTACTTATATTTATATTTTTTTCATGAATCATCCATAAAATCTTGAGAAAATTAGAAAACATTAAGTTAAATCCTAAATCTCAATATATAGATATAAATGTGTATAGTATGATCTAATGTTTTATAATGTTCAGAGATTATGTCTTCAATGTAAAATATAATATTTCTCATAAAAAATATTTTAGAGTGCTAGCTTCAATAATATCTAACGATATGCTCTAAATTAACATGTATTTTATGAGAAATGTTCTAAAATGTATTTATGCAAATGAACCCTTAATATATGTGAATAGCATAACAAATACTTTATATGTGGAGGATATGCATGATCTTGAGGTGATAAATGGTGCATTATCAATGAGGACATGGAGTGACAATGATTCTACTTTAAATGAGGAGAAAGAGAAACAAGATAACATTTGTCTAATGATAAAGATCACCAAGGTATATAATTCTAATTCCTCTTTTTTGCAAGAAGATTTTCATGAATTGATTAATGTTGTTGGTAGTCTAAGAGAAAAATGAAAAATCTAATAGAATGAAAACTAGACACAAAAAATCAACCATAATACTAAATGATAAAGAAAAATATCACATAACAATCATTGATAGGTTATCAATGAAAAATGAATAGATTCTTAAGAAACTTCATATTTCTAATGAAGATGATGATGACACTTGTTTTGACTCATCATTTATCTGCGAATAAACACATAACATATAACATATATTTGAAGAAAACATAGAAGTAGCTGATGCATTTAAGTGCCAAATATCCTTATATGTCGTAACTATTTCAGCACCTGACTACATCATACATGTTAAAATCATTTATGATTTAAATGCAAAAAATGACAAGCTTGAAGATTAGAACAATATGTTATACACAAGATTAAATAGTCTAAAGAAAATATGATAAATTAGGAAATAAATTAAATGAGTTATAATATTTTTCCAATAAATGATATGGCATTTAGAGAGTATTTAATATGGTGCTCGTAAGTCAAAAAAGATCATTGAGGAAAGAAGAATGATGATTTAATTCCTACAATATTCAACCATATATTAATCTAAAAAAGGCTTATAACACATTCCATATGGATACCTAAAGATAGTATAGTTAATCCCAAATTAATTTAGGCTCCTAAATTGAAAACTTAATTTTTATTTTAGGAAAATCTCTAGTGAACCACCTCACGGTGGTACTTAGACAAAGGGTATTCAAGACATATGACTGAAGATCAAAAATGGCTATCTACATTTAATATAGGAGTAGGAACATTTATGGATGATAAAAATTAAGAATATCACATAATTTTTCAACACCTAGAACTCAATAGAATGGTGTCATTGAAAGGATAAATAGAACATTACTTTATTTATTTAGAACTATGTTAGTTGATAATAACCTTCCAAAATATTTTTGGGCTGAAGTTGTTAGTACTATATGACGTGATTAATGGAGGATTAATCAAATTTAAAATGAAGAAAACACCTAATGAATTATGGAGAAATAAGAAGCCTAACTTGAGTTATTTCAAACTATTTGGTTACAAGTGTTTTATTTTCAATAATGGTAAAGATTGTCTAGAAAAATTTGATAAACATAGTGATGAAAGAAAATTTCTAAGATACTTTGAAAATTTCAAGTCATATAGAATATATAACAAAATAAAATTAGATGTTGAGGAATCTATACAAGTAAAATTATATAGAAAAACTAAAGGTTCAACAAACTATACATTTAATAATTGATAATGTTGACATGGGTTCTGACAATAATAAAAAATAGAAGATAAAAGAGAAGAATTGCCTCATCTAGAGTAGAATGTCAAATAGAAAAAATGTACCTAGGGCTTGGAAGTATGTTAAGAGTCATCCAAAAGAAAATGTTTTAGGAAATCTAAATGAAAGGGTGAAAACTAGATCTGCATTAAGAAAATAAACTTACATATGATAATTTTAAATTAGTTTTTGTATTTATGCATTAACATCTTATATATAGATGCTCATTAGTGGGCAGATAATGTATTTATATGCGTTACCAATTCATTATGACATTCATAATGTTTTACTATTTAAATCATAATGTATATTATTTTACTTGTCTTATTGATATTATGAGACTAACCCCACTTGACTTTTATGAAGTCAAGTGATGATTCTCTCATATTTTCTTGATAATGATTTTATTACAAGGACTTATGTGAATTATTATCATGAGTTGAGTGTAATGAAAGAAGCCTAAGTTCTCAGCCCAAGGAAAAGTTCAAGTCTTATGGAGAGGGCAACCTTGATATGTTTATGGACACAAGAAAAGGCAACATCTTAGTTGGGCCCATTTAGACCTCAAGTGGCACATGACCTTGGTGCAGCCCATTTGAACTTAAAAGGACTAACAAATATCGATTTAAAATCATGTTATAACTCAATGCATTTCATTCTTATAGGTTATAATTGATCAAAACTAACATAAAATCAAATCTTTTCAAGGTTTTACTACTAATGGTGGATGCACTAATTGTGACAAAAAATATGACAAATGGTTAAAACAACTCAATGAAATTTGCGCACATGAAGATGAAAAAGATGTTTTTGGATAAGAAGAACATATCTTGGATCATTCTACCCCTCTCTCATATCAAAACCTTGCTCATCTGATTACTACAAATGTTAGATTTTGCCAGATCTGTCCATTTGATACAAATGATAGATTTTTTCAAATTTTTCCCTCATTGAGCTACTAAAGAGGCTGAATTTCTTCCACAAATCTCCCCCATTCTTTGCCCAATACAAACGGTGAAGAATTTCCTTTGAGGATCTTTCTCTAGATGTTGTGATGCTCTTAAAGATGAACCACCTTCACTCCTCGATTTCAGCAAGTGACAGTTACTGAGATTATCCATCAATTGGAGAAGCTGTATGATTGATTTGTGTAGGTGTGGTGCAATGATTGATTTTCTACACCTTCTTCAATCAATGGTTGACAATCTCAACAATTATCACTTGCTGAAATCGAGTAGTGAAGTTGATTCAACTCTGAGCATGCCGGGGTGTCTAGAGAAAGATCCTCAGAGGAAATTTGTTACTATTTGTATCAGATGAAGAATGGGGAATGTGCCTAGAAGAAATTCATCCTTTATAATAGTTGAATGAGGGAAAAATTTAGACGAAATCCATCATTTATATCGAATTGACAGATTGAGTGAAATTTGATGTCTATAGTGGTTGGACGAGAGGGGTTTTGATTCAAGAGGGGAATAGAATAATCGAGGATACATTCTTCTTCTCTAAGAACACCCTTTTAATCTTTTCCTATGTATATTTCATCGATTTGTTATGACTATCTATCATATTTCTTGCTACAATCGGTGTGTCCATCATTAGCACGAAAAACCTAAAAAGATTTAATTTTTCACTAGTTTTAATCGATTAGAAGCTACAAAAAATTAAATTCATTGAATTATAACATGATTTCGAATCTATACTTGGCAATTTACTTGGCTAATTTCTCTCTAGACAATCAATGCATCATTTGGCATGATTTTTGCCGATTTTTTAGGATTTCATCAATTTTCTGAATTTAATGATTGTTCTGAAATTTCCTTAATATTTTTATAAAATCAGAATAAATGCATAAATACTCTTAAAAATGATATAAGAATAAAAACATATTATAAAATATTTAATCATATTACATTATTAATTTTTCCATGTAATTCTTGGAAATTAACATTAAAATCATAAAAATCAAATATAAATTTTCTAATTTAAAGTATTTTGCAAGTATTTTAATTAAAATTAAAGCATAAAGCACAAAATATTAAGGATATTATCATCTAAATATTGAGAGTTATCACACATGTTCAGAGACATAAGTAGGATAAGAAAATTTAGGGCATTCATTTTAAACATGATTGGAACTTGCAAAAATTGTGCAAATTTGTTTCCTTAATTTTTCCTAAAAAGCTGGTTTCCATTTTATAATTCAGCTTATTAAATTCTTTTTTCCATTCTTTCTAATTTTATTTTCTAATCTCATATATTTCACTCTTAAATCTATAGAAAGAAGAACAAGATGAATAATTAAAAGAATTATCACTAAGTTTGTTAATATGGGAATAAGCTTCATCTTCATTTTTATTCAATAATGTACCTCCGCAAGAAGCATCTATCATTTATTTATTTGATTCATATAAGCCTAAATAAAAATTTAAATTATTTTCCATTTAGGGATATCATAATGAGGTTATTTTCTCATCATAGCTTTGAATCTATGTCATGCTTCATGAAAGAGTTCATTACTATTTTGTATGAAGCTTATGATATTTCTTCTCATCCTCATAGTCTTCCCTCTAGGGTAAATTTTTTTTAAGAATTCCTACACTAACTTAGTCCACGATTTTATTTTTCTATCAAAACTAGAAATCCAATAACTAATATCACTTTTCAATGAAAATGAAAATAGGATCAATTTCAATTAATCATCAACTTCTTTCACAATTCCACATACCTTAAGAAATTCTTGTAAATGATCATATAGATTCTTAACACTTTCTCCATAAAAGGTAGATAGTAATTGAACTATTCCTAGATTAATATTATGTTTGCAAATGGGTTGTTGCAGAAAATAAAGATCAGAAGGAGGATTAAAATATTCTCCCATAGGTCTAGGATTTTCTCAATGCTCATTCATATTATTAGAATCAAGAGATGATGATTTTGTTTTCTCCAACTTTAATGACCTCTACTATTTTTCACATTCTCCTTCCTAACAGGTAAACCAGATGCAATTTGTTTTAAGACAATAGAGGAAAAGATGTTCCTAATAGAGAATAAAAAATTTTGAAATTACCTTCCCCAAGTGCCAAAAATTAATGTGGTCCCAAGTTATCATTAAAATCATTAATCAATTTTAAATATTTATTGACCTAATTTCACCTAAAATAAAAATAAAAATAAAATTAGTATTAGTGGTGAATTAGGTCATCTCCTCAAAGAAGGAATCAAAAGAAATGATTTGATTCTCTATCAAAAACAAGTTTTACAATAATATCTATATTATTGTGAGAAAATATTGGTTGCAATGATGATTAACATTAAATGAAAAGGAAAACAAAGTAACATAACTTTCAAATGAATAAGATCAAAGATACATAAATGTTCACACAAATTAAATAATGTAGTAGTACATAAATTTGGAAACCAAATAGAAATATTCATATTTTGAAAGAAATAAATAAAAATAAATTGAAAGCAATAAAAGCTTATAACCCTTAGTATCTTTGAGTTCTTCTTGACCTCAGGGTAGATCCCTTACCTTGCATCCAATTCAATGAAATTGATTTGAGGTGATTGATGTTGAGTAAAAGAGACAAATCCTCTCATATGTCAAGTTGCTAAAAATCAAGCCCAATGAATATAGGAACATAATAATTACCTATTAAACACTTTACTTAAACATTTTCACACTCTATTTTATGAATTATATTATTTGCTTATTTTCTACAGGAATGTGAGTGTCAAGATAATGACAAGAGGGAAAATTAATTTATAACTATGTTGCACAGCTAAGGGCACATAATTTTTCTCTAATCTTCTAATTTTATCATGGCATTTATATAGTATGTAAACATGAAAAATTAAAAACGTAAAGAAGACTTGTAAATCTTATAGGATGTAGGGACAAAACTAGAAGGCCTCATGTACGGCACACAATCCTAAAAGAAGGGAGCCACCACCAGCCTCTCTTCATTCATGATCAGTTCTCTTTCTCTTCTTCCTTCCTTAGTGCATCCCTCTCCTACTATGGGAACTACTCTCTCCCTTGGCACCACCTGCAACACACCATAGGTGGGCTAACTTGTCCCTCCCCCTTTCAATAGTGACAATGCTTGTAATGATCGTGGGTCTCCTCCCTTGGTGCAGTAAGAAAAGGATCAACTGAAGACACCCACCCCTGTGTGAGGCTATTGTTCTCTCCCCACATTCATTAAAACAAAAGGGAGAAATCACTTTCATTTTGTTCCTTTGACTTTTATGTAATTGAACCTCTTTTCTCTTAGTTAATTCAATTTAAATTTTGTGAAACTCTTTTTCCTTTTGCCTCATCAATTTTGAATAGTCGAAGTCGTTGAAGGAAGTGGGGAAACATCCCTACTAGTCATCGTTAATTTATCTACGAGTGACTAGTTGAACATTGAGAGAAATATTCATCTTAACATGTATTGAATTTTTCTATTTGTGGCTACTAAATTTCAGAGAGTAAATAAATCAAAATATGATCATTAATTAATATACATCAAGTAATTCAAAACTCTCCTTATGTTCTATCTGGTTTTTCACTAATATATCAAGAGACTATTCCTACAAAAATTAGTTTATAAATTTAAAATTGATGATCTTAATAACAATGACTTAAGAGAAATTAGTGATTGTCTTCTTCCTCTTTGGCTCTACTAGGAAGACCACTCAAAATCATACATAATTCCTTGTGGAAAATGTCACTAAATAACTTGAGTTGGAAAAAGGGTTAGAGAAAATAGTTATCAACCAATTAACCATTTAAACGGTCCCAAATTCATTAAAAAAGTAGAGTTATAAAGTTCTGCTATTTTTTATTGCATCTTAGAATTTCAAATTGTAAAATTATTTCAAATATTGACACTAAACATTGATAAATTTTGAAAATTATATGCTAATCTATTATCAAATCAAGGAGAATGATGCATATTTGAGAAGTATTTCCCAAGTTATCATATTAATTATTTTATTTTTCATTTAAATGGACCTTTCTAAATCTTGATTTAAATTGATATTTTATGAGTCAATAGAAAGTTGATGAGATTTATTTCATATATTGAGGCTTGATTCTCATTTATTCTATTTTTAAATAAAAATCTTAATGTGGTAAATTTTTATGATTAATTGAAATATATTTTCTACAATTTTATGAAATTTGCAAGCATTAAAAAATATAAAAAATAGAAAAATAGGCAACATGCTAGCAGGCTAGAGGCACACTGCTTAATAAGTTTGATGTGAGTAAGAGGCCACACTATATCTAGAAGTGGGTCCAAAGGGTGCATTGCCTCGCAACCCATGTAAATAGGTTTGTGGATCATAGAAGATGGGTCTAAGCTACAAAGGCTCATCTCTACAGCCTATTGGGAGCCAAGGGTGGGACATGGATCAACCCTAGGGGTGGGACAGGGGTGGGACATGGCATGTGGCATGGTGTGAATGCTGTGGCAGCGATTTGTAAGTGAAAAGGTGAAATCAGGTGGCAAACTTAAACGTCTGAGTAAAACAGGAAAATCTTGAGTTGCAGGATGAATTTTTCAACAAGGTTTTTGGCTAACAGTGCCCTAGATCTTGGCTATTACATCCAATAATACCAAGCCAAGAAAATTAGTTGAAGGAGGTGGAATCCTCGAGAGGGCGCTCATTCCTCTAGTGTCACACCATTTATGTGCGCTCTCCTTTCTCTTCCCCCAAATCTGAAGATTTGGTTCACTTCTTCAATCAACTTGACACTTCCAGAAAGAAAGTGGATCCACAAAACTGCTGCACTATGGCTGCTGACATAGGGTTTGGGACAGAATCTGGGATGCTTGTACAAGCGAGAGGAGAGTATAAATAGGGTTTTTTTTGTGTTGAATCTGTTGGTGGTCTCCCTTGACTTTGGATTTGGGCCTTGTTGGGCCTTGAACGTGGATTCGCTGCTTCTCTCCTCCTCATTAATGTCCCATTTATCTACATCCTGAAATTCACCAAAACTCCAAGAAAAATATGAGGATAATTCACTTGATTCCAAAGAGTCAAGTGATGTTAATTCATAAGTAAATAAATGTTCAAAATAAGGACTAGATAAATAATTCACGTATGTGATAAACCAAAAATTGTCGTTATGATTAGGGTTAATCAAATAAAATTTATAAACTGACCTCCAAATATGAATTGATAAATTTAATATATTGGGGAGTTCAAGTCGATCCTCAGGGAATTAAGAGGTAATCGCATCAAATTTTTATGATTTTTTTTTTATGAGAGCTGGGATGAAGGGATGATGGTGGTTCACCAAAACATAGTATGGTGCTTGATTCTCTCACTATTATTGTCTAAAAAAAATCAAAACACAAGTTTCTAAGAGTAAAAATCAATCTCAGGTATGCAATGGTTGTTCCTATATCTATTTAGAATGTTTTATGAAAAGAATTAATGTACTAAACTACTTCATGATGCAAAACATTGTGGTGAATCTAAAAAAAGATTGTTCATAGATGATATGAGTTAAACGAATTCGAACAAAATCTAAAGGAGAATGAAATGAAGTTGGAATGATTCTAAATCCAAAAAGACATGCATACAAAATAAAGGAAATCAAAGAGCCACAAAGTTTGTCGGGGAAATGAAAGAAATGTTCATTTACGGAAAAATGTGAAGGGAAGAAGAGGAAATCATGGAAGAAGGTTGAGAGTTGATTGATTTCAATTGAAAGCTATTTTGAGGTTAATAGAAATGAAGTATTAATGTGATGAAGTTGAAATCATTTTGAGGTCTTTCTATATTTATTGAATCTAATTCACTTAAACTGAAAATTGAAGAACATGGAAGAACATGAACCGGAATCGATGAAACTCAGAAAAGGAGATTTCGAAATTCTAAATTCTGAAGCAAAACTGACTTGGATCTCTCTTCTAATCCGACATGTCACCATCTGGACTTGTAGAGATCGAGATCTAACCTAGGAAAGGGTGAATTTATACCTCAAATTTGCTGAAAATTGCAAGAACTTAAAGAACTTGTAACGGTGCCACAGAAAGGAATGGAAGAACGACTGGAATTTCACATCCTCTAAATTCAGGAAAGGAACCCTCAAAAGACAGCAGAAGGGCACCCCCCAAATTTGTTGTTGTGAGGGGGTATTTATAGTCTCCCTCAAGTCCACAGAATTTGACAAAAAAGAGAAAGAGAAAGAGAAAGACAATGAGAAGGAGAAAGACCAAAATTCAATAAAGGGAGAGAAAAATCCTACTTAACTTTCTTCTTCCTCCACTAGAGTGTGTTGACCCTTGAACATGGTCCTCCTTCTACTTATTGACTTGAAGTCACTCTTTGACTAGAAATTATGGCATCTCGACTGTTGACTTCTTTGAGTGTTGAACCCACACATGTCAACTGCCTCTCCTCCATTGTTTTTTCACTACCAGCCATCGACTGCAACCTCTTTCACATTCCCTTGCTCCTCTTCCTACCTCATGCTGAACACTGGCAGCAGCCCCTCCGCCACATACAAATACGGCACAGGATCCACTTTCAACCTCCTTGACCACCACTCTCTCTTTGACAGCAGCGCCCACCATCAGCAAACCCATGGGGTATCCTTGTCTCTCTCTTCCTCTGTCACCTCTCCTTTGCATCACACCCACCAAGAGCACTTGATCAGTACAGCTTTCCTAGGGTGTGCACCGGTGAGGATGGAGCCCATCCCAGCTGGGCCTTTCACTGGCTACACCACGATACTCAAGGGTTCTATGTTCTTAAAGAATATAATATTACCCGTCTCAAAAATAGTCTTAGTAGTGAGATCATAAAATTTATATTTCCTAAATCGTTCAGAATAACTAACAAAGTAACAACTTAATGTGCTAAAGTCAAGTTTCCTTTCATTAGGCCTATAAGGTCTTGCCTTTGTAGGACAACCCCAAACCCGTAAATGCCTTAGATTAGGTTTTCTACCTATCTAAAGCTCATAAAGAGACTTCCTTACATTCTATATTCTCCTTAGTCTAAATTTCATGTTAAATCACCCTAAAGCAATAAAATCGTGAAATTTTCTAAGATTATTTCTAAGATAATTTGTCAACTTCTCAAAGTAATAATATTTAGAAGAAGGTTAGAAAAATCGTGAGAAATAATTCTCCATATTGGATGTAACTAAGAAGTAAAATTTAAAGGCAAACTTGGTGCATTTTAGGGGTGAAGCTCATGAACATGTAAATGTATCAATTCATGAATATTATGGCACATTGATGTACTTTTTATAGAAATTATTAGCTAATATTTAGTGATAAATTGAGTTTTATCACACACCTCGACTTAAACATCGCTAGTCCCTTAGAAATGCTGCATTTTCTATGATAACACAATTCAAACCTTTGAATGATTAGGCATGTGCATGAAGTGTTAATATGTCAATTACACTTCTAAGTAGGAATATCCCCATGAGGATTAGATCACATTTGGCCAATCTCCTGGTTCTTTGGAAAGAGCTAGTGTAGGTGAGAGTGGCTTACTTCTTACCAAGTGTGATGCTATCATTGTGAATCTCTCCTCCTCACACCACACTAGGTTCTCACAACTCTCCCCAAGTGAGGTCCCTTTCCTTTCCCATGTATAAGAAGTGGCTATTCTAGAAATCCCCACTAGTGTGTCTCCACTAGACAGCCAAAAACATCCATTCCTCTCCTCCCATGAGCATAGAATATCAAGTGTGCATAAAAAGAAAATGGGTGATGAGGATGTTTCGTGTCATGTATCTATGTCATAGGGGGAAAAGAAAAAAAAGGAAGGTTTGTAAAGAATAATGATCATGTATGCATTGGGGGAAATATTTTGAGGGTTTGGTGAATCACTTTGGACAACTACTTCCCAAGATTTTAGAAGAAGGGAGATAGAATATGACGATCAAAGGGAGAAAAGAATTTTAATGGACACAATTTACTTATTTTTCTGATCACAACCCTCAGATCTATAGATTCACATGGCACTTACAGGGAGAATCATGAGTATCAAAGTAGATTGTATTTCTCCCCTCTTTTTTTTCTTTTTTTTCTCTTTTTCTTTTTGAAGGTGTAAAAATCTTTATGTAAGGTAAAATTGTGTCGACTGGAAGGGTGTGATAATCAGAAGTATAAATTAAGAGTTTTTGGTCCATACTTTGAGACTGAAAAGAAGATAGGACGAAGGGGATTAAGAAGATGAAGAGTGAAATTAGAATAGGGAGAAAATATAGGGAGATAGAAATACTTGAGAATTAGCATCCTTAGTGATTTATGACATGATAGAGAGGTTCCCACAATGGGTATTTTCAAGGAGTGGTATGAAGAAAGGTGTATCATTGGGTGCATAGGATAGGCTCAACTTCGAATATTGGCTTAAGGGTGGTCCAAAAATAAGGTGATTCCATGCTTTGGGACTTGAGGAGATGAATGATTTGTCTCTCCAATGAAGACCCAATCTAGCAAGGACCCTAGATCCTATAATGAGGCCATGGCTATCCTAAAATTATAGATTTATCACCCCAATTCACTATGATAGTACTTTCACCCTTTAATTTTCATGCTCACTTCCCACCATTACTAGGTATCCTAGACTTTAAAAATAGGCCAAGAGTGTCTAGACCTATGGCTCTTACCATGAAGAAGTACTATTGATGCGCTCCAAAAGCTTACTTCAATGCATATGCCTTTAAGATCAAGGATCGAATTGTATGATATTTATTCAATTGCATGTAATAAGATAAATTCATTTTCATTTTCATGCAATAGGCCTATCTCCCCTCCCAAGTTGTCATTGGCCTCAATGATATGCATAGCTATATGAGCATGAAAATGGAAATGTTAGGAAAGAAGACTTTGACCTTAGTGTACTTGCATGTTGATAAATTGGTGAGGGGTTGATGACCTCCGTGGAGTCTTCATTCTCTTAGGAATCCTTCTACATATTATTAGAAAAGAAAAGAACAAAAGACCAAAGAAAGTAGATGAAATACTTATAATTTGTTGGGTTGCCTCCCATGAGTGCTTTCTTTAATGTCTTTCAGCTAGACTCTTTTTAGCTCATGTGTCGGAGAGGAAATATATCTCATGATGTGGCTTTTTTTCATGCTCAAGGTAAGGTTTAAGTCTTTGTCCATTCACCATAAAAGTTTGTTCATTTTTAGGATTATATATTTTTATTGCCCCATTATTGAGAACATGCATAAAAATATAAGGTCCATCCCATCTAGATTTTACTTTGCTAGGAAAAAGTTTTAGCTTTGAATTGAAAAGCCATACCTTTTGTCCTTCAAAGAAATGTTTCCTCCTTATGTGCTTGTCATGGTAGGCCTTCATTCTCTCCTTGTAAATCTTTGAACTTATATAGGCCTCATTCCATAGCTCATCAAGTTCATTCATTTGAAGAAACCTTGTCTTACCCACCTCATCCATGTCAACATTTATTTGTTTAATTGCCCAATAAGCTTTATGCTCTATCTCTACAGGAAGGTGGCATGCCTTTCCAAACGCCAACCTATAAGGTGACTGATAACTCATTGATAGCATGATAAATATAGTAGTGATATCTATGATTTTATATGCTTTTGGGCTTTGAATTTCTCCTATGTCATTCTAGTAATATTAAAATAATGAATGTGAGTAACTACTTCGTATTTACTTCTATCCATGAAAAATTAGTGATATACATATGATTCATGATTTCTATGAAATTATTGATGATTTAAATATATAAAAAAATTATATACCATTTCATAAGGATTAACCTTGAAATATCTTGCTCTAATTCAAGCACATATGAACATTACTTAATTTATTTCTTTTTATGACTAACCTTGCTTGACTTCTTGGAAGTCTAGCAGTTTTATTATTGATGAATATTTTTAGTGTATGGTGTGCAGGAGTTTGGTGAAATTAATTAAAGAGCTCAAAGTATATTGGGTTGGAAGAAGAGATGATTTAGCTTTGATCCAAGAAAGGCCCAAAGGAGGAGAGGGGAACATGACCTTCTCAGCCCAATCCATCTTCAATCATTCTCTCTAAGATGGGCCACGAAATTGAAGATTAAAAGAGGGCCCAATCAAAGTAAGGAGAAAAGGGTATGTGAAGATAAATGATAAAAGAGAGGGTTTTTTTGAGAAAAATCTCCCTATGTATAAAACCTCTTTTCTTTTCACATTTTTCCTCATTTTAGAGATTGCCCTAGCAAAGGCTAGCCTTTGGAAACAACTCTCATAGGATCCGGATTGATAAATCTGAATAGAGGTGGATTATTGCAATTCTTTTCTTGATCTTTAAAGTGTGTTCTTGTTGGAGAAAACTGTCTAATTCGGGCAAAATATATAGACCCAATGTATGCCCTTCTAGATCCTGAAATTTGTGATTTATCTTTTAATATTCAATAGAAACATTGTTTCTCTCATCCTCTCTCCTTACTTCTAAGAAATCAAAACCCTAATTCAACCGTTCCTTTTGAGATATTAGATTTCTTGATTTTCATATGAAAATCAAGATCTCCTTGATCCTTCCTCCTTTCATCATCTTTTCTTCTCTCAAATCAACTTCTTAAACCCTAGTTATTGAACTGCCTATAAAACACCTCTAGAAATGTCACCTTACAGGTTAATATATGGGAAGGCTTTTCACCTTTCTGTGGAAATTGAACATAAGGCTTATTGGGCTATAAGAAAACTTAACCTATCTTTAGATGAAGTAGGTAAGAATCGCATATTGCAGCTGCACGAGCTCCAAGAATTGAGGAATGAGGCATATGAAAACTCCATGATTTATAAAGCGAAAATGAAGGCGTTTCATGACAAGAACTTGAGTAGAAGGAATTTTCATGCGAATCAAAAAGTTTGGCTTTATAATTCTAGATTGAAATTATTTCTAGGAAAATTGAAATCTAGATGGGTTGGACCATACCTTGTGATTAAAGCTTTTGACTGTGGTACAATTTTTATTGCAGATCCCAAAACAGGTGAAAATTTTAAAGTGAATGGTCAAACATTGAAACCCTATTTAGATATGGATTCCCCATATTTGCCTAGTTCCATTCAATTACAGGATCCATCTATTGAATCTCAACCTTCTTAGAAAATTCTTGCAACAATAATCTATCTATTAAAAGCTTAATTATCCCTTAGTCAAGCTGAGCTCCTTAATAGATCAGCTCCTTTGACGTTTTTCTTGAGTTTTCAATAAGTGGACAGATTAAACAATCCAGGGGAGGAAAATCTTGGGACCATGATTACAAAAATATGGGAAGGCTAAAAGAAGAAGAGTCTATTCTCAATTTGCACATTTATACTTTCTTTCTTAATTAATATTTGCATTAGGGAGAATGCATATAGTAGTTGGGGGAGAGCATAAATGTGTGAGGATTAATACATGAGGTTAGCATCAAATTTTTTGAAAATGAAAGAAAAAATTCTGATGTATGCATGAGTTTTATTTGTTCTTTCTAATTATACTTGAATCTTGATACAAGGCTTACATCATGCATACATTGGTAGGGGACAGGACCCCTCGCCACCACAGCATGAGGCTGAGGTGACGAAGGAGACCCCCAGACCCCCCCCACACTGTCAACCAGATCATAGAGCCCAAGGACAAGAAACCCCGGGTTCTGCTACACTACATGAAGGGCTTCCCACCCCTTGGGCCCACATCGGGTCCATGGTAGGAAGGGACGACCCACTCCATTTTGGCCCTCGCTTGCCTATTACCTCCTCCTTTGGGTCATTTGTGTGGGCCCAATTGAAGGAGCTGGTGTCCTTATTCCCCTCACCCCGTTCTCATTGGGCCACCTTCATTTAGGCCCAATAGAGAGGAAGGCCCACCCGAGACTGTATCACCTGGGAGGCTTAACATTTTGGGCCTCTCATGTGGTTCTTCACCCTTGGCCCATGTGGGCCCCTACATAAGGGGATGGAGAGTCACCGCTAAGGAGGAACCATTTATTTTGAATAGAAAGAGTGTTTGTGAGCTTCGACTATAGAGAAAGGGAGAGGAGAAGCCTAAGGCATGGGGGCAGTGTCTGATCACTGACGCCACCTCCTCGTTTATGATCAACTGCCGCCTCACTGCCACTTGTGGGTCCAATGCAGTCATATGCTTGCCCCACACCCAACACTCCACTCCACGCCCTGACGAGCAGCGGTCATTGTGCTCGCAAGTCCCGTGAGCCTGACTGCGTGTCGTTGTGACCACCTGCGAGTTCATTGCAAGTTCTGATTAGGAACTAGGCCAAGTGCCTCAGATAGTCCGGCTATGTCACCACCCCCTGGCCCATCAGCAGTCCATCTGGCACTACTGAACGCTTTGCGTGGAACTGCCCTTTGCTTACAAGGAATCACCAGCTACACTACAGCGATGCTCCTCATCCGCCAGGCTTGCGCCGCTCTTGCTGCCGTCGACCTTGTACCTATATGAGGAACCTCCTACCCTACTATGACCAACTGGGCCGAGGCTCGTAGGTTAGCACTCTTCCCCCTGTCAGTCTGCCTTTACTTTGTGCAGTGCTTTGACATGCACGTGTCCTTGTCAATCTGTCAGTCTGCCTTCCTACTCCTGCCCCTCCGCCAATGGGCCTAGCTAGGTGGGACAGGTTGGGTCTCGCCTTGGGTGTGTGCTTTGACGTGCACGCATGCAAGACCTTCTGTGTTGGCTGGCGAGCTCAAGCGATAGTAACCGTGCCGACAGCATCAGGGTTTCTCTTGATAGATGTGGATGGGAAGGACTCCCTGCACCTGCATCCTTGTTGACACCGACGAGTGTCCGCAGGTGTCATTGCCTTCAACACCTGCTTGCCTCCCTTCCCCCCATTAGTCACATATAGTAACCCCATTCTTCCCCCCCATAGTGCCACATTCCCCCCCCCCCCTTACTAGAGGGCGGATCACCGGCGGTCCTACATCATACATTCCCCTTCAACTAAGTGGACATCGAAATAAAGGTGGATTATTTAGTGTTCAGAAAACTTAATTTAGGGAATTAAAATAGGTAATCAAAGGGTATATATGTTTTTGGATGAACATAAGTTATCATGAGCCAATTCCATGCCACCTCATTTCTCAAAATTTAGAGTATCACCCTCATTTTAGCCCTAGATTCGTGGTGCAAGTAACTCTCACTTTAAAAATTTTCTCATGAACCATGTGTGATATGCAGTAAATCTACCTTGATATTGGGCTTGATTTTTGTTTATGAGTTTCTATTTTAGACCAAGAGCAGTAAATTGAATCCTTTTCTATCTTGATCAATATCTGGTTAAAAGGTTTCAAATTAGTTGATGCATCTTCAAGTTATTAATTATGATTAAACCCGAGGCATAGGTCATAACATTGTGAACATTACACCAGCTAAAAAAAAAAAGTGCTAGCAGCACCTTAGCTGATCCCATGGGGCTTCCACATGTGAGATTAGGATTAGCAAGGCTTGCAAAATACCAACATAACTATGTAGAGTGAAGGCCTAGAAGCACTCAAATCAAGGGGGTTTTCTCCATTGTCCCATGGGGCTTCCACATGTGAGACTAGGACAAATAAAAGAAAAGGTCGAAGGGAAACGCTACCTGCTTAAAGAAATAAATAAATAAATAAAAGGCTAGAATTAGCTAGTGTAATGTAACAGAGTTTATACCTTAGTGTACTCAAGAAATTATGATATGATTTGAAGTACAGAGATTGATTTTGAAGCTTAGTAAATTAGTGAGTGATAGATAGATTAGAATTCTAACCTTTGTTCAAGGAGAACTTAGGAATTCATAGACATAAATTTAGTTTTTGATCTTTGTAATTTGTGAAATATATTTTCAGGTTCATGAGATCAAAAGAAAAATGTAGGATCATAATCAATACATACCATTGCTAAGGAACTACCAATGAGCTAAATTCAGGGGTGTGATAACTCATTGATAGCATGATAAATATAGTAGTAATATCTTTGATTTAATTTGCTTTTGGGTTTTGAATTTCTCCTATGTCATGCTAGCAATATTAAAATAATGAATGTGAGTAACTACTTCATATTTACTTCTATTCATGAAAAATTAGTGATATACAGATGATTCATGATTTCTATGAAATTATTGATGATTTAAATATATAAAAAAATTATATACCATTTCATAAGGATTAACCTTGAAATATCTTGCTCTAATTCAAGCACATGTGAACATTACTTAATTTATTTCTTTTTATGACTAACCTTGCTTGACTTCTTGGAAGTCTAGCAGTTTTATTATTGATGAATATTTTTAGTGTATGGTGTGCAGGAGTTTGGTGAAATTAATTAAAGAGCTCGAAGTATATTAGGTTGGAAGAAGAGATGATTTAGCTTTGATCCAAGAAAGGCCCAAAGGAGGAGAGGGGAACATGACCTTCTCAGCCCAATCCATCTTCAATCATTCTCTCTAAGATGGGCCACGAAATTGAAGATTAAAAGAGGGCCCAATCAAAGTAAGGAGAAAAGGGTATGTGAAGATAAATGATAAAAGAGAGGGTTTTTTTGAGAAAAATCTCCCTATGTATAAAACCTCTTTTCTTTTCACATTTTTCCTCATTTTAGAGATTGCCCTAGCAAAGGCTAGCCTTTGGAAACAACTCTCATAGGATCCGGATTGATAAATCTGAATAGAGGTGGATTATTGCAATTCTTTTCTTGATCTTTGAAGTGTGTTCTTGTTGGAGAAAATTGTCTAATTCGGGCAAAATATATAGACCCAATGTATGCCCTTCTAGATCCTAAAATTTGTGATTTATCTTTTAATATTCAATAGAAACATTGTTTCTCTCATCCTCTCTCCTTACTTCTAAGAAATCAAAACCCTAATTCAACCGTTCCTTTTGAGATATTAGATTTCTTGATTTTCATATGAAAATCAAGATCTCCTTGATCCTTCCTCCTTTCATCATCTTTTCTTCTCTCAAATCAACTTCCTAAACCCTAGTTATTTTTATATAAAATATTCTTAAATTCTGAAATCGAAATCTTGATTTTCTTGGAATAACTCTCTTGAAAATCAAGATTATTGTTCTTCCTTCATCTTTCTATCATTTTTCTCTCTCTAATCATTCTTCTTCTTTTTCTAAACTTAAAAGAATCAGAATTTGAATCCTAATTCCTTGAGGATCGACCCCCTACTTGCCCGATTCTAAAATTAGAGTAAATAAGGAGGAAAAGTTATAAATATTTTGTATAAACTCAAAGCAAAACAACGGCTATAACAAACCTTAAATTTGAGTTTATCAGTAACATCCCTAAAGGAGACTTATAAGCAGCTCTATATGCCCAAAGAGCATCATTAAGCTTAAGGGACTGGTCTTTCCTATCAATTCGAATAATTTTTTGAAAGGATTCTTTTGAGTTATCTATTAGAAACCTCGACTTGACCAATTTGAGGATGGTAGGGCATAGAAATTTTTTGCGTGATTTCATTGGACTTGAGTAAAACTTTGAATTGGGCATTAATGAAGTGGGATCCATTGTCACTAATGATTGTTTTGAGGCATCCAAATCTAGCAAAAATGTTATTCTTCAATAATTTCAGAACTATTTTATGATTACAATTCTTTGTAGGGATAGCTTCTATCTATTTAGAAACATAATCAACTGCCACAAAAATATATTCATATTCAAAAGATGTAGGGAATGGTCCCATAAAGTCTATGCCCCAAACATCAAAAAGTTCTAATACTAGGATGGGTTGGAGAGGCATCATATTTTTTATTGAAATATTGGTCTAAGATTGGCATTTTAAACAATGTTTTGAAAACTTAAAAGCATCTTTAAATAAAGAAGGCCAATTAAATCCACTTTGTAGTACATTATGTGCAGTTTTCTTCCTCGAGAAATGTCCTCCGCTTAGTGAATCATGACACATTTACAGAATGCTCCTTTGCTCTTCCTCTGCAACATATCTTCTCAGAATATTGTCAAGCCCAAGACTAAACAAATAAGGATCATCCCATAAGAAGTACTTATTTTTGAA
This sequence comes from Spirodela polyrhiza, assembly GCA_024713555.1. NCBI lineage: Eukaryota > Viridiplantae > Streptophyta > Magnoliopsida > Alismatales > Araceae > Spirodela > Spirodela polyrhiza. The sequence goes on along the minus strand of CM046544.1, from coordinate 3,326,802 downwards.
AAGAATACCTCTTTCTCATGCATTAACCAACTTGTCAGTATTTGGCCTGTCACCAAATAGTTGATAATATGTGCATACCAAGGTGTATGAGGTGTATAATCAATCCATAGAATATGTTTATTAGGGGATGAATCATTTAAATCATCCTTATCATTGTTACAAATTCTAGAGAGATGATCAGCAACCACATTATCAAATTCACGTCTATCTTTGATTTCTATATCAAATTCTTGTAGCAATAAAATCTATCTAATTAATCTAGGCTTTGAATCTTTCTTACATAACAAGTATTTTAAAGCTGCATGATCGATATATATATGATGATTTTAGATCCTAGCAGATATGATCTAAACTTCTCTAAAGCAAACACAATGGCTAATAATTCTTTTTCAGTAGTGGTGTAATTGGCTTGAGCCTCATTCAAGGTTTTGCTAGCATAATAAATTAACACATGTTTTCCTTCAATTCTCTACCATAAAACAGCTCTCATATATTAGAAGCATCACTCATAATCTCAAAGGCTCAGCCCAAGTCGAGGTCTCAAAATTGATGCTTCTATTAATGCATTTTTAAAGTATGGAAAGCTTTCATACACTCATCAGAAAATACATAGGCATTGTCTTTGGTTAATAGAGAAGTTAGGGGTCTCACAATTTTTGAAAAATCCTTTATAAATCTCCTATAAAATCCAGCATGTCCTAGGAATGATCTAAGTTGTTTAAGAGTTGGAGGTAAATTTTGAATGACACCTACTTTAGCTTCGTCCACCTCTATTCCTCTCTTGCTTACTATACGTCCAAGGACAATTCCTCCTCTCACCATGAAGTGGCTTTTTTCCCAACTTAAGACTAATCTTACTTCTATGCATCTTGAAATGACCTTCTTGAGATTTCCTAGATTTTCATCAAAAGTCGACCCAAAGATGAAAAAATTATCCATGAAAACTTCTAAAAATTCATCGATCATGTCCGAAAATAGAGAGATCATGCACCTTTGAAATGTAGCTGGTGCATTGCAGAGGCCAAATGGCATTCTTGTGAAAGCAAATGTGTCAAAAGGACAAGTAAATGTGGTTTTGTCTTGATCATGCGGGTTAATTGCTAATTGATTATATCCAGAATACCCATCAAGGAAGCAAAAATATTCCTTGCCCACCAATTTTTCTAAAATTTGACCAATGAAGGGTAAAGGAAAGTAATTCTTTTTTGTGTACGCATTAAGTTTCCTATAGTCTATGCATATCCTCCATTTTGTTGGGAGCCTAGATTAGATCTCCTCTTCATTCTCATTAACCGAAATTGTAAGGCCGGATTTCTTGAGAACTACTTGAATAGGGCTGACCCATTGACTATTTGAAATAGGGTAAATGAAACCGACATCTAACCATTTCACTATCTCTTCTTTTACTACCTCCATCATCTTAGGATTTAGCCTTCTTTGAAATTCCCTAGAGGGTTTGGCACCTTCCTCTAAATATATATGATGCATACATATATCAGGGCTAATCCCTTTTAGATCGCTCAAATGCCACCCTAAGGCCTTTTTGTTTTCCCTCAACACATCTATCAATTTTGATTCTTCCTCATGAGCCAAGTGCGAAGCAATTATTACAGGCATGGTATTGTTCTCTCCTAAGAAAGCATACTTCAAATGATGAGGTAATTCTCTAAGTTCTAATTTATTCTCAAGATCACATGCTTCTTTAATGTTTTCTACTAATGCATCACTGTCAATCTCATGAAGATTAGTAATAGAATTTTTGGTTAAAGAAGTGAATGACCATACCTTTTCAATGATTGCGTCCACCATATCCACTTCTTCCTCGTTCTCCTCTTGAGCATACTTTGCTGCCTTAAAAACATTGAGATAAATCTTTTCTTTGCCACAATGTAAATCATCTGTGTTTGCCACAATGTAAATCAACTGTGCCTGTGGCACAATTGATGTTAGCGCTGTCTGTGGCCAAAAATGGGCAGCCTAAAATGATGGCTGAATCTTGTATATTGTTTAGAGGAGTCATATCTAAAACAAGAAAATCAACAAGAAATAAACATTAAAAAGGTACTTAGATAAATAATGCAGTCATGTTTCATTTTTAATCATAAATAAGTAATAATTATCATGCCCATGAGAACATAAATAGCTAATTAAGGCATAAAAACATGTAATCATCACTACATATTTGATATCATCACTACCAAAGCCTCAAATCATATACCACCCATGTTTGATGGAACTAATTATGTATTCTAAAAAACTAGAGTTAGAATTTATGTTACAAGTCATGGATCAAAGATTTGGAAAATGATTAAAGAAGGACAATAAAAATCTGATGATGAGTCTATATAAGAGAATAATTGTACATTAAATACAAGGGCTATGAATATCTTATTGGGTGTTATTCATATTTTTGAATTTAATAGTGTGTCAAGTTGTGAGACAATCAAAGAAATTTGAGACAAGTTTAAAATGACATATGAAGGGACTTCACAAGGAAAACAAAATAAATATTTTGGTGAGTATGTATAAATTATTTTAGATAGACAAAGGTGAATCTATCCATGATTATGTTAAGAGATATGATGAAATTTTCAATGGAGTGAAAAACCTTAGGAAAATATATTCTAATATTGAATGAAGTAAAAAACTACTTAGATCTTTGACTAATAATTGGCTGGGTAAGAAAATAATAATAACAGAATCTAAATATTTATTACTTATCGTGATAATATTACTGGTTCTCTTTTAACACATGAAAACATCTGTAGCGAAAAGTAAAGCTATTGTAGAAGAATAAGGAAAGAAGCTTTCTCTTAGATGTACTAAACTTCAAATGATGAAAATGAGATTGTATTGTTGACTAAAAGGTTACATATATTATAGAAGAGAAAGAAAAGTTTCAAGCATACTAAAGATGTGAATAATCTACCTGAAAATGCTTACCTATATTTTTGAATTTAAGAAACCAAGTCATATCAGGGCCGATTGTCTAATGTGGAAAACAAAGAAGAAAAAGAGAGCAATGATGATTGATGCACTAAAATCTATTGTTGGTAAGAGGTGTAAGATCCATGCAATAATTAAAAATTTATAAAACCAAAACCTACGCTATGATAAAAATTAATTTAGGTGTATGGGTGTTTTGGGTCAAATCCATGAGGAAATGTAATTTGAGAAATTCCTAAATCCATTTAAATGGTTCTCTAATACTCTAATTCTATAATCATCATTTCTTGTGGTTGATAACTGAAAATTGTTGAGTGGAAGAGTAAATAAAATTAAATTATCTAAATATTTAATTCCTAATAGCTAGAAAGTAATAAAAATAGAAATGAGTGCTGAAAGCAATAAATAAACTCTCAAAAAGTCGCTTGGAGGCTCAGCAATTCTGAAATCTATCACTGGAATAGATTGGGGGAAAGGGGTTTTGACAAATTTGAAGTCAAAATAGTAAACAAACTCTCATAAATCTGCTTCGAGGCTTGACACTTGTAGAATCTCACCCATATAGTGGATTTTTGTTAAAATTCATAAAGAAAATTCAGAAATGTAAAGTGCAGGAGTCAGGGGCAGAATTGCCCTTTAGGTCGAGGAAGAAGGGGAGCAAATCCTCTTGACGCATCCAGCATGCATCCGGTGAGGAGAGGGAGCTACGACCATTTCACCTTGGCTGCACGATGAGCTGTCCTCCAAGCTGTCACCTAGGAGGGTCTCCATGTGCCGCCAGTGCTTCACCCTCACGAATGTTGGAAGCACTTCCAACGTTCATGAGGGCGAGTGCTGGAAGAAATTGCTACAATGGGATGAAGGGTTCATCTAAGCTGTCACCTGAGAGAACCCACAAGTCACTTGCCGCCCTCACGGATGTTGGAAGAGCTTGCTACAGCAAGATGAACCCCTCACATGCACCGACTGTCAACTCCCAAGCCTAGGGCTCATTTACTTCTATTTATATTTTTTGCATAAATCATTCATAAAATCTTGAGAAAATTAGAAAACATTAAGTTAAATCCCAAATCTCGATATATAGATTTAAATGTGTATAGTATGATCTAAAGTTTTATAATGTTTGGAAATTATGTCTTGAATGTAAAATATAATATTTCTCATAAAAAATATTTTAGAGTGCTAGCTTCAATAATATTTAATGATATGTGACGTGACTTAATTGTTGTATAATAAATCACGCAAATTTAAAATTTATAAAACTAGAAAAGACCAATTCTTGGAATTTTAAATATATATCAAAATGAATAAATCAGTTATAAATAAATAATAAATTTCAAAAATAGTGGGAAAATTTTAAGTCGATCATAGGGATGTAATATAATATCAGATAATATTTTAAAATTTTCCTGAAATAATATGATTTTTTAATTGAATGATAAATATAATATATTTAAGAAATGTGAAAAGGAAATAAGGCTATGACATCAAGGTGACATCATTGCCTGAAGAACACGAATCAGGCGAAAATAGAGTTCAAACCTATGATTTTTTTGTAAGCAATTAATGTCTAATTAATGGGTAAAATTAAGTTTTGTAAAAGCTCGAAGAATCATAATTCAATGATGAAGGATATTGAATCTTGAAATTGTGCTAAATATTATTAATTTTAAAAAAATTATGTTAAAAGTAAGAAAAATAGAGTTTCGGCTTCGTGGTGGTGATCGCCGAAATTCTACGTGTTTGGGAAGGAATTTGTGCAATGTCCACGGCCTCGAAGGCTCTCCTTGGACAAAGATGATCTGGGCAATCTCTAGATCTTTTTGTAAAGTCTAGAAATTAGTAGAATGTGTTGCGAAATCATCTTCGGTGACTACCACTCAACGAAACAGAAAGATGGTGACTTGTGGCCCTCCAATGGCTGTCACCCGACAGAGGTAAGCTAGATAGAGATGGGGCACATCTCAGGGGCTTCGTCCTCAAGTTAGTGCAGCAAGAGGAGGCCCTTTATCACATCTAGTATGCTCTCAGGAGGTGGCAACTTATCTCCTAGTGGATCATCCTCTTCTTGGTGATGGCTTATTCGTCGATCAATTGGAGATGATTTTTTCGTTGAGTTCGCGATGTTTTGTCTAGAATCATTCACCAATTTCCGCCACGATGCTCTGCGAATCGCATTCACTAAGTTTTTGCCTATATTTTGGTGATTTTTGCAGCTTAATTGTTCACCGAAAATCACAATTTCTTCGTTAGTTGCTCACCTACGAGAGAGAAAAAAGAGAGATGAAATAAGTATGATAATGTCCTTACAATGTGACGTCATAAGGATATTTTCATCATGGTCATGAAGCAATATTTTGGGCATTTATAAATCCTGTAGGAAAAGGTTAGAATGGTAGGTTTAGTCCCACATCGGTTTTCTGACCGATTTACATGCGAAAATAAACTAGCATATTCTTTAACCATCAATAGGTACATTGCATCCACATGTGTACGACCACTCCTTACCCCACGCTCGGCTGGCCACTGGTGACGTGGAAGGGGTGTGACGCACACATCAACCACTTGAGCATCGAGCTCACGGTCTATACATGTAAAATTTTATAGAAAAACTAAAGGCTCAAAAAATTATACATTTAATAATTGACAATGTTCACATGGGTTCTGACAATAATAAAAAAATAGAAGATGAAAGAGAAGAATTATCTCATCTAGAGCAGAATTTCAAATAGAAAAATGTACCTAGGGATTGGAAGTATGTTAAGAGTCATCCAAAAGAAAATGTTTTAGGAAATCTAAATGAAAGGGTGAAAACTAGATCTGCATTAAGAAAATAAACTTACATATGATAATTTTAAATTAGTTGTTGTATTTATGTATTAATATATTATATATAAATGCTCATTAGTGGGCTGATAATGTATTTATATATGTGTTACCGATTCATTATGACATTCATAATGTTTTACTATTTAAATCATAATGTATATTATTTTACTTGTCTTATTGATATTATAAGACTAACCCCACTTGACTTTTATGAAGTCAAGTTATGATTCTCTCATATTTTCTTGATAATGATTTTATTACAAAGAGTTAAGTGAATTATTATCATGAGTTGAGTGTAATGAAAGAAGCTTAAGTTCTCAGCCTAATGAAAAGTTTAAGTCTTATGGAGAGGGCCAACTTGATATGTTTATGGACCCAAGAAAAGGCAACATCTTAGTTGGGCCCATTTAGACCTCAAGTGGCACATGACCTTGGTGCAGCCCATTTGAACTTAAAAGGACTATCAAGAGATGAGATATAGGCTGTCCATCTTAAGGCACCTTAAGATTAGATTAAGACGAGAATTAGAGCACCGCCCTCATGGAGGAATCTAGGTTGTCTATTAAGAGAGTCGGTTACTAATTATAATCATCCTTAGAGGGAGCTAATTTTTTTATAAGTTTAAGGCCTCTCGTCCCCCTCTTAGAAGACACTTTTTTGCTCTCTCTCTCTAGCAACAACTAGCTAAAGGAAAAAAGAGAAAAATTTAGGCCCCAATCAATGACATTCTCATGCTCAAGATTGATGTGGAGAAGAGATTACCTAGAGCGTAGCAAGATCATCACGGGTCAAGCACCACTTGGCCTAAGACTGACGCACAACGAGGTTTATGCAAAATCCAAATTTGTGGTGTCCTTGTAATTCTCTCTATTGATAGATTAACTCTTAGTCCGAACTAGTTTATCATTTATTCTATCATTCTATTACATTATATCCATTCTCTCCCCTTCGCCACATTCTTCATTTCTCTTATCTTCACCTTTTTTACATTTAACTCTACCCTTCACCATCTCAAGTATATCTATATATATATAAGAAATAAAATAAGCAAAATTCTTACTCTCATTACCCACACTTTGTGAGGATCGACCCTTACTTATCCTAAACCGAAGAGCGAGGTTTTATAAATATTATTTGCATGAACTTGGTTACATTGCGACGACATATTTAACCCCTAAATTGACTTCATCAACATGATATTTACTTCTCAAATTGAACTTGAAAATATTGATGATGCTTTGTTAAATATAGATTAGATCATTGTATGCATGAATAACTTGAATAATTTGAATGAAATAATATTTGGTATCTAGTCCACGACCTGAACATAAAAATATTATAAGGACAAAGTGGGTGTTTAGAAATAAATTAAATTAATAAGGGGAAGTAATTAGAAATAAACTAAGATTAGTTATTCAAAACTATGTTCAAAAGGAAGAAATATATTATTAGAAAAGTTACACTCCTATTATTAAATTTGACGCTATTAAAATTTTATTATCTTTTGCATGTGCTAATAATTTCAAATTATATTACATGGATATTAAAAGTGATTTCTTCAATGATCTTATTAAATAAGAAGTATATGTTGAATAATCTCATTGTTTTAAAATTTTTGAATTTCTTGCTCATATTTTTAGATTAAAGAAAATTTTTTATGTTTCGAAATTAGTTCCATGAGCTTGGTATGAAAATTTCAATTTATTTCTTTTATAAAATAATTTTAAAAAAGCAAAATATAGACAACTTTATTTATCAAAAGAGTTGATACACATCTAATGATTATTCAAAAATATGCTGATAATATTATTTTTGGTACAAGTGATGAATCATTATGCAATGAATTCTCATCTTTAATGTAAATTGAATTTGAAGTGAGCATGATGGGTGAATTAAATTTCTTTCTTAGTTTAAAAATTAAATAATTAAAAATATATAATTTTTATATTTCAAGAAAAGTATGCAAAGGAGTTAAGAAATTTAACATGAATGACTTAAGTCCAAAAGAACTCTTATGAGAATGAATGTCAAACTTGACACAAATAAGAAAAGAAAAGAAATTAATAAGAAACTATATAAACAAATGATTGGCTCTTTATTATATTTTACAATAAGTAAACTTGATATTTCATTTAGTATTTATCTTTTTGCAAGGTTTCAAAATCATCTTAAATAGTCACACCTGACGCCTATCAAAAGAATATTTAGATATTCCATTGATACAACAATTTTAGTATGTGGTATCTAAAGAATCAAGATATAAATCTTTTACGGTATTGTGATTGTATTTTTTAGGTAATGAATTGATAGAAAAGTACTTCTAAGTTATGCTTATTTTTAAATAGTTATTTGATTTCTTGAACTTCTAGGAAATAAAACTTTATGGTGCTATCAACTACAAAGGTCGAGTATGTATTGTAAATATATAATTTAGGAAAATTATTCATAACTCTCAATATTTACATGATAATATCAGTAATATTTTTGTGCTTTATACTTTAATTTTAATGTAAATGCATGTAAAATATTTTAAAGTGGAAAATTTACATTTAAATAACTTATATGATTTTGATGTAATTTTAAGAATTACATAAAAAATTAAATGTGTAATATGATGAACTATTTTCTCAGATTTTTTTATTTTTAGAATATTTTTTAGAATAATCTACACTTATTCTGATTTTATAGAAATATTAAGTAAACTTCAGAAAAATCATTAAATTTAGAAAATAGATGAAAATCCTTAAAAATCTGCATAAATAATGCTAGATGATTGATGATTCTCCAGCGTTAAATTGAAAAATATCGATTTAAAATCATGTTATAACTCAATGCATTTCATTCTTATAGGTTATAATTGATCAAAACTAACATAAAATCAAATCTTTTCAAGGTTTTACTACTAATGGTGGATGCACTAATTGTGACAAAAAATATGACAAATGGTTAAAACAACTCAATGAAATTTGCGCACATGAAGATGAAAAAGATGTTTTTGGATAAGAAGAACATATCTTGGATCATTCTACCCCTCTCTCATATCAAAACCCTGCTCATCCGATTACTACAAATGTTAGATTTTGCCAGATCTGTCCATTTGATACAAATGATAGATTTTTTCAAATTTTTCCCTCATTGAGCTACTAAAGAGGCTGAATTTCTTCCACAAATCTCCCCCATTCTTTGCCCAATACAAACGGTGAAGAATTTCCTTTGAGGATCTTTCTCTAGATGTTGTGATGCTCTTAAAGATGAACCACCTTCACTCCTCGATTTCAGCAAGTGACAGTTACTGAGATTATCCATCAATTGGAGAAGCTGTATGATTGATTTGTGTAGGTGTGGTGCAATGATTGATTTTCTACGCCTTTTTCAATCAATGGTTGACAATCTCAACAATTATCACTTGCTGAAATCGAGTAGTGAAGTTGATTCAACTCTGAGCATGCCAGGGTGTCTAGAGAAAGATCCTCAGAGGAAATTTGTTACTATTTGTATCAGATGAAGAATGGGGAATGTGCCTAGAATAAATTCATCCTTTATAATAGTTGAATGAGGGGAAAATTTAGACAAAATCCATCATTTATATCGAATTGACAGATTGAGTGAAATTTGATGTCTATAGTGGTTGGACGAGAGGGGTTTTGATTCGAGAGGGGAATAGAATAATCGAGGATACATTCTTCTTCTCTAAGAACACCCTTTTAATCTTTTCCTATGTATATTTCATCGATTTGTTATGACTATCTATCATATTTCTTGCTACAATCGGTGTGTCCATCATTAGCATGAAAAACCTAAAAAGATTTAATTTTTCACTAGTTTTAATCGATTAGAAGCTACAAAAAATTAAATTCATTGAATTATAACATGATTTCGAATCTATACTTGGCAATTTACTTGGCTAATTTCTCTCTAGACAATCAATGCATCATTTGGCATGATTTTTGCCGATTTTTCAGGATTTCATCAATTTTCTGAATTTAATGATTGTTCTGAAATTTCCTTAATATTTTTATAAAATCAGAATAAATGCATAAATACTCTTAAAAATGATATAAGAATAAAAACATATTATAAAATATTTAATCATATTACATTATTAATTTTGCCATGTAATTCTTGGAAATTAACATTAAAATCATAAAAATCAAATATAAATTTTCTAATTTAAAGTATTTTGCAAGTATTTTAATTAAAATTAAAGCATAAAGCACAAAATATTAAGGATATTATCATCTAAATATTGAGAGTTATCACACATGTTCAGAGACATAAGTAGGATAAGAAAATTTAGGGCATTCATTTTAAACATGATTGGAACTTGCAAAAATTGTGCAAATTTGTTTCCTTAATTTTTCCTAAAAAGCTGGTTTCCATTTTATAATTCAGCTTATTAAATTCTTTTTTCCATTCTTTCTAATTTTATTTTCTAATCTCATATATTTCACTCTTAAATCTATAGAAAGAAGAACAAGATGAATAATTAAAAGAATTATCACTAAGTTCGTTAATAAGGGAATAAGCTTCATCTTCATTTTTATTCAATAATGTACCTCCGCAAGAAGCATCTATCATTTATTTATTTGATTCATATAAGCCTAAATAAAAATTTAAATTATTTTCCATTTAGGGATATCATAATGAGGATATTTTCTCATCATAGCTTTGAATCTATGTCATGCTTCATGAAAGAGTTCATTACTATTTTGTATGAAGCTTATGATATTTCTTCTCATCCTCATAGTCTTCCCTCTAGGGTAAATTTTTTTTAAGAATTCCTACACTAACTTAGTCCACGATTTTATTTTTCTATCAAAACTAGAAATCCAATAACTAATATCACTTTTCAATGAAAATGAAAATAGGATCAATTTCAATTAATCATCAACTTCTTTCACAATTCCACATACCTTAAGAAATTCTTGTAAATGATCATATAGATTCTTAACACTTTCTCCATAAAAGGTAGATAGTAATTGAACTATTCCTAGATTAATATTATGTTTGCAAATGGGTTGTTGCAGAAAATAAAGATCAGAAGGAGGATTAAAATATTCTCCCATAGGTCTAGGATTTTCTCAATGCTCATTCATATTATTAGAATCAAGAGATGATGATTTTGTTTTCTCCAACTTTAATGACCTCTACTATTTTTCACATTCTCCTTCCTAACAGGTAAACCAGATGCAATTTGTTTTAAGACAATAGAGGAAAAGATGTTCCTAATAGAGAATAAAAAATTTTGAAATTACCTTCCCCAAGTGCCAAAAATTAATATGGTCCCAAGTTATCATTAAAATCATTAATCAATTTTAAATATTTATTGACCTAAGTTCACCTAAAATAAAAATAAAAATAAAATTAGTATTAGTGGTGAATTAGGTCATCTCCTCAAAGAAGGAATCAAAAGAAATGATTTGATTCTCTATCAAAAACAAGTTTTACAATAATATCTATATTATTGTGAGAAAATATTGGTTGCAATGATGATTAACATTAAATGAAAAGGAAAACAAAGTAACATAACTTTCAAATGAATAAGATCAAAGATAAATAAATGTTCACACAAATTAAATAATGTAGTAGTACATAAATTTGGAAACCAAATAGAAATATTCATATTTTGAAAGACATAAATAAAAATAAATTGAAAGCAATAAAAGCTTATACCCCTTAGTATCTTTGAATTCTTCTTGACCTTAGGGTAGATCCCTCACCTTGCATCCAATTCAATGAAATCGATTTGAGGTGATTGATGTTGAGTAAAAGAGAGAAATCCTCTCATATATCAAGTTACTGAAAATAAAAGAAAAAAATAAGAAGAACACCTATCTCTAACCCTAAAACATGAAAAATAATTGAGAAAAAGATTTTGCCATCTCCTTCTTCCATCTTTTTTATTCTCTAGATCTACAATGAAGTATTATGTTTTTATTTTTTTATTTTTTTCAAATCTTTTTCTGATTTTTCCAGATTTTTCTCAATTTTTCCAGATTTTCCTCGATTTTTCTAGATTTTCCTCACCATCACGCACAAGAGTAATGGATATTGTCTATTTTACCATATGATAATTTATATTTTTATATATTCCCAGCTGCACACATATCACGATGTATCCTGTTTACCAAATGATAAATGATATTTGTGCATGTGTCTTTGTCACATGGCATGATGAGAACCATCTAATTCATGCATCGCTAATCTAGGATGATTGATATGTGACATCGTCATGTGTACATCATCAAATGAGGCCGCTGTAATCCTTTTGCATGTGTCCACTTTATTGAAGTGTGTGAGATGATAGCTGGCAATGTGGCTCATCATCGAACATCAGATTTCATGTGCTGCCAATCCACCAGAACGAAGAATGACGTGATTGAACAATTTTTTGTTAAATAAATGTCACCTTTTCCAATACCTTTACTAGGATTTGTGCATCCACCATAGGGGCAATGACATAGGCAATGTGTCGCCTCCACGTGTAAAAGTTCACTCTACTTTAATGAACTCAAAATTTAAGCACCAGTTGGTGTCCACGGACTTAGTGACATGTCACTCTTCTATTTATCAAATATGTGACACTAGAATCAACTATTAGATGGATGAGGTCTTAAGCCCACATAGGCCCACTAATTGGTGGGCCCATTAAGCTATTTTTTATTCTTATTTAATTCAAAAAATTTTCAAAAAAATTGTAGAACATTTATTTCAATATAAATAATTCAATAAAAAAATATAAAAATTGAGCACAATAATAAAACTTGAATCAACATGAAATAAATAAAATTTATGTATCAACCACATGTTTCATAATAAAATGACTCTCATTAAGTTTTCTTTTTAATCATAAATTATTATTTTAAAAAATAAATAAATTTATTCAAAATAAAACATAAACTATATTAATATGATAACTTGTGAAATTATGATCAAATATATATATTATTCTCCCAAATTTGATAATAGATTAATATGTAATTTTCACAAGTTATCATATATAGATACTTAACTGAGCTTTCATACTCATATTTTACTTTGCCTAATGTTGTTGATTTGCTTAGCATAAATCGTGATATATGAATCATGATTTATGCTAATAATAATATTTTCATATATCATGATAGAATGTAATATATTTATCATGTTCTTATGATTCATATACTTAAACTCATATCATGAGATATTCATTCATTTATTCACTTATCAATTACATACTTAGAATCATGACATTCATACTTCATATGTAAGAAATATATATTACATCTTAATAAATATACATATTTATTTATGATGCATTTCATATTCAACAACAAATGTATATTATTAAAACATAATTTGTTGTGTGTGATTATTCTTAATTGACTTTGACTAATTTTGTTAGCATCAAAACATGATGACTTCATGACTCTAATAGATGAATAACTTCCTCGTCATTTTCCCAAGATAAATATGTTGTAAATAGTTGTTCATCTTGCTTAGTGTCAAAACACTATAATTTTGAATTGATATAATTCTCAAGAAAGTCAATATGATCAAATGTAGACTCATAAGAAAATATTGACCCCAGATGAATGGTAACATCCATATTAATATCTTTCTTTACATTTGACATAACCTGATTTTCTCCACTTTTCTTTATCTAAAAAACTTTTGAGAGAGTGAAACATTAATTTATCTCTACCTTGGTAAACTACATATTGATTCTTCATGTAGTTAATATGATGCATTTAGATGAGATTGCCAAGGTCCTCCTAACAACATATGACAAAAATCATATCACATTCAATTTCATCATAATATTTGTCATTGCATAAAACTTTTAATAAATATCTTTCTATAATATCAATTCTAAACTTTTCTTAATCTAATCAGATTCACATGGATCATGATCTTTGATAACTCTCAATATTTACATTATAATATCCTTAATATTTATGTGCTTTATACTTTTGTTTTAATTAAAATGCTTGGAAATTTTTTAATGATTTATATGATTTTAATATTAATTTATGACAATTACTTGATGAAATTAATCATGTAATATGATGAAATATTTTCTCATATGTTTTTATTTTTTTTATATTATTTTTTATAATATTTATACATTTATTTTGGTTTTATAGAAATATTAAGGAAATTTCATATAAATCATTAAATTCAGAAAATCAGTGAAAATCCTAAAAAAACTGGTAAAAATCATGTTGGATGATTGATTGATTCTCCATAAAGAAATTAGCCAAGTAAATTGACAATTATCAATTTGAATTCATGTTTTAAATCAATGGATTTCATTTTTATAGCTTATAATCAATTAAAACTAATGAAAAATCAAATATTTTCAAGGTTTTCATGCTAATGGGGGTGATGCATTGATTGTGACAAGAAATACAAAAAAAGTTGTAACAAATTGGTAAATGCACATGAGAAGATTAAAAATGTGTTTCAAGAGAAGAAGAATGTGTCCTCAATTATTTTATCCACCTTTCGAGTCAAAACCCCTCTTGTATGATTGCCAAAGATGTTAGATTTCACCCAATTCGTCCATCCAATACAAATGATAGATTTTGTTTAAATTTCTCCCTCATTCAACTACTACATAGGCTGAATTTCTTCCAAACATCTTCTCCATTTTTTGCTTGATAGTAACAGTGAAGAATTTCTTCAGATAATCCTTTTCTAGATGTTGCAGCATACTCGAAGTTGAATCACCTTCATTACTCAATTCAACAAGTGAGTTGTTGTGATTGTCAACCAATCGATTGTAAAAGGTCTAAGAAACTAGTCAGTGCATTGCGCTTACACAAATCGATCTTTGTTAGGCGGGAGAACATGATCGATTATTATGTCACCTAGTTCTTCCATAAAGTTTAGTTTCTATTTATTTTTATTATTTTTATATTCCAATAATAAATATTTTAATCTTTTATTATGTTATGAACAAAAGTTATTTGCCATTAATTCCTTATTTTAATAATTTGGGCTTTCATTTGATCTATTTACAAGTTAATGTACTTTTGTTGATTGTGAATTTGGGGGTGTTCTTCGAAGTTAACGTCAATTGATGTTAGTAACCCCTAAGTTCATATTTTTTGCTTATTTCACTTAAATTTTGCCAGAAAATAACTCCAAAAATTAATCTATCAACTTAAAGTCATAAATAATTAATAATATTTAATCTTCCCTAATCGACTTAGAAAATCTACTAAAAATATATTTCTTTCTTAAATTATCCTATTTTCTAGAATTTATAAACTTTAAATTTGCTGAATTTTCTTAGCAATAACAAAAAATAGTCAAACAATGTTACTCTCTTTTTAACACTAACCATATATGATGAAACATAATTGGCACCAATACTATTATTAATGATAACATTAACAGCTTTCTTGCAAATAGTGAATCTTATTCTAAAAATTTTGTGATGTTGAACATGACCATCTTTTACACTCATTCTCCAAACATAGATCAAAAGACGATTTAAGTTATACCAATAATTAATATTGAGGTAAAAGAAATCCTCGATGTACAATTCAGAGATATGTTAAAAATCAAAATATCAGGCTTAAACCTCGAAACACCAAAGAGAGTACTTCAAACATGAAAATCAGACCTTGAATTCTTCCTTGTTCATACTCATCAAATGTACAAAGATCAAATAACTCTTTTTCGATGCCAATAGATGTTCAACCTATTCTTGTAGGATCTGATTTTCTTCTGAGTAAAAATCTAAAATCTTGACCTTACTCTAATAGTAACTAACGTAGTGAAAATTAGATGAGTTTCTTAATTTGATGATGTATGTGCCACCTAAAGGAAGTAAATCTAGAACCACAATTCTAAGTCCACAAAACTTATAAGTTCAGAGAGTTTTTCTTA
This sequence comes from Spirodela polyrhiza, assembly GCA_024713555.1. Classification (NCBI taxonomy): domain Eukaryota; kingdom Viridiplantae; phylum Streptophyta; class Magnoliopsida; order Alismatales; family Araceae; genus Spirodela; species Spirodela polyrhiza. The sequence continues at coordinate 3,311,148 of CM046544.1, read as the reverse complement.
CCCTAAATCCATAGAGGTTAGGAAAGGTTGTCCCTTGGGTCCACAAGGGTTTGGTCCTAAGTCCACAAAAGTAGGGGTTCTCCTGAATCCATAGAGGTTGGAATCCACTAATGGAGAAAAGAACTTCTAGGAAACAAAGGAACTTTATGTCCTATTGATCAAAAAATGAAATGCCCATCCTCTAGGGCTACATGAGAGGCTTTTATATAGGCCAAAAAGGTAACCAACTAACCTAAAATGTAGGGAATTTGCTACACTTTACTAAAAATAGGAATAATGGTATAACATCCCTGAAATTAATAAGGATTTTGTTAAAACAGATATTATTTTAGAACTCTTGAGAAAAATAGGTATTATGTTGGAACAATTCTAAAGAATAGGTGTTCTATTAGAACCTCCTTAAAATCAAGAAATTTCATTATTCTAACAAATAATAGTGGAAGTGATTTTGAGACATTTTAAATGTGTCAAAATCTATAACTTGAAGAAACTTGGGCATCGAATTGAGGCTTCTTCAGTTCTCTTAATATATTTTCTTATAGTCTTCTCCACCTAAATCAAAACTCTTCATGTTTTCATTTGATATGATTTTTTGGGCTGCATCAATTAATATTTACGTGCTTTATGCTTTAACTTTAGTGAAAATATTTGTAAAATACTTTAAATTAGATTTAAAATTATTGACATAATTTTGATGCTAATTTCTACAGATTACTTGCTCAATTTAATTATAAAATATGATGAAATATTTTCTCACATTTTTATTTTTTGGAATATTTTTAATTAATTAAGATTGTATAGAAATATTAAGGAAATTAAAAAAATCACAAACTTCAGAAAATGGATGAAAATCTTGAAAGTCAACAAAAATCACACCAAATGGTTAATTGATTCTCTAGTGATAAATTAACCAAGTAAATTAACAAATAGAAATTTAGAATTATGTTATAACTCAATGTACATGATTTTTACGACTTACAACCAATTAATAATGAAACATCAAATCTTTTCAAGGTTATCAACTAACAACAAATGCAACAATTGGGGCAAAAAATATGAAAAAAAATAAATTAATAAATCTGCACACTAGAAGATTAAAAATAAGCTTTTGAAGAAGGAGAATGCATCCTCAATCATTTTATCCCCGTCTTAAATAAAAACCCTCACATTCAATCACTATAGATGTCGATTTTTGCCCAATCCATCCATCCAATACAAATGATAAATTTTGTTCAAATTTCTTTCTCATTTAGCTACTATAAAGGTTGACTTTCTTTAAAAAATATTTCTCATTCTTCGTCTGATATAAACAATCAAGAATTTCTTTCAATGATCCTTCTTTAGATGTCACAACATGCTTAGAATTGAATTACCTTCATTATTCAATTTTTTAGTAAGTGAGAGTTGATAGATTTGTGATCTATTGATAGTAAAAGGTGTAGGAATCCAATCAGTGCACCATCCCAACACAAATTGATCAAGAGATTGCATTTATTATCAATAGTCTGAAAAATATTACCTTGGTTGAAACTTGTTCTCTAGAAGTAATCTTTTTTTCTAAGTTCCTCTATAAGTCAAAGTCACACACATGTAGTATAAAAGGAGACAAGTCCCTAACAAAAATTAAGGATTGAAGTATATCTATGGAGTTAATTAGTTTCATAGCAAGAATCATATCACAATGGAGTCGTTCCCTTAGAATCAGAATAATTACTTTGGTCTCAAAATCTTAAGGCAAAAAGCTTTTTGGGTTTAAAATGCAAAGATCAGACAATAGACGTGCGCTCTCCTGGTATTTATTTAGAGCCATTGCGATTAGAATGGGAACCGGCATACGCAAACAACTGAAAATTGACCATTTATGGAATAAGGAATTCACCATGAGCTATCTCGTTGTATTCTTAACTGAAAGATAGAATTAGAAGATTAATACACTTGGAACTAGGGCTTCTATGCCATTGAGATAGCAACTCATTTGATGAAGTTTTGTTCCATGTATCAAAAGTACGTGGGAATCCATTGATCAGAACTATGCGGCTGTCGTGGTTAAAGCCGCCGACTTGAGTGTTTAGAAAGGGTTCGACCCGACGGCCACAGCATTTGCTTGAACCGATGCGGCGTTATCCGATATAAACAAATATTATGTGTGATGGTTTATTTCTTAACCCAACGTTTCGACAGAAGCTTAAATAAATCCTTTTCGCTGGATCCGTTCTTCGAGATTCGCTGAAACCGAGTTCTTGACATCTTCTGAGTTTGAATTGAGAACCCTTCTTCTGTAAATCAAGTGACAAATGCGATGCCCCTGTCCGGCCGGAAGTATACCGTCGGCCTTGCTCGTCCGGTGATTCGAACTCTTTGATGCTTCAAACTCACGATTTCAGTAATCTATCCTGAAAAAATGAAGCTTGGGCAATCCACATTTCTTCCCACGTGGGGTGTTTTCGTCAATTCCTGTCTGACGTTTTCGTCCTTGCAGGGAGCTAACAGCGACGCTCTCGCTTGACCCGCACGTCACACACCTCCCGTGCGGGATGGCTGCCCGCCCGGCCAGACGGAGACAGGCATGGTGCACTGAAGGAGAGAGCCATATTTATTTGTTTATTTATTTGTTTCCCAAATGTTTGCTATCAGCGAAGGTGTTAAATGTATGCGGAAACCTCTTCGCTCCGCTCCTGGTCGCGGACGAGCACCTGGTTACAGCTGTTTCGGATATCAACCGCCCCCCCCAAAGCTGTTCAGCCTCGGCCAAAACTTTATATAAACCTCCGCGTCCACTAGAAAGAAGCAATGTCCGACGTATCGGAACAAAGTGATCTCCGGCGTCTTCGGGCTTCCTCCCGATCTTTCGTCTCCGATCAGGTAGAGTGAGGAAGAGGGAGTGATATGGTGGCTCGGTGCTTCCCACCGCGGGAGGTGACGTCCAAGACAGCCGCCATCTTCTTGCTGCTCCAACTGGGCTTGCTATCGCCGTGGCCAGCATCGGCTGACGGAGTGGCGCACCCCCGCAAGTTGGCCCTCGTGCAGCAGAAGCCGCTTGTTCTCGAGTACCACAACGGGACCCTCCTGAAGGGGAACTACTCCCTCAACCTCGTCTGGTACGGCGCCTTCTCCGCCTCGCAGCGTGCCGTGGTCGTCGACTTCCTCAGCTCCCTCCCGGCCCTAGGTGCCTTGGGGAAGGCCTCGCAGCCCTCTGTTGCCTCCTGGTGGCGCACCACCGAGTCCTACAAGGATGGTGCTACCGCAATCACCGTCGGGCGCCAAGTGATGCTGCAGGGATGTCCCCGTGGGAAGATCCTCTCCGATCGCGACATTCGCGACCTCGCGGCTCCCGGCCGCCACCGAGGCTCCATCACTGTCATCCTCACCGCATCAGACGTCACCGTCGAGGGCTTCTGCATGAGCCGTTGTGGGTCGCATAGATCGGCGCGGCTGCCTTGGGGGAAGAACCGTCACGCGAGGTTCGCCTACATCTGGGTCGGCAACTCGGCCAGCCAGTGCCCCGGACAGTGCGCCTGGCCCTTCCACCAGCCCAATTACGGGCCCCAGACGCCGCCCCTTCTGGCGCCCAACGACGACGTCGGGGCGGACGGCATGGTGATCAATCTGGCGACCCTCCTGGCCGGAACAGTGACCAATCCGTTCGATGAGGGCTTCTTCCAGGGCCCCAAGGAGGAGCCTCTGGAGGCTGTCTCGGCGTGCACGGGGATTTTCGGGGCCGGCGCCTATCCGGGCTACCCGGGCAAACTATTGGTAGACCCCATCACGGGCGCCAGCTATAACGCCGTCGGCGAGGGCGGCCGCAAGTACCTGCTGCCGGCGATGTGGGACCCGAAGACCTCGCAGTGCGCAACGCTCGTCTAACTGGGAGGCGCGAGCTGGTCTCCGTCGCCCCTCGCTCCCAGTTTCTGTGAATAACACGAAAGTGAGCAAGGGAGAGGAGAGGGAGATCATGACAGTCCACCGTCGTTCACTGTTCCTCTGCCTTCTCGTTTATTGAGCCTACAGCTTTTCTTTTCTTCTTTTCTCCGTCGGGCTTGGCGATGTGCAGATATTTTGGACCTCTGTCAATCACGAGGCGGCCCGTTCCTGCCCCATCTCTTGTATAGACGGCGGTCCCGGCAACCGCAGCGAGGTCCCGCCCAAGGCTCTCGCGGATTCGAAAAGGTAAGCCGGTCCGTCACGCGCTAAAGTGCGCTGCCGAAGGCCGTACCACTCTGGCAATAGGCTGTGCGTACTGGAGAAGGAAGCCATGAGCCATTGCCCGCAGGCGTAACCATCGCAACGGGGCAGGGTGGCAGCCCCGAAAACGGGCGGATAAACGGTGAGCCGGCACCGTCTCATGGCAGAGATTGGGTGGAGCTCTCTGTCCCTTCGTTTCCGGTTCAGAGGAAACGCAGGCAGCGCCATGAGTGGCCACCAGTCTCGGCCGAGACTTTCTCCCATCACTCGAGGTCGATGGAAGACCAGGAGAAATGATTAGACCGCGATAGGTAGTAGCGTTGCAGCTGCGGGGGCCTCAGACGATGACGATGGGCTCCGATGGCGCGCCGATTCGCGGTAATCGATACTCCGAGGGCGAGGCAAAGGATCGCCACCGTGTGGTATGGGCATTAGATGCAGTGTCTAGGCCGGCTATCTCGCAAGGTGCTTGAAAGCGGCATGGGATAATGCTCGACCAAATGCCACTTTATTATCATAAATACGTTCAAAAGTGTGGTGTGCAGTACCGTATCCGGCGACTGGAATGAACAAAAAGTCCCTTTGGATTTGGAACGGAACCCAACTGATTCTACGTATGATCGGTGTAAACGGGCTAAATGCAACCCGGCGTTTCTCTAATGAAAAAGCAGGGACTTTTTCTTGCATTCTATTTTTCATGTTTTCAAGAAAAAATCATGAGCTTTGATTTCCTTCCCTAGGAACCATATAAGAAAAATTCAAAAAGCTTTCTGGGCGCGTGAATCCTCCAGGTTGTGAGGGGCTGGGTATCCCGTGCAGATACTGAGGATAGAGGACCACATCCCCGTTGAGGTCTTATACATCATGGGCGAGGAACGCTAGTGCCTAATTTTCCCCCACTTGATACTTATTTGGGACTTGAGGCCGAGAAATTTAACTAGATAGAGCTCCTGACTCCGGGCAAGAGGAATTAAACACCTGCGAGAAATGAGAAAGCTACAATTATTTGGACCCTAGTGGCCCGTGGACTAAAATGGACTTGATTATATATTCTTCAACCAACCTAATTCCTGAGGACAATTGACACAAATTTTAGGCTATTTAAAGATTTCAATGTTTTAACTTCACAAAATAATAAGTACATTTTTCATTCTCATTGAGAGATTGAAATAATCCTTTTAGAATCAAGAGACATTATTTTGGCCATTGTGGATTTAAAGATTCGCGACTTGTAGACTCAAGGCCCAACTTTATACTCTTTTGCAATTTTCATGGCATGAAGTGATATTAGAGCAACCTCTGTAGATTTAAAAATATTAGTTTGATCTCGATAGATTCAAGAATTCTCTAAGACAATCTTTGTGAACACAAAAATTGAAGCATTTATTAACTTGTGGGTTCATATTCTAACTTTAATTATGCACCAATTGCCGTTGTGTGTGCACGCCCGAGCATGCTGTTACTTGTTGACAACCTATCATAAATTGCACCTGTCTTTCATTCCCATTAATAACCCTACTCCTTGGATACTCTCAGCCTGATTGATCACGGATTAGTGGAACGCCGAACCATGCCATTATCATCTTCCGAATATACGTTGTTAATACAGTAGAGTTTGAGAGGGGCGAATAGGAGGGAGGGCCTATGTAGATATTTTTCTCAGGAGACGGCTGACGGTCCTGCGCGCTGTCTTGGGAGGGAGGATTTAATCTCCAACCTTGAGGTTTGAATCGCCCAGTTCTGCGCTGATCCGCCGCGGATCGTCGCCATGGAACAGAGTGATGTAATCCAGACCGATTAATTAGAATGACGTAATTAATCATGGGTTCAGTTTTTTTGAATAAACAGCAATCGTGGATAGATGGAGCCAATCTTGATCGCTTTCTCGCTTCTATCCGGACAAACTTGTTTGAAAGCGCTTCCAGCTATCTTCTCTAATCGTAGGGGCCCGCAGATCCTTATCTGTTCCATAATCTTTATTAACGAATTCATTAACCGATAAATCAGTACAACATGGAGACCGGGCCGGTCGTATTCCGGTCCAGAGAACCGCCCCCGGTTCAGTCCCTGTAACAAGAGCCGCTCCAGCCCCTCGCCAAACCCCCAACCCTTGCAGGCACTTCATGCGATGAACCAGGAGGGCGAGTTGTAATGGCAGACACGAGACCGATCTCTGTCGATGCCGGCGCCGGCAGCGCCACACACGCCGCCGAAGAGCGGCCGGAGATCCCCGAAGCCCCCCTAACGAGCACCATCCATGGAGGTGCAGCCTCTTGCCCAGGACTGCAAGCAATATCCTCCCATATGCTCTGCAGCGTCTGCGTTGGTGCCTCTGCGAACCTTCCCTTGGCTTCGCAAATTCCTCCCCTCCAACCCCCATCCTGGGATCCCACTTCCCCCAGCCCGCCTCCTGTATATCGCCCGATCCGATCTCCAGCCATTAACGCCCCCAACCATTCCAAGGCCGCGATTGTTCTCTCCCCCGTACCACATCCACAGCCCGTCGCTGTCCTCACCCTGCCGCACGAATTCGTGATTCCTGTTAAGCGAATTACTTCTCCCGACGACATCCGCCACTTCCACTCCTCAGCTTCTGGCCAGAACTTCCTTGGCTTCGTTGCCGCACTATCTCAGTCTGTCCTCCGCAAGAAGATCTCGGATCCCCTTCCCGTTCCCATCTCCCGCACCCTAGACTCTCTCCTGGCCTTCCTCGATACACTTTCCGTATGGGTGGATGAGATTCCCCCATTTCCTCACCCGGGCCGCTATGGGAACCCTGCCTTTCGTATGTGGCACCAGCGCCTACAGGATACGGCTGAGCAGATGGTCGTCGGCCTCCTCCCGGTTGGCGATCTCAAACCGACTGCTGCAATAGAGCTTGCTCCCTACCTACTCGATTCATTTGGGAATTCCACCCGAATCGACTATGGGACAGGGCACGAGACTAACTTTGCCGCCTTTCTATATTGCCTTGCGAGGCTCGGACTTCTCCGGGAAGAAGACTACCAGGCTTTGGTTCTCCGAGTATTCGTGAAGTACTTGGAATTGATGAGGAAACTGCAGACGGTGTACTGCCTTGAACCTGCGGGTTCACATGGTGTTTGGGGCCTCGACGATTATCACTTCCTACCATTCATCTTTGGCTCGGCACAGCTAGTCGATCACAAGTACATGAAACCCAAGTCAATACATAATCAGGACATAGTTGAGAATTTCTCAAGGGAGTACATGTATCTTGGGTGCATCGAGTTTGTGAAGAAGGTGAAAAAGGGGTTGTTTGCAGAGCACTCACCAATGCTGGATGACATTAGTGCCGTGCCCTTATGGGCGAAGGTGAACAGCGGGATGCTGAAGATGTACAAAGCAGAAGTGCTGGAGAAGGTGCCGATAATGCAGCATTTCCTTTTTGGGTCGATTATCAAATGGTAAGTTCAAATCAATATGTGAATGGACATGTTGATCTAGATAATCCTTGAAATACCATTCTTTTTGTTGAAACTATTGTTTAGATGGTTGGTTTATTGTTCCATGATCTTTCAGTTATTTTTTTACTTTCGTTTGGTAATCTGCATGAATCATTTTCTCTATAACATTTATAAAAATGCAGGAACAAAGAACAAGGAATTGACTAGGATCTGCACGACGAATTATGTCCTCAGTTTGGTCTGGGTCTTTAAACGGGTAGCTTTAAGCATAAATCCCCTCGTTTAGTTTAAGCTTGGATACTCTCACCAAGCCTGTACTAATTGACTGATCTTGGTTTATTTTAGCATGTTTTTTTTGTGATTTTATTAAGATTATGGTTATAGCAGAAGACATTTTTGCCACGAAAGTAAGATCAGGTTCTTGTACTTGGTCATTAACGAAAAATAAAAAAGTTCTGATTATATGGAGTTTTGATTCTCTATCGGCTTGGTTTCAATCATTGGTCCTTCTATACCCAGGTGTATCCCAAAGACATACTATTATTTTGTTTTGATGGAAAATGCTGCATTTATTTATTTACAGAGAGAGGAAAGAAACAACTGGAACTCCGTTTATTTATTTATTTAGTTTTTGATAGCTGAATTTTTCTGACGTTCACACATCTTTTCAAAACAGTGTTATTACCTGTTGAGTATCATGAACTAGATGTCAGTGAATAAAAGTTTTATATTTGGAACCAACTTTTTACTATTGTCGTCAATTTGTTTTTAACGTTTGGAGATGAAGTAGAGCTGTAAGTTTTTGTGTACTAAAAATATCATGGACAATCGTGTGGTGATTTAGTCCTAATCATGGAGATTGCAGAGATGTAGAGCTGGAAGAAGTAGAGCAGTAACACAAGAAAAGTTACTACTAAGCTAGCAAAATAATTGGAAATTTTGAAAACATGATGTGAAATTTATGCGGACCCATAGAAGTGGTGAGATGCCAGGAAAACTTCCGATGTAAACCTCCAAACCTATGATTCTCCGACCTCCCATCTGGTGAACTGATGAGAGTATATAAAAAGACTAGTAACTAACTCACGACCACTATTTAGAGGAGACAAAATGACTATTTATTTTGGAAAGAGCACCATGAAGTTGTCTAACTCTCAAAACATAAGATATGTAAGTTGTTAAAGAATCAAATATCTCCCACAAAGTAAAAAGCACCTATTTTCGAAAATCTATCAACAACTACTACAAGTGATTCTTATTTTTACGCATTCTTGAGAGCCAAATTAAAAAATCCAAGTTCTCATCCTCCATAGATCATTTGCCAGTAGAAAGCATATGAGATGTGCAATAACAACTGATGCATCCTTCTACATCTTCAATGAACCCTAGAAAATAAGATTTTTCTTCAATAAAACCAAATTTTTTCATCAGGCCCTCCACTAGATGCCCACTCCATAGTCATTTACAATGTTTTTAAGTTTCTTAATTAATTACAATGCTCGCTTATGAGATGAATCAAAGAATAGCACATTAAGACATTTGAATTATCCAATGTTCCTAATATTCATATGTAACTAATAGATCATGTCTTTAAGTCACTCCTTCCATAGTTGGCATTAGTGTACTATTGTATCGTCCTTATCTATACCAATACTCAAAAACAGTGTATGTCAATGGCACCTTCAAGTTTTGATGTATTTTGCGATGTCCTTACGGTATATAGTTTTGTTAAGATCATGAAGCATCCAAAGAGTGTAAAAGTCAACTTATTGTCATCATTCCCCACAATTTTAACAGCATGCTTCTATCTTCGATTGTTTTAAGAGGGTGCTTTTCAAATAACCGAAAAAGCTGAAACAAGAACTATTGACAGTTTATTTTAATCTTCAAAAAGCTATGTGAAAACCAATAAATGGAAGTTAGATGTTACTCCACCTTAGGCAAAACTTATATACAACTCGTAAAAAGTGACTCCTTAGTCAAAGAAAATTGAGGAAACGTAGTTCCGAGAATGGATTATTCTTTTTTAAGCAATATGGGTACTGAAAGAGTTATTTTACGAGTTGTAGAAGAGTGACATAGGGTGAGAAAGAATAAAGGATAGCTCATTGGTAACCAAGTAGTAGAAGCAAACTGAAATTTTGATGAGTGATGGGAACAGTTGAATGGACAGCGGTTCCTTTGCTTTTGCCTGTTTCTTTTGACATTGTAAGTATTGCGGATAACGTTTTGGTGTGTTGTCTTTCTTTTAAACTACTGGTCATTTAAGGATTTGTATCATCTGCCTTTGGTATATTTGGTGGAAGGCATTGAAGTGACCGATTGTGGCAAAAGATCGATGAATAGTCGGAGAAATCGTGATCTTAGTGTTGACTGGGCATCTGTCTCTTCTAGTGTCTTATAGGTGCATATTAATGACCAGTTTTTGGGAAAAGGTTATGCATCTAACTTCGTTGTGCTTTGTAATCCTGTCGTTATTTACAACTAAGTATAAGCGCTAATGAACTCCTTGTGCTGATCTAGCAACTTTTTCACATGGTTGTTCCGATTATCCTAGTTATATGGAATTATTGTTTAATGAAGGATATCACATAAGAAGACAGTTATAAGCTCAGTTCATGAAAGGAAAACGGGTAAACCGGTCACTAGGTCATGATAGTGAAGAGAATATAGGCAATTGTGCTTTGCTGCTTCAAGATGATGAACAGATGGTGAATTAAAGCCCAAGAGCTTATCTGAATTTACCAAATTTGGTGTAGCTCAGTGCCTTTGTAAAGCCATTTTTTCAGAATATGGGAAATTTGTTTTAGATTGTATCTTTCCTATAATTTATTTTCCATGTAGATTTCCCAGAAAGTATGGCATAAATGGTGGTGTCTGTATGGTATATTGCATAATACGATCTGGATTACCTGTGTGAAGGTTGGCATCTGAAGTGATCATGCTAGGGCCAGTGTGACCGTTGAAGATAATGATATGGTCATTTGATTCGTTGGTATTGTTCTTTTCAAATTCTGGTTGGATCAACCCAATCTCTGTTCTGTGGAAAGGACACGATCCGGGTAAAGAAAATAAAGAGTGTTCCTATGTCCTGAAAGTGCGGACACGAAAAACTCCAAAAAAACGTACTGTAAATACAGTACTGTTTTACACTGGGTTCGTACTACAATACAAACTTATCTTTCTTGCCAAAAGTCTATAGGGATTTTAATGTTTATCGTTTGTTTTTCTGTAGCAAGTTGGAGAATCTTCACATTGCCAGTTTATGATATAAGAACATTGATCACTGATTCCCTCAAGGAAAGATTGTGTTTCCCATGGGATAACAAGGAATGAACCAAAAGAGAAAAAATGAAAGTGAAAGAAAGTAACAGATGAGGTGATTTTTCATAAGATTTGTTGGATAATTGACTGATATTTTTCTTTTTGAATTGGTGGACTAGATAGGGAACGCATTGTCTATGGCGACGTCTGTGAGGGTATCTCAAATAAAATTAGTGAACTGTCTTCAGCTTCATTGGACTATGATGAGGCTGATCCATTAATGCGGGAACAATCCATTAGTTTTCTGCAAACGCTCATCTAAATGAACATATATTCCATTGTCTCTTGCACGCTAAACAAGTTTGTTCCGATATTGTATTAATTCCCTGCAGTTGTACGCTTTGACCTTTGGTTTGAAACTATTCAGCTCTGACAATGTTAATAATTAATATTCATGCTGTGTTGACTTTTATCTTTGGGAAGCTACTTACATTTCTTCGCGTTTTACAGGGAGGAAAGTATCGAGTGTTAGATCTGCGTAGTGCATACCGTGGCCCCTGGGCATTTCTATAAAGTATGTCAGAGTCTAGTGACATCAGTAGATTTTTCTACCATAATGAACCTTCACTTGAGGAAGTTAAGTAGAGAATTCTTGTTCTCCTTCTCCTTTTGTGTATGGACTCATGGTAAAGCATAGCCTTGTCTTTCAATTTTAAGAGATCGTTTATGACTTGGACAATTTCATTTACGTGATGAAGTTGTGCTGTGCACCGAAATAATTGGTTTAAATCGGTAAATCCTTGCACTAATCTTTGAATCTCTCCATGTATAATCGATTTGATTGGTTTCATGCGCACGATATCTTGTATCACTCGAGTGTATGCATGTGTTCTTATCAGGGTCGCGCATGCTTCCTGCTTTAAGGAACCGTTTGTTGGCTTTTGGCTTGCATGATGATTTCTGTTTATGCTAGCCTATTTGGAATGCCTTCCCGTGGTTTATCCATCCCAAATGACGCTCACCGGCAGCAAACAGATGGCGCCCCTTATGCTCCATCCCCTGCCCCTCCTCTCTGTGGCTCGGATTTCCTGATTTCCTTTAGCCTGATTTCCTGATTTCTCTCTCATGCCCAAAGCTTTGGGGAGATGACTAAGGGTGAGATTAACGAGAACTTTGCCTGGAGCATTATTTATGCGCATCTACTATGGCACCAAAATGTGAGAAAGGGTTGCATGAATTCTCACTTTATTTGATATATATTTAGAATTGATGCTAGTGAACATAATTGATGCTATCTAGTATGAAAGAAAAATTATAAAATGGATTTCCTTTGGCCAAACTTGACAAGTTTCACACCTTCTTCATCTCTACCAAAAGCTACTGAACCTCAGCTCATCCAATAATCTCATTCTAGGGAGTGTTTGATCCTTAGTCCAATGTCCCCATTGACCTGGTGCAGGTCTGATCTAGGAACTTAATAGGAAAAAACTCTAAGTAAACTCTATACGGCCCAGTCGTTTCAGATAAGCCTTCGACCGACTGAGAACGGTCGTCCCTTGCGAGATTTGCACATGAACGACGGAATGTAAAAACTGAAACTGAGACCAGTAAGCACATAGCTACGACTGCAAAAAAGCTTAGGTCAACAGCAGTTATATCATTTCAGTAAGTAAGAAATGTTTCACAATATCACATAATTCGAACAAAAACATTTCAGTAAGTAAGAAATTTGGGTGGCTTAAACAGTCATTTAATGAGAAAAAGATGTGGCTCAAAACGTTTAGATGAAAGAAAAATTAAACTCCATCTAACGGCCAGAGGACGAATATGCTATTCTACCACAAAAAAATATTTATCTTTTGTTTATGGTTCCTTAACAATCTTACATATGTAAAATCGAAGTCGGTGTTTTGGTGTTGATAACATCATTGATCGCTGTTACAACTGAATGTGCGCGAATTATACTGTGAAGAGTGACACAACACCTCCAAACTTCAAGAACAACAGGGATAATTAAACAGAAGCGTACGCAAATAGGAAAACTTTTTTGGAAGTGATATCACTTTAGCAACCGAGCCGCCAGGTTTGAGAATAAGGTGGGATCCCTGAATGTAGTGGCTGGTGAATCACTGATCAAAGAGCAGATTTTTGAGAGATTCTTCATCGATCTAGTGGCCGGTGAATCACTGATCAAAGAGCAATTTTTACTACCAGCACATTGGGCCCTGCAAGTCGACACCGACAAAAATACGCCGTTGAGAAGAGTGTACCATGTGAGACCTCGGTCAGGTTAGGACGGCCCGGGACGTGACTTCATCATTGGATACCAGAAATACCAGAGGATGTAGAACACAGCCGGAGCTCTGCAAGTGAAAAGGGCAATGATCCATTGGCAACCCTGCCTCGCCTCTTTTGGGAGATTCCAACCGCGGAGAGGCGTCTGCTCGAGCCTCGGTGTCGTAACGGTGACCTAGTTGAAGGGACGGTTTCTTGCGATGTCAGCAACCTAGCGGGGCGATCAGAACACGTCGAGAGGCAGGCCGGATGAACTAAAATGTTCATTTAAATCCTTTTACCTTCAGTTCCCTCAAAACGTTCATTATAAAAATACCCTCGTCGTAAATTATCCCAGATTTAAAAAAATAAATTTATAAAATACTGAAAATTGAAAGAAAATGCGCAAATATCCTGATAAGAGAAAATTGTGTGTGTGTGTGTGTGTATAGAGAATTCAAGAAAATGACGTGGGTGATTCCTTCCTCCTTCCTCATCCATCTCCAACTTAGATCCAGCCAAGTTTTGAAGCTCTTGGGCATATGTCCCAAACAGTCGATCATCCTCTGTTCTCAAGCCTCTCTACAAGCTCAAGAAGCTCCTTCCAAAAGCTAAACACAGCATAAGAAGAGCAAAATCATAGGGAGATTGAATATCAAGAGAAAATTTATACGAATAGACTCACCTATTGCTCCATACTGACTTGAGTACCAATCATACTCCAAAATGAAACAATAAATGATTGATCAATCTTGTCATTGTAGCTCCAAGTTTTTTTGGAGGCTTGATTCGTATAATTTCTCATTTTTTAAGCTTCTTATTCAGGATGTATTTTCCCCTTGAACATCACTTCTTGTGTTTGGTAGAGTGTTCTTTCGTGATTTCCAAGCTATATTCTAATTGTCTAAAGTTTTTCTTTTCTCAAAGGTAGTGCATAATTATGGGTGCTTTTTCTTGTAATACACATAATATGCCATATTTTCTCTCCTTGTGTTGACATGTGTTAACATTTGAATAAGTGCATATAAAAAATGTTCACATAAAATTATACTAAAATAAAAAGTATATTGTGGTTTTTTAAATCATATGCAATTAATTTCGGCATTTTCAAGGTTCATGTGAAATAAAATTTAGCTTTCAATGTAAAATAAAAATTTTATCATTGATCTTGACTTCCCAATTTTGATGACTTTTCTCTTTAAAATAGTTAATTCTACACAAGTTGACTTTATAAATTCATTATTTTTTACTCATAAAACCAACATGGGGTCTAAGTTGTCCAAAAATCATATTCAAACAATGTTATTTCTCTTAGATTGATTGCTCTAGGTTGACATTAGTAGTGACTTAGTGTTGTACTCAAGGAAACTATTAGTGTTTCTATTCAGGTGACGCAATGCAAATGATTTTCTATTCCTTATATTTAAAAATGTGGAAGCTATTGCATTGGATGAGACATTGAAGGCTTGAGCAAGAACTATATTCCTCTTCTTTCTGGTATTTAAATCAGTTTTTTCCTAATGCAACTTCATGGAGGATAAATTTTGGCATTGTGTCTCTAGCCTATCTTTTTTTTTCTTCACACTCTCATCCATCTGATGTGGGTTGAAGTAACGCTTTCATATTCTGCATATTAGGGTATCAAAAGGTAATTGATAATGGCTAAAAGTATGTATGTTTGATGCTACATCGGTGCATGGAATTTAAGATTCATAAAGAAATCTTATAAAATATCATAACTAGTGAACATAAAAATTTTGATGCTTTATTTGTTGCATTGTGTTTTTTTTCAATTATTTTCCCATATATAAACATGACATAAATTTACATTCAAAATTTTGTAATCAATTGGGATTTTTATACTGATCATTTTATCCTTGATTAAATTTCTCTGTTTTTATTCTTGATGTAATCTATCATCATAGACAGAGGGTAGGAAAATTTTGTCATGCTAACAGTACGAAATTATACTTTATCACCATCAAAACACTTAAAGAGTGAGAAATTCAATAGTTACACCAAGTAAATGAAAGATAATGTAAAACGGTGACTCTTTATGCTATTACCCTTTCAAAAATGGCCTATGTGAAGATATCCATAGATTTTATTTTAGAGCTATTATGATTTTGGTGGTGCATCATGTTCTATTTTTGTGGCAATGTACATTATTAGTGCATGTATAATGGTGAATAAAATAATATATTTAAATAAGTTTTTCTTAGGGAAATATTTTTTTAATGAAGTACCAAAATCTCACTTTTGGTTGTGATCACAAATTTTGGCTTTACTTATAGCATAGGTCTTGGGAAAGGCTTGATTCATCTTTGAATTTTAGTAGCATATTCATGTTGAAATTGATTGTCAAACTACAATAGTCAATAGGCTACTTGCCAACTAGATGACCTAATATAGCCAAATATTTCTAAGGACTAAGAAAAATCTTCTGTAATTATAATGTTAATTTCTATACAAATAAGTGTCCATTCCTAATTGGTTACCATTTCCCTCTTGTCCTTTTTTGATTTAGTGTCTACCAAAACTTTCAATAAATGATATTGTAGGTAACAACTCAACTGATAATATTAAATCACTTCGTGCATTTCTCCATGGCATGAGTGGATTATGATGCACCAATAGCCATTAGAGATGAAATAAAGTTTATAATCTTGAAACTTGGTCTTTATATGCTCGAATAAGGAGAGATTTCTTATTCATGACGACATCAAGCTCAAGGCAAATAAAGATACACCAGCTGCATGGTCATCACATTTATTTTTTTTAATCCTTATGGGCATTAAATGAGGATCCAAAGATTAGATTATGCATGCAAGGGATATTGATGTAGAACAAAGTTTGAAAGAATTAGAAGGGAAAATATGTGTAACACTGAACACCAAAAATGTTCACATGTGAAAGACACAAAAGATAGAGCCTAGAGTCCCAAAAACAACACCTTTGGGTGGCCCAACATTACCATCCATGGAGATCCCCTCTCTTATTCTAGTAATTGATTTCATTTTTCTGGAGTCATTTACATAGTTACTTTGTTATCAGATCATAGTCTCAAATTTTACTTTTTCCCAATTTATCTAATTAACAAGTGTAGAGTGTGCTCTTTTCACCCGATACTAAATTATTTTACTTTATGCTCTTGTGGATTCAAGGACCAATAGAGTTTCTTGCCTTTGAGGATTCAAGGATCCAAACTTCCTTGTGAAATTCAAAGAGGAACTGTGTTAGTTCTTATTGGGTCAAGAATTCATCAAAACAGTAGACATGGTATTTAGGTTGGGCTATGCTGCTCTCCCAATCTATATGGTAATAGATATTACGGTGGCTGCCTATTGTGGGAAAAATACACTTCTAGATGTTTTAACAAGTGAGATTATTGGAGGTGGATCACGGAAGGCATTGATGTCCTTCTAAGGTTTCAAGTTATCAAAAAACTTCAGCTCTGGCCAAACATGTGTGGACAGCTCGAGCTGCAGCAGGCAGCATGTGTGGACAGATTGTCTTACTCATCTAAGACCTAGAGACCCAAATTTTTACATGATGGGTAAATTGTACGTGTATATATATATATATTTCCTGCCTCTTCCGTTGGAATGTTATCTTCGAGTATAAAAAGAAATTCAGAGGTTTTTCTAAATAGTAGTTCACCAGGAACTTAGTCTGCCTTGTTGACAATTGACGCTGATAATACCTAGAAGGGAATAGAGCAGCATACGGTTGTAAAAATTATCCGACGACGGTGGGCTTTCACTTGTGCAACATTAGCTTTTGAGCTGCTCTTCGGGATTGGACCCAGCCCTCCAAGTTTCGGCCAGAGCGAGAAAAGTCCCAGGTACGCGCCGGAGAGAGTGAGAGAGCGGGCTCAGCCTAATACGACTTGTAAATTTTTCACATAACCCCCACGAAAAGGTTTTCACTCTGAGAGAGCAGGCGTGTGGGCAACCACAACGCAAGGGCAGGCGTTCAACAATAAAGGCTTATCGGAGTCGCTCACAGAGAGCGACTTAACACAGCGCGGGTGCAGATAATGGCATTGAAAGACGGGACTTGGAGGAGAGGAGCACGAATATCGTCACAGATAAACACCATCGATGGGAGGAAAACGAGACCTCCTACGCCGCGCAAGCGATCGAGTGGGGGGAGGAGGCAGGGTCTGAAGCGGGAGGCCAGCTCTGACACCAGAAGAAACCGATCCTCAGATTTTGAGCTCTGGCTTCTCCCTGCCTGCTAGCCCGGAAAGCGGGGGAGGGGCTGTTGTATCGTTTAAAGGATCATCTTCCAGACCAGTCGACACCTCTGGGCATGGGCATGGGCATGGGCATGGGCATGGGCATGGCCATGTGATGCATTCTCTAGTGTAACTCGGATTGGTCATTGTTCACGCGTATCTGCGTGCATCAATTCGAATATCGTACAAAATGGTGTTCAGATGCCTTGTACGCACATATTACTCGCAGGCCTGCAAAGCATGTTTAGCGATCAAATAGACGGAAAAGTCAAGAAGCCCCTCCTTGTTCTAATAACTAGGCCTGGGTGGTATAGCAAACTAATGATCTGATACCGAACGCCCCGCCACGCACCTACTCCCTTCCGCAGACGACCTCCGTTCCCAACGTCGAGAGCCAACTTCTCGCCCTTCTCGTAGGCGGTGCGAAAGCAACGGTAGAGTCCTCTCGAAAATGGGAGTACGATCTCGCTCTCTGTCGCCCCACGTCATCGTAGTTCGAGGACACGCCACGAGACTTCAGATTACGCAAACGTTACCCGATGAGTGTGGACATGATAAGTGTGCGAGGCAATCAATGATATTCTGTAACTTAATTCTCTCAGGACATTTTCTGGGAGACTCGATGTCGCTCACCCTTAGTGGGGTTTTAGGGTTTAAACCTTTGAACTCGGTTTGCTCTCTCTCTCTCTCTCTCTCTCTCTCTCTCTCTCTCTCTCTCTCTCTCTCTACCCCCACCCCCCCCCTGATGTCGATCTTTTACCATGTCTCGAGGTGCGCCTAATATTCTCATTTTCACTCTCAACTTGTAGATTACCTTCAATATTTCAAGATCTGATAACCCCTTTAACTTTAGATCATTTATGTAAATTTATGTATAACCGCAGAAATTTTTAGGCGGCATTCATTTAATGACATTGAACGAATCATTCAAGATGTAGGCTGAACAATAAGTATATATTTTTAAAACTCTACTCATAAATATAATCCCCAGACCGATTTGCCGACGATTCCACCTCAGTCTGCTGCGGCAGATAGGCGAGGGAGGGGAAGGAAGATTCCCCCTTGTCCGTCTTCCTGCTCCGACGAAAGGTAACCCTCTTATCTTCCATGTTACCCCATCGTCCCACTTCTCCGGGAACAAAATTTTTCAGCGAGAACAATTCGCATGTTGTAATTGAAAGGGGTCTTTGCCTTTTACGCCGCGTTTTCTTCAGTTCCCCTTTTACAATCTGGATTCCTTGATTCGTAATGGTTTCTGCTTTTTAATCCGCCACGTTGATATTTTAGGATCTTTGGTTCGCAATGGTGCCTGTCTTCCCCATTTTTATGATGACGTACGCAGAAATCGACAGTTCTCTCTTCCTCCTTTGTCCGAGATCATGCTCAGACTAGCTGATCTGTAATGGTTGGGCGGCTTCCTTGCTAGTTGCTGCTATATTTGGCAGCTTTTCTCTACACGGCATTCGCCCTCTTTGTTGTTCCGCGGTCCAATCAACAGTGTGCAGGTGCCCGTAATCAACCATTCGACTCTCTTGTTTACCTGGTGAGTGGACCGTGATTCGCCTCATTCACCCTTTCGTCTGCATTCTCTGCTCTTCGCAACTCGTGGTTCCCTCTTCCATGCCTTGCGCCGCACTGCCTCTCATTATAATTCTCTCGGAGCAAACGACATTGTCTTCCAGTGGTTTAGGAGCGTTTGTTTTGTTCAAAGGGGCGAAACCCTCATTTTCGCATCCCATCTCCATACTGACTCGCCGTAATGAGATCGTCTTCCTCAACCATCCTCGGGGCCACCTTGAATCTGTTCCTACTGTGATTTTGTCCGACTTCTATGCGGTTCAACCCCCCTGGGTAATTTTTGACGGAAATCCCTCAGAAGTGAACTATTATTTCTTGAGTTTGATTAATCTTTACCTGTCTTTAATGGATTCGACCGACAAGCGCAGGAATTGGTTGATTCGGATGGCTGTTGGTCCCCTAACAGTATAAAGTTTCCTGTTTTTCACTCTGGCCTCAGTGGGCCATTAACTCCTTTCCACGGCCTTTTGCATTCGCCCCTCTCCGCCTGGCATCCGGATTCTCAGCTCATGTTCCCATGCCTGCAATTATAGCAGACAAGGAAGCATCTCGGTTTAGTTCCTTGTTAGTTCACTCTGCGAGACGAGAACGGCGGTCTCCTTCCACTTACTGTAATCTAACATCTGCGCATCCAGTGCGTTTTCGTTGGAGTTCGTTCTTCGGGGTATGTCGGTGGAATCATTCTTGCTCTTGATGATGCGTCGAATCGTTCGTTTGTACGAGGCGTGGACTGAGCTCTTCCCGTTATGTATTTGAAGAGTCGGAGAATCGTCTACCCTGGGACTTCTTCTGGCCTCCGTTGGACTGATTCGGTTTCTCTTCATGGTTCCTGCAGCTTGGAAAAGCTTTGGACTTATCCAACAGGAACATGGGCGAGAGCAGCGAGCTTCGACGCTGGGATGAGATGATCCCGGACGCCCTGGGATTGATTTTCTCCTATCTTTCTCTCCAGGACGTTCTGACTGTTGTCCCCAGGGTTTGCAAATCCTGGGGAGGAGCAGTAGCCGGGCCTTACTGCTGGCAAGAGATTGACATCGAGGAGTGGTGTGAGAGGTCCAAGCCCGAACTCATCAGTCGGATGCTTCAGTTGCTCATTCCCAGAAGCTCTGGCTCAATTCGCAGGCTCTCTGTGTCCAGCCTCCCCAACGACCCAGTTTTTCGCTACATTGCCGACCAGTAAGTGCTACAGAAAATTCTGGTTTCGGGTTTCAATTGAGAAACTATCTGTCTGTCGGAACTGCTGAAACCAAGCTTCAATATTTCACGGTGTATCGGCTTACCAGCGTTAGAGATACTTTTCTGATCCCGACTCGCCATCTGCATGGCGGAGTTCTTCAACTTAGAAACAGATTTTGAATCGTTCTTGAATAGGAAAAGGGGAAGCAGTCTTTTGTGGAGAGACTTGCAATGCCTTCGACTCTCTTTAAAACTCTAACTTGAATGTGGTTGATTGGAACTTTGCATGAATGCGTTGGTTGAGAAGTCCAACGAATTCTCCCAGAAAGGGAAGAGGAACCTGGAACCTTGATTTTTCGTATTGCCATTAGTGGCCAGAGGGGTTTGTGATCCATGGCATCTTTAGTTATCTTTTGATTTCTCCTTTGTAAGTCACTAGAAACATTGCGTTAACGTAATGTACGAAGAACTGTGATGAACTTCTTCTTTATTACCCAGAAAAGGAAGCAAAACATGCTCGTTTACTTTTACCTTTAAAGCCTGAACAAGTTTCCATTTATTTCAATCCTTATGAATGCACCGCAGGACTCAGAGAGTATCTTTGGCTTAGACTTCGGGCATGAGATTTGCACCCGCACGGGCCCCTGATCTTCGCACCCACATGAAATTTTCTCATCGCACTTTTTGCATGGAGAAATCACTCAGCCTCACAACTCCACATTTTCTCTCTTCTTCTTTTTGCCAGCGCCAGTTCCTTGCAGACTCTTGAGATGCCGAGGAGCGAGATAAGTGACCCAATTGTGGAGGAGGTCGCAGGGAAGCTCTCCAATGTGACCTTTCTGGACGTGAGCTACTGTGTGAAGATCGGCGCTCGCGCACTGGAGGCGTTTGGGAAGCACTGCAGGGCTCTTGTTGGGCTGAAACGTGTGATGCATCCAGTGGAGGTGGCGGAGAAAGTATGCCAGGACGATGAGGCCCACGCCATCGCCTCCACAATGCCAAATCTCAAGCACATTGAGATCGCCTACCTTCTCCTCACGAATGCCGGGATACTTGACATCCTCTCTCGGTGCAGCGATCTCAGGTTCCTGGACATGCGGGGCTGCTGGGATGTGAAGCTCAAGGAGAACTTCTTCAAGGAGAAATACTCGAGCTTGAAGGTCCTGGGACCGTTGGTTGTGGATAGCTACGAGATGAACTACTGGGATGAGTGCTCCAACTACTCAGATTCGTCTGGTTACTTGTCGTGGGAGTTCATGGACGACGTGGTTGGAGAATACTACGACGGCTTCAGTGATGATGACGATGACGGAGCGTGGGACGATGGGCAGGGGTTGGAAGGGCTGGAAGTCAGGTTCTATGGCGGTGGTTTTAATGGAGGTTCTGCTGGGTTTGATTGGCCTAATTCTCCCTAAGATACGGATAATGTGGCTCTAGCCCATCCCGCTCCCATCCGCGACACCGTTGCCCTAACATAAGGTTTCCTTCTTTCTTCTCTAGTTTAGTCGTACTCTTAAGGGGTATCACCTCCCTGGTTCCGGTTGCAAGTTTTTGCTGCTTGGAACTGTCAGGAGCTATGGTGAGTAATATAGATCCACTGTTGAAATGGAAGTAAATTGGGTAAACTCTCTTCTCTTCTCTCTTTACTTGATTCCGTGACCTGAATTCATGAATTCCAGCTTCGACTGGCGGCAATGGTGTGTGGTTTCAATTCTCCAGTGATGCGGGAGGCTGGTAGGCTCCCCCCGCTCTGAAGTTATGGACCACACTGTCGGCCTCCGTCCAGCTGCGTCCTGCCGTCTTCTTCACCCCGCGCTGCTTCATCAGCGCCCTGACGGCTGCGGCCTCCCCCCACCGTCCGTGCGCCGCATAGACGGCAGCAAGCGCCAGGTATGAACCGGAGCTGTGCGGCTCCAGCTCGAACAGTTTCTCGGCGGCGGCCTCCGCGATCTGGACGTCGCCCCAGATTCTGCAGGAGTTCAGCAGGGCTCCCCAGACAGTGGCGCCGACCTTGCGATTCAGCGAGAGGATGAATCCGAGGGCCTCCCGCGTCCGACGCGCGCGGCCCAGCATGTCCACCACGCAGCAATAGTGCTCGTCCCGCAGGGGAATTCTGTAAGCTTCAACCATCAGCTTGAAGAGCCTCCATCCTTCCTCCACCAGACCGGAGTGGCTACACGCTGATAGGAGGCAAGTAAAGGTGATGTAATCCGGACGAGCCCCCGCCGCCTCCATCTGCTTAAATATTTGGAGAGCTTCTCTGCCCCGCCCATGCTTCCCGTATGCACTGATCATGGAATTCCAAGGGACGACGTTGGCCCCACCCCCACCCAACTGGCTGAAAACGCCGCAGGCTGCCTCCAGATCACCGGATTTCGCGTACGCGTCCAGCAAGGATCCTTGTACCATCTGGTCGGAAACGAAGCCGTTCACTATGACCTGCGCATGGAGCTGCTCCGGCAGGCTCGGGAGGCCAAGGGTCGCGCATCCATTCAGCAGCGAAACGTAGGTAGCTTGGCTCCCGACCAGTCCCGCTAGACCCATATCCAGGAATGCGGAGACGAGGCCGGTCGCGCTTCCACGCCTTCCTCTACCGGTCAACAGACTGTTGAAGCAGGCCGTATCCTTGTTACTGATGCCCGCGAACACCATCTCGGCGCAGTCCACCGCGCCATGCTTGACGTACATGTCCACCAGAGCATTACCGGTGTACGCGTCTGACTGCAAATTCCTCTTGACGGCGTGGCAGTGAATCTGGCGGCCCAGCGGCAGGGTCACCCGGCGGAGAACAGTCGTGAGAGTGTGAGCGTTCGGCTCGACGCCGCTGCATAGCATCTCCCGGAACAGCGCTGTCATCTCGTGTTCGAAGCCGTCGAGGTCGGCGTGGGCCGATAACATGGCGGTCCAAGTTACTACGTCTTTGTCGGGCATTCGGTCAAACAGAAGACGTGCATCTTGGAGAAGCCCGCATCTCCCATAGAAATCGAGGAGGGAGGTCTCGGTATGGCGCCGGTGTACGGGGGAGTCGGCGTTCCGCACCACGAACGCGTGCACCTCCCGCCCCAGATTAACAGCAGTAAGAGCGGCACAGCAACGGAGGGCAGCACTGAGAAGTACCCCGTTCGGCGTGCGTCCCCCGTTGGCGTCGGCCCTCAGCATCATCTCTCGAAGCAGAGCGAGAGCGTCTTGCGGTCGTCCGTCGCGGGAATACTGGCGGATCTGCGCCCCCCATTCGTCCTCCGCTCTCAGAAGCGGGCGGGGGCGGGTCGCAGCGATCTTCAGCGCAGGAAACGCTTCCCTCGGGCGGGAGGAGAAAGAAGCTGTCGGGGGAGGCGGAGGAAGCGACACTCCCGTCAAGGTTGCCGTCATGGTTCACCAGAGGCAGGGGGCCAGTCGTGACTCCCCGGGAAGACCGTTCAACACCAGAGGCAGGGGGCCAGTCGTGACACCCCGGGAAGACCGTTCGACACCAGAGGCAGGGGGCCGTCCTGGTCTTCATGAGTATTTTATTTTGGATTTCAATTATGTTATGCACAACTCTACTTAGTGTAGAGCGTGATCTTGTCACTTGAATAGATAATGGGGCTAACTCACATAAATTTACTAGTTTCCTCGATTTTGGCTTTCCGATTAGAATTCAAATATATTTTAAATGTTAAATTATTTCTGAAAGGGCACATATAGTAATTCGTTTCTATTTCAAATGAACATCTAAAACATTAACTTTAATCTTTTCTAGTAGAGTTTAACTTATATGTTAAATTGAAAATTTTATATAAATCAGTTAGGGTGCAAAGTATTGCCTTGTTATCTATATGTAATTCATGAGAAAAAATAATTTGTCAGAATGATAATGAAGTTAAACCAGAAAATAAGCTGCAAAATAGAGCAACAGAATTTGATATGACAATGAATCATAGCACTATCTGAAAATAAAATAAAGTAACTTCTCCAAATATGAAAGAGGATGAACCACTGCAAAAAAGTAAGGCCATTTGTTAAAGAAATTGTTCGTTATTATTGATGCATTGACTAATTTCATTCTTTGTCTTGACCTACAACATTTTTCAGATTAGGGATATTATGTTATTGAAAGTACCATACGTACCATAGCTACACTTCATTTTCTACTAATGGAAAATAATGATTATATATATTTATCACAATAATAGATGAATCGTTGTACTTTCTACCAAGTTAATTAGTAGTTATTTGCAATCAAGAAACTATGAATCAAATGACAAAATTAATCTTTTGAAAGTGATGAGGAATGTTTTTCATGATCAGCTAAACTAACTAGAACATTCAAGCGTTCCCAACTTATTGGAAATTATTAATTTTTCTTGTATCAGATTTGAGGCTATACTTCTATTAATAAAAAGAAAGTTAAATTCATCAGATTCTAATTTTGACTTTAGTCAACTATTTCTCATATCTTTGTTCTCTTTGTTCCTTTATTAAAATCTAAAGGAGCCAATGGTTTAGCCTTGTTTATATCCACTTTCTAAGAATACTTCATTCTTAGGTTTCATTAAAAAAAATTTTAACTATCACAATTCTTTATTGACTAACTTTGGTTTTAGAGAATTTCAAACAATTTTTATTTACATTCACTGATCTAATAGGCTCATTATTGATTGCAAAGATCAACTCTCTCAAATGGTTAAAAATGATAGTTTAATGACAAGTTTCTTCACATAGAAAAAAGAATAATTTCCCCATTGGTTATTTTTGGATGTTGACTTAAGTGTGTCTAAAAATTTAATGAAGAGGACAAGGCATTAAATGTAGTATAATTTTCTTTGTCATCTTACATAGAGAGGCTATTTATTAATAGAAGACTTCATTATTTTACTTCGGCTTAAGAGAACTCAGATCAATTACGTTACACTACTTGATTTGTTCTCATTACATTTTTAAAAATCACTCAAATTTACATATATATCTTTGAAAAAATTCCAGCACGAATATTGGGAATATAGAGGGGGTCACATATGATTGCATATAACTAATTAGCTATTAGGAACATGCTGAATTTATAAAGAATTTAGAGTGAAACCATTTATTTTTTCCATCTGTCAAAGTTAAAATCTAAAAATTAGTTAGAATTTTATTGATGGAAAATAATACAACATGACCTTTAACAGTTCTAGTATCCGTTAAGAGAAACTAATGAGTATGACTATTAAGCATATATATATATACATATGAAGCTTATCAATTTGAATGTATGATAAGTATCTATTATCATTGAAAAGAAAACTGATAATACATCTCGAAATAAAATTATACCTTCTCATTCAGTAATTATCAAAATTTCCAGAAATAAATCATCATGATTAAGTAGACTCAAAATCATAATCATTATGAACAATCATAACTTTGGAGACATGAAATACTTCAAAACCCTTTCTAATTAGTATCCATCAATATTAGATAAATACTATGGATCCAATATTAATTCGATATCAATAATACTCTCAAATAATGATAGTAAATCCTAAGAATTGAGAATATTGAATAAGTTTAATACCATATTTCAAAAATAATTAAATAATAAATTCAGGAACCGATTTTTTATGATAATACCCTTTTTACTTGATAAATGTATGAAGATCTTTTATAAATCTGAAATAATTGAACAAATTCAATACTTTGATCAAATTTCGCATACAAGCAAGAAAGCATAGTGAACTTCAGACATTAATATTTCTATGCTACAAATTTTAATAACAATGATAAATAAAATAATTTTTGGGTCATTCTCTCTCTCGCTCTCTCTCTTGCATGCTCTCTCTCCCTCTCTCATTCTCTATCCAATTCACTTCTCCCCCTTTCTCTATGATTTCTTCTTTTTTTTTTCTCTCCCTGATGTGTAAAGTTTTCCTATTTCAGACTGATACACTTTTCCTCACCCTTTTTGTTAGTGTCAAAAATATAAAGGGATTTCTGAGCTTCTTCTATGATAATATTCTAGTGATGTTAGTTTGGATCCCCTTGAACTCATCTGTTGCAATGAGATTCAATAGTAGGAAAATTGTGAGAAAAAATGTTTAAAATTAGGATTATTTATTTAAAATTTAGAATTCAAAATAGAGTATATTCATCCTAAGGGAATTTCTCTCTTTGAAGAGATAGGTTATTGATCTATCTCTTATCGTCGTTTCAAAAGTTAAATAATTTCTCTATTTATAAAACTGGATCTGAAACAGATAAATAATAAATTCAATCAAAGCGTCTAGGGATTCGGGTCGATCCGCAGGAAAGTCTGGGATAATGCGTATTTGAGTATTATTTCTATCCGTTGATATCGAATCAAGCGCTGTGAACTATTAAAAGGAGCGAAGTCAAGACTGGCGAAGAGGAATTAAAATAAACTGACAGAAACTGGTTTGAAAACGACCCCCTGTTACTCCTTGTGTCACGCAAAGATTAACAAGAGGGTAGAGACTTCGTAACGACCTGTCAAGAACAGTGAAACCTCGATTTTCATAGAATGCGACAAAGAACCAAAGTCCAACACTGTGTTACTCAGCGAGAACAAACAAAAATAGAGAATAGAATGAAAGCTGTAACAAAACAGTAAAAGTCACACTCTGCAATCCGCCCAACAATCTGTCCGTCACCTTGGAGAAGTCGGTGCGGAAAGGGGAAAAAGAAAAGGGAAAGTGAGGCCAGGCCGTCGTGGCTGTCACAACCACCGCGCTGTAGCCACCGCTGTGCTCGGTTCCACCTCTACTTATCACTCAGGGGGGAACGCGCAGCCACTCCTGCCGTTGCCGCAGTCACCTCCAGGCTGACAACCGCTGCTGTGAATGCCGCCGCCGCCGTCCTCGATTCCACCTCTACCTGTCACGCAAGAAGGGAGCTCGCAGCCACCGCCGGCGTTGCGGCAGTCACCTCCAGGGACACAACCGCTGCCGCCGTGCTCGACTCCACCTCTGCTTTTCACCGCCGCCGTCGCCGCTCAGAGCTGCCGTCACGAACGCTCCGCCTTCGCCCTCCTCCCCGTCCCCCATTTCTTCCCCCCATTTTCCTCCTTTTTCTCCCCCTTTCTCCTCTCTGCCGCCTCCACGTCCGCCGCGCGCGCGTCTCCTCCCGAGGAGGGCTGGTTCCCGCGCTAACATTTGGGTCTCCTGGGCCTTTAGTGGTGCATCTCTCTGCCCCTCTCACAGCTGGCTGGCCAGCTGATGCGTGGCCCTGTTGGGCCTTTACTGGGCATGTCTCCCTGCATAAG
Source organism: Spirodela polyrhiza (assembly GCA_024713555.1). Taxonomy (NCBI): domain Eukaryota; kingdom Viridiplantae; phylum Streptophyta; class Magnoliopsida; order Alismatales; family Araceae; genus Spirodela; species Spirodela polyrhiza. The sequence continues at coordinate 3,283,772 of CM046544.1, read as the reverse complement.
GTCTGCCCTCCCACATCCAAGTGAGTATGACATAAGTAGTGGCAGGAAGAAAGAGAAAAGAGGCAGAGGGGTTTGATAAGTGTGGAGGGAAATTAGACGAAAATATCAGGTTGAGGAATATAAATGATGAATGGAGAAGGTCAAGCTGAATATTTCACGTTTTAGTGGAAATACATGCATGTGAATTGTATAAGAATCAGTAATCATGCATACATATTTAAAGGAGATATAAAACCATGAGAGAAGATATTCACTTTGAATCTTTATCTGTCTGATAGTTTTAAACCATAATGAAGTCAATTATACATGACTTTATCATCTATCACTGAGACTTCATAACTTTAGTCATGACCATGGTTCGTGAAAAGTTTGATATTCAAGATGTGGTCCTTATACCATGAAGGATTAAATCAAACAGATTAATCACTTGACCATGTGTGATATATAAAGAAAGTAAATGATTAGCTATGGTCAATCAGGTTCCAACATCAATACATACAAGAGGTACTTTTGAAAAGATTTGAACAACCACATTTCAAATTGGGGAGATTTGGTGGTAAGAAAACTCATGGCTTCTATTGATTTTTTACTTCTTGATTGTCATGTGACATGCTTACAAGTATTAGGATAGGTGCTTCATTTAACATGTGTTAGAAAGATTCTATTGAAAATGTATAGGTTCTCAAAAAATTTATTTAGCAGTTTTGAGTAAATGTATTATGCTGTTGTAATGAGGTTTAATCATTCAACTTCCCTTAGTAATCATTAAACTCTATAAAACTTTACTTTGGATTTGAGAAGATAGTAAGTTGTTGGACACTCGGTATGATCATTGTTCTGTATAGAGAGGCTATTTTATAAGATTGGAGGCCAATCATTTTTAGTAAATTTGAGAGTTTAGACTAATGAATGGCTTCAATATGTGTTGTACCGTTGTATGCATAGTCTTTTGATGATTACTAAATAAATACAAAGCCAATTAATAAAACATAGTTATACCTTTTCCAGATATATAATATGAGAACATATTTGAAGATATCTATATAAATTTCAATGCAATGCTATTAAATATTCATAGGAGAACTCATTACATAGACGATTGATGAATTATGCTATTATATACTTGCTTGAGTTCATTTTATAAAATTATCATGATACATGTTGTCGTGAAAGTAACAATGTTTACATAAAGTGCTATAATGAGAAAGTAATAATTAGCATATATGAGTTAACAACTTTCACTGAAGTAAAATATGGACGTGACAAGTTAGTCTATTATGAGCTCATGGTGTTAGACCATTAGTTTTGAATGATTTTGAAATCAAACTAATCAATTAGAGTCACACTATTTTTTTTGCTGAATATAATATTTTGGATATACAAAATTATACTTTACAAAATTATTTTATATATATTGAATTACCAAAAATCATAGTTTAGGCTATTCACTTAGGGAAATTATTATGTCAATGAAATACTTTAAAATCTTGATTTGTTGATTAGCACATTAAAATATTTTCTATAAATTTTGATTATATCTCCATATGATTAATTATTAAAACATACATTAAATAAACTGACACTTATATGATTGATTATCATATTTAAAACTCTTAAACTTAATATGTTAAACCTTAATGTGGGTTTTATAGACCAATTGCCTTTATTTCTTTATTTACTCTTAACTTTAAAAAGTTGACTTTGACACTTTGGAGTACATTGTTTGAGTTTGTGATACACAAAAAATCTATCATATTAATGGCATGGTGCTTTATAGAGACTAATGATGAAAAGCTTTTAGTGGACAAAGCTTTTTGCATCTTTTAGATTAGCCAGGATAATTAATACTTGGAATGAAGAATGATTCAATAAATAATCATGAGAGAGTTTTCAGTAGGACATGATAATGAGGGCTTGAAATGAGGGAGCCTTTAGCTCTTTATCATATCAGGTAATTCATTGAGATTGCTGAAGGATATGACATTTTGTCCAAGGATTGCTACGTTATTTAATGTTGTCCTTGTCTTCTACTTTGGCAAAGAGCTTCAAATTTTGACCCCAGAAGGATTGCTATGTTATTAAAAATTTATAGTTTTTTGAGAATGATTTCAAACCACCTGATTGCTATATTAAGAGGTATACCAATCAATATTTTAGTCAGTTTTCTCTTGTCATAACTATTATCGTTCCTTGGATCAACGTCTTTTCTTAAAATAACACTCGTGACAACATGAGTTTAAAATAAAACAGATTATACCAAGATGCCATAAAATAGTCATTTTGCTTGTTTGAGTTTTTTCTACATCAAACACCATAAACTCAAAGTTAATGCTATGTTTTAATGAGTAGCTTAGGTACAGATTTTTAAATTTCTTTAAATTTTCATGAGCTTATGATGAAGAGGAAGGCATGGGAATGTTTATACAGAGTAGCTATAACATGACCCTTCAGCCAGACAAGTAATCCTTGGGAGTTTTAGAAGTTGGAACAAGAAGGAAAATCTATTGGGATGTTGGGAAGAGATAATTTTTCCTCATTTTATATTCGTAGACTAAATATCGATGAATTCGAGAAATGGAAAAGACAGAAAGATGTTCTAACATTAAGTTAAAGCTGAAAGAGATTCCTGGGGGAGATCTTACGAGAACCCGGCACTATAAGTTGCCGTCATGAAGGTTAGCAAGTGAGAAATATTCCGGAGGAGGAAATAGAAGAGGACAGGCTGCCCGGCACCGGTAGGTCGAGGGGATTCAGAAACTCAAGGGAGGGGAGGAAGAAAACAGAAGACCAGCAGAACAACCGTAATGGAAGAAAAACTTGGTCGATTTAAGACGCGACCCGAGAAAAGGATCTTTGGGGCGAAGCCCATGATGTGCACTGTACAGTCTTAATTTCCAACTCCAATAAATGCGGCTGTCGGTACAGAGTCGTACCCGATCTCCTCCAGACGAATCTCACTGACATTGGTTCTTCTATCGAGGAAACGAAAAAAGGACCGCAAGGTCGATCGAAGATGAAGAAAGGAAACGGATTCCTCTTTCATGTCTCTTTCTCCCAGAGTCCAAGGTACGCTTCGTCCATAGCCCTGAGCTTAGGGGTTGAAGAGGCGATTGCCGCAGCGGCACTTCCAGCCCAATGGCTTGTAGTTGGGGTACCTCTTGTAGGGCGACTCGTCGTTCATTGGAACCAGCGGTCTCCCTTTCGGCCCTGGTAGCGTCGGCACTTGCACAGCCATGCAAGGGTTGCACTCGTTGCAACGGTTGTGACAGCTCGGGGGCGTCGAGCCCAGTCGGATCTTGTCTTCCATTAGCATGCTCTGTGCAGAAGGGAACATCAATTTTATCCTCCTAGATGAAGACGATAATAGAAGCAAGAAAACCTAGGAAGTAGAGATGGAAGGATCCTATCAACAGACCGGACACCAAAGAAGCAAAAAAGGCTCTATATAAAATAGGAACGAAGATAGGAATGAAGATATAAGATGTGCGAGAAAACAAGTAGGGAGATAGAGATAGCTAAGTGCATATATATATATAAAGGGAGAGATACCTGAGTAGCGACAGCAACTCCGTTTAGGGAAGAGGCTCGGGAGATCCTCTGATGAATGGAAGCCTGCAATTCTTCCGCCGATTTCACAACAGGGAGGAGACTCTGAAGAATCAAGACCAGAGCTGTAGCAAAGAGAAACTTGGTCATGGGACCATTTCATTGCACCATGAGAAACGAGATTTGGGAGAAATCGAGAGTCTCCCGGAGGCAACGCCTTCCTCTCCCTTTTGAAAACGTTCGAAGGGATTGATCACACCGAATGGAGGGATTCCTGCCAGGGTTTGAACATTATGCCGTTCATGTAAGGCGCACCATATACACCATCGAGAGGAGCAGCAACAAAATGGAATATGAGAGATAGAGGAGACTACGTGGAGGATGCCCGCAATGCTGATAGAACCGCTTGGGGTCACTCTCCCTTCTCTACCAGAGGCCTCAATCTGATTCCAGGGAAAGAAAGCGCTGGCTCATGGGGGTCAAGGGTCAGTGCCCGGGCAGAAATTAATGCTGTCCCACTGTGCACCAGAATGTACGTTGACTGTGGCTAAAGAAACCGAGCGCGAGAGAACTAGAGTAAATATAGTAGGAATTTGTTCAGGTTAGCTGCATAAGCACCAGGAACTTATGAGAGAGAGAGGGGAGGGGAGGAAAGGGGTGATTGGGATGTGAATTAGAAACAGTGATTTATCTTTCTACTGCACCCCTTTTACTGATTTGTTCAGTTCTGTACAGAGCGCAATTAGTCAAACAGAGCGCAGGCGTGGCAGAGTGATGGCAGAACGATTTTCAGACACAAATCAATTATATTATATGGCGAGAGAGAGAGAGAGAAGAGAAGTAAAAGGCAGATGAGACAGTTTTGGAATACATTAGCACTCCACTGCTTCGCATCCACGATGAAAATATAGTTTTATCTTTTATTTTTGACAGGAAAAGATCAGTGGAAGAAGATACTTGACAACAGTAAGAATTACAGTAAGTTGCTTCACCCGAATCTTGTCCGACCCACACGGAGCATGCCATACGTATTCTCTTCACTCTCCCTTACGTTATACGGTGGACAGTCATCGCCGAGAAAGGGAAAATATCAGCGAGACAGGCACCTACCTAGGCTTGTCAAACGCCCGACGAGTAAGACTACCCAATCTTATTGTCTTTGTCTACGTTGTTACTTACGGTTTGCGCGTTAACCCATGTAAATCTCTCTCTCTCTCTCTCTCTCGACATGGATGTGGTGTTAGGGGGATGAATACGTTTCATCTCATCCTCCATACGTAAGAATATAATAGATATTAGAAATACCCTCGCATGTCGGATCTGAATTATTTCGCAAAGATAAATTACGCTCAGATTAGGATTAGGCTGCATTGACTAAATAGGAAACTAATTGACAAGAAAAGAAAGGGAATCATTGGAGGGGGGGCCAGGGTGATCTATTCGCGTGCATGCCGGTGACTACAACCGCCAGCCTGTTGTTCCCGTACGACCTCTTTTTCTCCTGCGGCCGTCGGTCCAATGGAGATGCTAGATCGGAGGAGGGTGTAATGGGAAAGAGAGCAGTAAGGGTTTTAGGGATGGCAAAGGAGCGACAGCCAGAAAGCGAGCTTTTCACCCCTCTTTCTTTGCCGATGATACATGCAGGCTTTTGTACCCAGATAGCTTTTCTTCTCACCAGTCCAGCCTGGGAGTCTGTCACTAGTGACAAGAAGTCACTCTCGCTGTCTCTCTCGAGCATGTGCCTGTGGGCCTCGTCGGCTTCGCCCTGCAATGTTTCTACTTGGTTCTATGAAAACAGACCGAGTTAACGAGTTAGATCCATTGTAATGTCCTTGATGTATATGGACCACGAAAAACTGTGATGTTGGGGAGGACAAGCATCGGACGGGACTGAGGGAGTACAAACCCTGCCGGTCGTCTTCAACATAACTCGAAAATCCAAGCGGTTGTAAGAGATAGTACAGGAAATGCAGATGGCTTAATCGGGGACTCGATTGAACTTGCCTCACTACCTTGTTGGATGCGAAGTTTCAGAGCATATATCAGATAAGGCTAAAGGTTATTTCCTTCACGAAATCAGCTCTTAGTTGAGATTTCAATATTTTATTGCCTCATGAAGGTCAACGATGAAAGAACGAGCAGGAACGAGTATACATTTTGTATATGCATTTGAGGAATCTCTATATCATATTTTGTCGCGTATCGAGTAGAACTTCGAGAGTTAAAATAAACAAATGCATATTTCACAAGCCTTCATATAAAAGTATTTCATTATTGCTCAAAATTATAACGACTATTTGTCATGTTTATTTGTACTTTTCTATGGTCAGTAATATAAACATGCTTACAGAAAATATTATTTAGTATCTTTATGATAGTAGATGTGGCAAAAGTAAAGACTACAAGAACATTGAATTTGAAAGATGAGGTCAACAAAACTGACTATTTTTGAAAAAACTGGACTTCATAGTCTTTTTTTTAAAAAAATCTTCCACATAACATAAATTATTTTTCATAAAAATTTTAATGTGTTAAATCCAGAAAAATAGATCGTTTTATTTTCCAACAAATCTTTATGGTCAGTTCAAGTTTCACATGTTTGTAGAAAATATCAAAAAAAGTGCAAAATTTTGCATTGATGTAAGTAAACAAATGATAACAACCCCCACCGCAACTATTACTACTTGCTTTATAAAATACTGTTTTTGCATATTAATTGATTGGAGTATAATATTCAAATTCAGATTTGTCCTTTAATCCATTAAATCGTCTATGGGAATTCAATGCGAGAAGTGGTTCCATTCACAATGTTTTTCTAAATGTCCAACGAATTACATCACACTGTGCATAGCGGGAAATTTTGATTATGCAGAACAATGGCCCAGACTAGGATGCCAATGAGCTGCAGTCGGGCCTTATCTAGTCAAACAAGATCCTCTCAAACTTCACGTGTAGACATATTTGACAGATGGGAAGAAGAGAGTCAGAGGGGGAATGAGGACAGAAAAAAGTGAGATATTGACCATTAGGTGACTGTTGTGGAAGAGTCCACTTTACACGGAACAATTCGAAATGCAGGCATGAGCTTGAAATTTGCCCCTGTGGGATCAATTTGATTTCGGAGATACTTAGAAAAAGCTGACACGACCATGGTCGCTTCTTATTGAAATCCTTGGTCACTATCCAACGCTGTATCTTGACTCTCTATTTGGCCTCCAGGTGTAACATAAGAAGTGGAATAGAGGCAATCTAACTTGTATGCCAGCCAACAACTTATGTTGCAGCTAGGTTTATCTGCCATTAATTTAAGAGGGTAAGGGTGAAACGTACGTTTGCATATTAGCACTTGAATTTATGGCTTTTTAGGAAATATATTTGTATGTTCACCTCCTCTCATAGAAGGCTTCTGTACGATCAATCTCCAATTGTGACTGCTCAATGATTAGTTGTAAGCTCCACCAGAATAACAAAAAATCATCATGTTTATAAAAATGGGTGTCACGAATTTTCCCAATAAGTAAATAATAATTTCCAACGACTTCCATGTGTCACTTCGCAATTGAATGGGAGTTTGCGACCACGCGCCTATGGCCGATACAGCGCCACCAGATGATTCATTAAATTTGAAGGGGTTATACCTCTACAAGGGAAGGGGACAAAAGGGGCAGCGGGGCAGACTCACGCAAGGGAAAGAAGCATTGATGGGGACAGAAGATATCCGTCAGAACTCACGAGGAAGTTGGAGATTTGCGGGATTTGGAATCAGCCAGGCCAGACCTCGTCGTCTACCACATTTTGAATCATTCTACAACACAATCGTTTCAAGCAATCTGAGCCTTTAAATAGCATAGATTCATCATGACCATGCGCACATTATGTCTGATTTTTTTCATTTAGGAATGACAAAGCCATCCGTTACTCCCCCAATCTGGGATGAGGACACGGATGCATACGAATAATTAAGATTTTCGTATAATGATTGCTCGAACCCCCGTTTCCGAGTACGATTCAAGGGATCGTTCAAGATGGCCGTTTTAATCTGATCCTGATTTTCTTCAAGATCCGCAGTCTGCAATACGATTCTGCCTACTGGATAAACATTATCTCTATACCCAGTATTACAAAATAAAAAATATTCCAGATAGATGTGGAAGGTCATTGCGGCTTAATTAAAAACAACGGACTGGGAGCCCTTATTCTGACGATTCGCTAGGAAAAGCTCAGCATGTTCTATATATCAATCAAATACTTCAGAACTGTACCTACCTTGATAAGTGTGCATCTTCAACTATACTCCTTATGATTTCTTAAATTGTAGAAATGCAAAGATTTTTGAAAACAAACCTGAGGCAATACTAACAAGTTATACGAGTGAACAGCCCACCTTACAATCAATGGGAATCTAGAAACCTCACAAATCAATAAATGAATATAATTATCCTAATGCCCTTACTTTTATGGGCAAAGATAACTTCACCATCTGACGTCCAATGAACAATGAATCTTTTCTGGGGTGATTTTCAAGAAATAACCTAAAGAAAAATATCAGTGAGATAGTGTGATAGGAAATCACCCTAGGAAACAACGAGGCCCAAGTTAGTGACTTACGAAGCTCAAAAATGTGAAGCCACTGACCATAAAAGTTTTGAAGGTTCCAAACATGCTCATGCCCAAATTTAACCAAGAAGTCCCAAAGCACATTCAAGCCCAAAATTCAACCAAGCAAACCCAAATCACATGAATTCGGAGAAGTAATTATTTTCTTATTAATTCGGTTTATATTATTTTTTAAGTTAATCTGATTGTTTAGGAGATGAAATGGGTTTCGACATATTCAATGGATAACTTATTCAGACGTCAAATAAAACTATCCATAGTAGAATTTTTGCTGTCTTTAGGCATTTCTATGTACTTATAGGTTTAACCATATGGATTTAAGGGGCATCATGTGCATTTAGGTACATTTAAAAGATTGTTCGAATTATTCATTATTAACATAAGGATTTTATGACAAATCTTGCGTCTGATAGATGTAAGACCCGATTTTGATTCTTATTTGACTTGCACAGAATTATCCCATGTCATCTTTTTGGAGAAGTCACATAGATGAGAATCTAGTCTTGCCAATTACATCATTTATGAAGTAGGAACTTATCTAGGACCCATTTTTTTGAATTTTTTGGAGAATCATACATGAATTTGAGTATCCATGTAAAACGAGAAGTAATTTAAATTTAAAATTTATTGAAAGATAATTTGTATTGCAACATTGGCCAAAGTGATAGAGTTTACAAGTCCACTAATTGTGAATAACTAAAGAAAATTTTAGGGGCATATATAGTCATCTCTTATTAGTTGATAAATAACTCATTTTACTATAAGGCACTTATCACATATCTTAAATTTTGAACATGATCTTCTTTAGTTGTACTATATATCATAATGTTATCTAAATAAACAACAATAAATTTTCCTATAAAAGATTTTAGTAGATTCATCATTCTCATAAAGTTGTGATATTTGGTAGTACTCTCTTATCCTAAGTCTATTAATATGTAAATAATTTGAGTAAAATCGAAACATAAATAGAAAAATATAATGAATTTTATCATGTAATTATTGAGAGTTATCAGTGTCACTTGGCAATGTGGTAGTTAATATTTGCTATTAGAGCTTGTTAACCTTGAAGACCATTGATCAAATTCCTCTTTCATGTTGACATGGCTCAAAAGGCTTGGAACTTCATCAATGGGTTTGGGTTTTTGTACCACACACTTCAAAAATAATTTTAGAAAAGTTTTAGAAAATCGTCAAAAATATTAATTCAAAATTTAATTTCATGACATATTCTTAAAAATTTCAGATACATCTAAAAGTTGGAAACCTTGGATGATTGTACTAAAAAATAGATTATAAAATAAAGGAGAAATCATCCAAAATGTAAAAATAATTAGAAATTTACTACATACCATTCAAACTCTCATTTGCTTTCTAACTTAAATGATGAGTATTTTACATCAATTACTTTATCAATTACATAACTCTTACCTTATTTACTATAAGAGCAAAGAGTGCTAACACTCTTCTCCTATCTTTCACCATTTTTTATACAATAGAAAGCTTCATTTAGTTGAGGATTCAAATTGTACTATCTAACCAATACAACACATCCTTAAAGATTTTAATATCCTTAACATCTAAACCAATAAATTTTCAACTATGCCATTAACATATTCATTCAAAGTTACTAATGAATTAGTTATGCAATAAATAATAAATATTAAGTAATAATAAAATATGTAAAAATTACATCTTAAAATGAAGTAATAATTTTGGCATCAAAGTAAATCCGACATCACACTCGCAACTCAAGTAGGTTGAAGTGGCCACTCAACAACTACTATAAACTCACATAATTGGCACATATAGCATGTAATAAATTATTGCAACAATTTACAATGTATGCTAAATAGTCATCCCACAACAACTTGTAATGGTTCCTCATCCTGTTAATTTTCTCATGAGTACTCACATACCTATGTTTATTGTTGATGCCTTTGAGCATATATTTTAATATTACAAAATGTATGAGAAAATATATACATAATTGATATAGTTCACAAGATTATGATTTATAGACTTCATTACTCATCTTATGACATTATGACTAACTTTGATTTTAAGAGAAATGATGAAGAGGTGAAGCTTCACACATAGATAAATATTTGTTAGAAAACAAATATTTAATAAGTAAATGATGATTATATTTTTTATTCATATATCCACATTTATTTAACCATTTAAGTGTAGCTATTTTTTAATAATCACATGTATTATTAAAAGAAAAAGAAAAATTTTGAAATATCAAAAGAGCTCTCATGAGTTTCGAACTGAAAATCTGGATGGTGACATGTCAACTGCTTACGTGGAGAAAATGACTAGCTTAACGTTCGAATCTAAAAACAAAGTCAATAGAAAAGTTGTTCGTCTATAAGAAAAAAATATTTGGCTAGAATTTCAAATCAAGTGGACTAAAGAATAGAAAGATATTGAATTTACAATGGTCAGACGTCATTGCCACGCATTTTGGAAAACAGTAAGTATTCAAATTGACCTTTTAACTTTGTCTCTCGAGTAAATCATAGAAATACATTAAAGGACAACGTCCTACAAGTAAAGGAAGTAAAGGACACCAAAAACAATAATTCTACTTTGATCTACAATGAGCTAATCTCTCTCACGATCAAGATCTATCACCGCCAAGCATCAACTACGAACAGACTATTTCATACTTCTTCAATCAATGATTAGTGATCAAAAAAGAGCTTGAATCTCTCAAGGAGGATCTTCATCAGGCCCTAAGGTAACTGGGTGGTGAGTGGAGAGTGAGTTAGGGCAAAGGCACGAGGTGCTCTAAGCCTTGTTTAACTCGGAAGGGGCTAGATCTCTGCAGAGGTCAAACTTGAGGTGTTGGGCAGTTGATCCCATTAAAATAATAAAATACTGGTAGAAAATATCCTCTAAGACTGGAAGTAGCTAGGTGAGGGGTGAACCAATATAAAAAATCTAACCTCATAGTGAGATCTTGCCGAAAGAGAGAGAAAGTCATCCCGCACAAAGTTAATTACACATAGCTATGTTAACACGTGCGTTGACACATCTAGCATTCGAGAAGAAAATTCGAGATTTCTAAAATACCAAATCACCCCCTCTCTTAGTATTTTATCTAGCCTCTAAATCTTTCAATTGGTATCAGAGCTAACTTTGATTTACAAATATTTACATATTTCAAGGAGTAGATCTTATGACTAGTGAAAGTATCGAATTTTCAAACCCTAAACCACCTATGTTTGATGAAATTAATTATGTTTTTTAGAAAACTAGATTTAAAATCTATGTTACAAGTCAAAGATTGAAAATTTTGAAAATGATCAAAGAAGGACCAGAAAAATCTGATGATGAATCTATAGATGAACAAAACTCTACACTGAATGCAAGAGTCATAAATATTTTATTAAGTGCTATTCATATTTTTGAGTTTAATTGTGTGTAAAGTTGTGAGATAGTCAAAGAAATATGAGACAAGCTCGAAATGACATATGATGGGACTTCATAGGTAAAAAAAACCAAAGTTAACATTTTGGTGAGCAAGTATAAATTATTTCAAATGGAAAAAGGTGAATTTATTCATAACTATGTCAAAAGATTTGATGAAATTATTAATGGGATGAAAAATCTTAGAAAAACTTTTTCTAATGCTAAATTGAGTAGAAAATTACTTAGATATTTGACTGATGATTGGATGGCCAAGAAAACAACAATAATTGAATTTAAGGATTTAAATGTAACCTCTCTTGATTATATTATTAGTTCTCTTTTAACACATAAAGTTGATGTAGCTAGAAGTAAATCACTTGCTGAAAAACATGAGAACAATTTTTCCCTTAAATGTACTGAATTTTCAAATGATGAAAATGAGATTGCCCTACTAATTAAGAGGTTAAATGTGTTGTGGAAAAGAAAGAAGAATTTTAGGTGCACAAAAGATGTGAATATACAATATGAAAATATTGACTTATGTTTTGAATGTAAGAAACCAAGTCACTTCAAAGCCGACTGCCCAATGTTGAAATTAAGAAAGAAGAAGAAGGCAATGATGGGGGAGGGGAACTAGGGTTGGGGGGGCACCGCTAAAACCCCGCGCATCGCCGTGGCGTGCTACGAGAGGAGAGAGGCGTGGGGGGGGGGTGTGGTGTCTTCGATGGAGGGATCCACGTTCCATTGAGTACCTCTATGAGATAGACCTCAACAGAAAATTGTTGAGTAATGGCGTGAAGTAACATTGAGTCAAGTGTTGATGAAGAAAGAAAAAGTCAAGAAAACATATGTCTAATGGCAAAGACATCAAAGGTATATAATTCTGATTCTTCTTTTTTGCAAGAAGATTTTGATGAATTTATGTATGCTGTTGATAGTTTGAAAAGAAAATGGAAATTAGAACAAACTAAGAATTAGATACTTAGAAAGTCAATCAAAATGCATGAGGAAGAAGAAACGCATCAAACAAGAATTATTGACAGATTATCTATTGAAAATGAGCAGCTTCTTAAAAAACTAAATATCTCTGATGAAAATTGTGGTAATATTTGCTCTGACACATCTTCTTGTTGCAGATCAACATAAGATATAAATTATACACCCCGCAAAAACACACAATTAATGAAAACACTTAGGAGCCAAAGATCCTTATCTATTTTATCTATTTCAACACCTGATTGTGTTATGCATGATAAAATGATTTCTGATTTAAATACAAAAAATCAAATGCTTAAAAATCAAAACAATATACTATACACTGAAATCGAACAGGTCAAAGAAAATGATATTAAGCTAGAAAAGAGATTTACTGATTTGAAATCATTTTATGATAAAATATGTGGAAGTTAGAGAGCATTGAATATGCTACTTGGAAGTGAGATAAAGTCATTAAGAAAGGAAGGATTATGATTTAATTTTCATCATGATAAATCATATATTAAATTTGAAAATAAGTCTAAAACACAATATATTTAGGTACCTAAGGGTAGTATAGTTAAACCCAAAGTAATTTAGGTTCCCAAACTAAAAACTTAATTATGTTTTTAGGGAGATCTCTAGTGAACTACTTCACATTTGAGGATGATAAAAAGGAAAGTATACAAGAGTATAGAAATATTACTTTAAATAATCAATCTTTAATTAAGAATATTTGACTTGTTGATGGTTTAAAACATAACTTGATTAACATTAGTTAATTATGTGATAATGACATAGAATTTAGGTTTAAAAAGAATGAATGTTTAATCATGGATAATAAAAACAATAAAGTTTTACTTACTGGTGATAGAGTTAAAGATGTTTATATGATAGATTTTGATAATTTGATTAAGTCTAATGTTTGTCTTGTTGTTAAAAATGATGAAGAACAGATAAATCTTTGGCATAGAAAACTTGGTCACATAAATATTAGAATCATTTTTAAACTATCAAAATTAAGACTAGTTAGAAGACTTCCGAAATTATCAAACATAGAAAGCTTTACATGTGAGAGTTGTATCAAAGGAAAATAAATAAAAGAACCTTTCAAAATAAAAGAATACATCTCATCATCATGACCCTTGGACTTAATTCATTTAGATTTATTCGGTCCAAGTAAAACTGCTAGCTTAGCTAAAAAGTATTATAACTTAGTTATTGATGATGATTATACACGATTTATTTAGATATTTTTCTTAGTTCAGAAAAATGAAATATATGATTACTTCACAAAGTTGGCAAAGAAAATACAAAATGATCTAGAAATGAATATTAGGAAAATTTGAAGTGATCATGGAGGTGAATTTCAAAATGTTTTATTTTCTAATTTTTGTGATAAATTAAGAATATCTCATAATTTTTCAGCACCTAGAACACCTCAATAGAATGGTGTCATTGAAAGAAAAAATATGACATTACTTGACTTATCTAGAACTATGTTAACTAATAATGATCTTTCAAAATATTTTTGGGCTGAAGCTATTAGTATTGCATGTTATGTTACCAACAGAATATTAATCAAATCAAAATTAAAGAAAACTCATTATAAATTGTTGAGAAATAAAAAAACCTAATTTGAGTTATTTTAAATCATTTGGTTACAAATATTTTATTTTGAATAATGGTAATGATGACTTAGAAAAATTTGATCAACAAAGTGATGAAGTAATTTTTCTAAAATATTCTGAAAATTCTAAAGTAGATAGAATATACAATAAAAGAACATTAGTTGTTGAAGAATTTATTCATGTAAAATTCGTAGAACAAATATAATGTTCAGAAAACTGTACATTTAGAAATTGACTGTGTTGACACAAGCTGTGACAATAGTAAATAGATAGAAAACGAAGAAGAAGAATTACCTCATTTAGAGCCAAATCGTAAACATGAAAATTTACCTAGAGCATGGAAATATGTTAAGAGTCATCTAAAAGAAAATATTTTAGGTAATTTGAATGAAAAAGTAAGAACTAGATCTACATTAAGAGAATAAATTCATATTGTATTTACTTCTCAAATTGAACTGAAAACTATTGATGATGCTTTTATTGATTTCGATTATATTATTACTATGTAGGAAGAATTTAAACAATTTGATAAAATAATGTCTGGTATTTAGTTCATCGACCTAAACATCAAAATATTTAGGAACAAAATAATTATTTAAAAACAAATTAAATGAATAAAGAGATGTAATAAGGAACAAAGTAAGATTAGTTACTAAAGGTTATATTCAAGAAGAAGGAATAGATTATGAAGAAATTTATGCTCCTATTATTAGACTTGATGTTATTAGAATTTTATTATTTTTTGTATGTGCTCATAATTTTAAATTATATCAGATGGATGTTAAAAATGTCTTTTTGAATGGCCTTATAAAAGAAGACATTTATGTTGAACAACCCCCTGGTTTTGAAAACTTTGAATTTCCTGATCATGTTTTTAGATTAAAGAAAACTTTATATGGTTTGAAACAAGCTCCACGAGTTTGGTATAAAAAATTGAGTTCATTTCTTTTAGAAAATAATTTTCAAAGAGGAAATATTGATACAACTTTATTCATTAAAAAGGTTGATATACATGTGATGATTGTTCATATATATGTTGATGATATCATTTTTGGTGCAAATAATAAATCTTTATGTAATGAATTTTCCTCTTTGATGTAAACTAAATTTGAAATGAGTATGATGAGAGAATTAAATTTCTTTCTTGGCTTGCAAATCAAACAATTAGAAAATAGAATTTTTATATCTCAAGAAAAATATATGAAGGAGTTACTTAGAAAATTTAATATGAATGATCTGAAATTCAAAAAAACTCTAATGAGAGCAAACATAAAATTAGACATAGATGAAAAAAGAAAAAAGTTGATAGAAAACTATATAGAGGAATGATTAGATCCTTATTATATTTGAGAGCAAGTAGACCTAACATTTTATTTAGTGTTTGTCTTTCTACAAGGTTTCAAAGTAATTCCAAAGAGTCACATCTCACAGTTGTTAAAAGAATATTTAGATATTTGATTGATACAATAACTCTAGAGATATAGTATCCAAAGAATCAAAGCACAAACCTTCTAAGATATTGTGATTTTGATTTTGCAGGATGTAGAATTGATAGAAAAAGTACTAACATGTCATGCTTATTTTTAAATGGTTGTTTGATTTATTGAAGTTCTAATAAATAAAACTCTATTATATTATCCACTGTAGAGGCCGAGTATGTATTTGTTAGAAATTGTTGTGCACAAATACTTTAGGTTAAATATTAATTAGAGTACTATGGAGTCAAACTTGAGAAAATACCCATGTATTGTGATAACACATGCTATCAATTTGGTCAAAAATCCTATCATACACTCGAACCAAATAAATAAAAATCAAACATCATTTTATTCGTGATCACATATAAAAAGGGGATATAGAACCATGCTTCATTGATACATCAAAATAGTTAGCTGATATCTTCACAAAACCCCTTTTTGAAGATAAATTTAATTCGATTATTTGTGAACTTGGTATGTGCAAATTGATTAATATTTTTGTCTAAGTTCTATTGTTATTGATGATGTTATTGTGATTTATTTAAATCATTATTCTATGTCTGATATGCACCTCGTATGTGTAGATGTCTGTGTTGACACGCTCTTCATCACGCGAATTCTAGGTGTTATTGAGAGATTTTCTTATTAAGGACATGAACAACAAATTTTATGTTGTTACATACCTTAAAAGATCTTATATTATGTCTATGTCCCTCATCTTTTATCAAAAGGCCACGTTTCACTATTCGTAAATTTTACTTTCTTGAATCGTATTTACTGTTCGGCGACCTTTCATTCCTCAAGCTCACAAGATTCCAAGCTCTAGTTTGCATCACATTAGGTCGACTTGTGAGTCAACACAAGGTATCATCTTGTGGATTGTATTTTATTTGCATCTCCTTCTAGTCAATAACCTTTTGAAATCTTAAATTTACTATAGTTGATACTCGACGCTATGCTTTTCTTGTTCCTTCCTCAAGAACTTATTGTCATTCAAAAATCTCAAAGAAAGATAAAAGGAAAGATGTTATTATTGATTCATCTCTTGAAAAGACTCCCCCATTGTCTCCAATGGCTAAAAAATTACCTACTCCCTTTTTGACCCTTGCATCTGGTTCTCCTACTAAACGTGTTTCATCTATTCCTCCATCCCCAATAATGATTGATGATCAAGTTGCAGTAGTTGTGCAAAAATTATTTATGGACATCAGTGCCTCCATTTCTATTTTTCTGAATCTAAGATTTCAAAACCTTTTATTTTGCCCACTGTCAATCATTCATCAAAAATTAAATCCAGATCACATCATCTCTAATCCACTTGTTCCAAGTCCAGAACCTTTTGAACCATCCTAGGACACGAAAAAGATTAAATCTGCACCTCAAAAGCCATCTATTGTGCACAAATTCAAACTTACAGAAGAACTTACATTGAAGAAACTCAAAGCCAAGAAATAGAGTTCTATAAGACCTAGAAAAATTGCTGAACCTCGATATATATTTGATGCATCTTCTCAGTATCATTATATGTTCTTTCCTACTACAATATATGAAAAAAAATTTCATAAAAATTTCAAAGATCGTAAAGTTCTATCTTACAAATTTCTTGATCTCAAATTCTTTGAATTGTAGTAAATTCATATGAAAAAGTATTTTGATAACCTTAGAATTTCTCATCTAATTTCTAAACTAATTGAAAACTATCCTAATCTTATTTGTATATTCTACAACAATGCCTCTATTACTCTTGTTGGACTGACAACTTATGTCAAAGGAGCATTCATTGATTTAACCCCTGAAATTTTAAATGCAATCCTTAATATTCCCACTAGACCTCCCTTGGTCGTAAGCAAGCAAACAATTTCTGAATTTTTGACTACATTGACTAGAATGGAGAATGGCTCTATCAAGACTATAAAAGCATTTCATCTACCATTGTTGCATAGAGTCATTCATTTTCTTATTGGTCATCTCTTATGACATAAGAGTAGTGCACATGATAGGTTGCCTGAAAAATCTGTCTATCTTATACTACATTATCCAAGTATTCCATTTGATTTTGGAGATCTGCTTTTAATACAGATGAAAACAACCCTGAAGTATGACCTCATTCTTCCACTTGGCTGTGTCATCACTCATGTCCTCAAGTACTATAGCATAGATCTCTTCGCAAAAGAATCTATAAGTAGCATACCACATGACATCATTGACAAATTCACTCTTCATCGAATTGATTATTCCTACAATGATGGTCAGTGGCTTCATCGTTCATCCTCCTCTTATGTATCATCTCATGCTCTCACTTTCCTTGACATCCTTTCTATTGTTGAAAATTTCAACAAAAGTGTGGAATAAGTGGACCAACGCCTTGATATGATGGAAGAACGACTTTAAGACCTTAAAGATAATATTTCAGAGATTCACTCACATTTTTCTTGATTTTCTGATTGAGCACAAATTCTCTTTTTTTGTATTTCTCCTAATTGTTTCTGATTTGACTTTTTGATCTTATAAAAAGGGGGAGAAAGTTTGAAAAATTTAAAAACTTTTATGAGTGCACAAACTCAAGGGGATCACTTATTTAGGGGGAGCAAAGATGTATTTTAGGTAATTATGTTTTTATTACTTAAACCTTTGTGAATGAACTATGTAAACATATATAAATGCTAGATCTTGAATGTTTTGCCTATGCATTACTTTGACACATGTGTTGACACATGATGATTGATGGCTATTATTGTCAAAGCTTCAATTATTATGTGTGTGAACTCATTATTATAATATTTGTACACATAGTTATATTGTTATATTTATATTTTCTTTAGATGGTTTTATAAGTATCAAAAAAGGGGAGATTGTTGATAGCTTTAGGCATAGATTTTGATATTACAAAATGTATAAGAAAATATATACATAATTGATATAGTTTACAAGATTATGATTTATAGACTTCATTACTTATCTTGTGACATTATGACTAATCTTGAGTTTAAGAGAAATGATGAAGAGGTGAAGTTTCACCCATGGATAAATATTTGTTAGAAAATAAATATTTAATAGGTAAATGATGATTATGTTTTTTATTTATATATCTGTATTTATTTAATCATTTAAGTGCAGCTATTTTTTAATAGTCACATGTAACGTTAAAAGAAAAAGAAAAAGTTTAAAATATCAAAAGAGCTCTCATGACTCTTGAACTGAAAATCTGGATTGTGACACATCAGTTGTTTATGTGGAGAAAACGATCAACTTAATGTTTGAATATGAAAACAAAGTCAATAGAAAAGTTGTTCGTCTATAAGAAAAAAGTCTTCGATTAGAATTTCAAATCAAATAGACTAGAGAATAAAAAGATATTAAATTTACAATGATCAGAGGTCGTTGCCACACATTCTAGAAAATGGTAAATATTTAAATTGACCTTCTGACTTTGTCTCTCAAGCAAATCGTGGAAATCCATTAGAGGACAACGCCCTACAAGTAAAGGAAGTAAAGGACACCAAAAACAACGATTCTACTTCGATCTACAACGAGCTATCTCTCTCATGATCAAGATTTGTTACTATCGAGCATCAATTATGAGTAGGTTGCTTCATACTTCTTCAATCAATGATTGGTGATCAAAAAAGAACTTGGATCTCTTAATGAGGCTCTTCATCAGGCCTTAAGGTAACTAAGTGGTGAGTGGAGAGTGAGTTAGGACAAAGGCATAAGGTGCTCTAAGCCCTATTTGACCTAGAAGGGGCTAGATCTTTGCAGAGGTCAAATTTGAGGTGTTGGGTAATTGATCCCATTAATATGACATCAACTTTCATTTAAAATCATTTTATCAATATTTCAATATGATTATTGACAACTTTACCTTAAATGAGCTTAGTAATAATTTCAAGCACGTCAATTGACTTTACTAACTTCGAGTAGATTCCACATTATTAAAACTTACCTTAATAAGCAAAAATCTATGTTTATATGACTATTTAACTTTACTAATTGAATTTATCAAATTCTTCCTTGCATATCAACAATATCAAAATAACTTAGCCTATTTAAAACTTCCTAGGGGAGATATCACAAAGAGGATGTATGTAATGCTAAAAAGAAAATAATATAGTGCAATCAAATCATGAAAGAATCACATGAGAAAAAAGTTAGATGTAGCCTACATATCACAAAGAGGCTATATGGTTTAGATGATCATGTGTTTGTTGGTAGGCATGAAGACCATTAGGTGAGGGTGTAGACAAACATACATACTAGCATATATGGACTTTGATTGACATGGATTGGTGCCAATGGGTTATAGTGAATGTGTGGCAAGCAAGTGGTATGGCATGTGAATAGAAAGTGGGAATACACATTGAAGTAATCAAGTGTGTAGGCACATACATATGTGGTAGTAGGATGTTCGGTACACCAATAGAGAGAAGGGATATTGATCATCAAAGCACAACAAGAGGCATCATGAGACATGCATCAGTTTTATATTAAGTGGACTCTACAAAGTTTCAAAGACCATAACTTTTATAATGATTTATCAACATTCTTAACTTGTCTCTTATATTAATGGTAGTCTAATATATCAAGAACTACATAGATCAGTAAAACTTAGGACATTTGATTTGACCATCTTGTGTGTATTGCTTCTTGGAAGCATTGACATTACTTTAGCCAAGTGGTTGGTTGTTGTCATTGTAGTTACTAATTTTGGCCATGCAACAACTAACTTGTACATAGCTTAGTGCCTTGTCCTTCAGTCATTTTGGCTACCTTTTCAAGAAGCATTGGCATCAATTATTATAAATCTACATTTACAAGACATGTATTCATTTCTAGAAATAAGGAAAGAGAAAATTTTACTTGAAGTTGCTATATTTGACATAGGACCTTAGTAAAGGGCTAGCACAGTTTATTGCCTATATATTTTTTTTGCACAATATAATTTGATAAGTACTTTTAATACTAGTGTTGGTTTAATCAGCATGAAGATAAGAATAATTCCAAAAACTAGCATGGAAGATAGATGGCTCTACCATGAGAGGGGAAAAATTGCTCTGAAGAGATTGGAGTCTCTAGGACTAATAACACCCAAGTTTTTTTTAAGCTAGTAACCTTAGTATCCATTGATTCATGAACATGATACATGAGGCTTACAAGCCTTAGGATAGTGTCATCATAACAAACTTATGAATTATGACCAAATGATAATCGTAATTAATCTTATAGGAAAGCTAGGCTATGGGGACTGATCAGGGTGATAAAAAAATGGTAGGGAAAGATTGAACGGACATTCATTTGTTAGATCATATGGTTGTTTGCACCATTTTTAGATGAAGGTGATAATTCTCGATGTTGCTAGCACCTTATGTCTTTGTCACCAAGAGTCCTTGCAGCCATACTCTCGTGAATTTCTAAGTGCTGATAATAATTTTCTTCTACAAGACTTGTTCAGTTGCTGACACCGCACAAGTTGAATGGATACTTCTTGTGAAATGTGGCATATATAACAGTTCAACGGGTAAAGTCAAATCTTCTTGGGATGCCTTATTTTGTATATGCAAGTTGTAGTGGCCACCGACTGCAAACAAAGCGAGAATTGGGGAGAGTAGGGTGCTGTTGCTATTTCCGTGGTGTCAAGCAACGGTGGGATCAAAACGAAGTTCTGGTGCGGTTTTTCTGGTTAGCACAGTCCCGGATCAGGAAAGGTTTCTCCGCCTAATAAAAGGAGGGGGAGGGGTGGGGAAGCGATGTGGGCCTAAGCCCAGACTCAGAGGCCCATTGAGTTTTTTCACGGGGACGGGCTTCACAATGCTGGATCGGTCTCCGTTTTTTGGGCTCGCTTTTGACCCTTCTCGTGAAAAATTTTACGGCCTGAGATGGCTTGGCTTTATGCCGGGAGGATCGTCGACTCTCGCTCATTTTCCTCGTGCTCGTCCTAACCTACGTTCTCTGCACCTCCGTACCTCTTCGCCTACGCCGCCGCTGTGCCAACTTCTGCGTCACTATACAAACTTGTCGAGCCGGAAGCTCCATTTGGTTATGCTCCTTATGCGCCCTTCTTCGTCTTCATTGCCCTCACTCTGTTTTTGTGCCTGTGGCTAAGGCGATATTGCATTTTTTTTTATTCTTGGGAACTTTTACGAACATGAGCGTCTGGGCTTTATGCGTTCTTTCTCTCCTGGAATGGAAGGATTTCTAAAGGGCATGTCGTCCGTAACGCTCAGCTTACTGAGCTCCTGCCCCCATCTTCTTCTTTCGTAACTTCAGGAAACCAAGGCTTATCAAGCGTCTTAGTACATCTTGGTATCTGAGGTTACCTGACGGTTTTTTCTGATTCCGAATCAGAATCCTGACGGTTAACAAGGATACCGGAAATGCAGTTTTATTTGGAACAGCCATGTTCCAGCTAAAACTGAATTGCTTTGAAGTCGAAAGTTTATACATGAAGTTTCCATAATTTTCAGTTGAGTAGGGAATATTTTCAAGAAATTGCCTTGCTAATGGTTGGTTACAGGGTTATCATACAGGGCCAAGAAGGAAACCAGGATGGTGGGTGGGCGTGGGAAAAACTTCCTATCTTTTCATGCCTCATTCTTTACACCTTAGTTGTGTCCTGTTCACCCTCCGACGAACATGACTAGATTTTGTTCTATTTACCAGGCCAGGATATTTTGGGTACTGTGGTGAGTCTAAGTAGAGAATAAGGAGTCTAAATGAAGACTTCTTGTGTGCTCCTTTGGCATGTTTAGGAATTTTTCATTTAAAATTTTCTTTTTAGAGGAGGAGAACAAATATAAGAGAAATGTAAAATATTATTTTTAGCCGTGAAAAGATATTATTTCCACATGGGGTCAATTTTGGGGCCAAGTCTTGGAAGTCAAATGGACATATGCCATATGTCTCCACCGTTGCCTGATTTTATATGATCCAATTTTTTTTAAAAGGTGGGGAGGGAAATCGCATGGGAATATGAAACAGATTCCAAAAGGAACTAATCACAACCTACATTATATGACACGCTGAAACATGTCTATAAGATTATGGAATTTTATAACAATGACACATGATTTTCAGTTCAGCTTTTTGTAAGCAGATAGTGGACGTCCATAAATTCCAATTTTTTTTTGCTCAACGCTACTTTACCTGAAAAGTGTTTGCGTAAAACTGCCATCTTCAACTATATACAGTTATTCTAATTTGTACTCTTAGATTTTATAATATTATAATAATATACTGAGACATTATCAAAGATATTTGAAAATTATGTGGTCTCTTTTCTATCACTTTGCTTCTAGAATGAAGTGGAATTTATATATACGGTGTTTGTTCGCTTTCTTTGGTAAGATTGCCTCATTTATCATTTTTCAATGAGTATTATCAATACTTGACAGAGTAATTTTATATGTACTTCCTTTATGGTAGTCTTTTGTGGAGGAATGCTGAATAATAGTTATCAATAGTACACTCTGTCGTTGAGTAATTTCCTACTTCTCTTTGGTGAAGTTTTCGTTTTGTTGTTTATTGAATGGATGTGCCTGATGTCACATCAGCTGCTACATTGTCACCCTTTATTGAACCTAATTAATGGTTTAGTCTACCGTTTCAAAAATTGAGCAAATTATGATTTATTTTGTATAAAACAGAAAGCCACAGAAACTTTATCGATTTGTACGTCTAAATCGACAATAAATCTTGTAACTCTGTTTCTTAATTTTTTTTCCCATCAACCCCTCAGCATGCGTGTGGACACTGTCTGTCACGTTTTCCATGCTCTGTCACTTCTGAAAAGTTGCCTCTTCATCAGGTATCTTGAGTGCTCAGTACCTGTCTAGGACACCCAATGGGGAGAGGCCAAAAACGTGGGCGTACACAGAGGAAGCACTTCAAGGAGAACAGAGAGAATCTCTGGAAGCACAGCAATGATGGAGATAATAGAGCTGGCGTTGTTGCCTCTCAAAGCAACAATCATAACCCCTCATGGGAGCCCTTCAACACAGAGAACCCTGGCTTTGAGGAATACTACAAGGTAATCTCTTTTGTAACTGATTGTTAGTAGTAAGGCAGAACCAATCGGGTCTTCTTTGAATTTTAAGGGTTACCTTTGGCTGACGACTTCACCAAAAATTTCTGTAGTCTCAGTAGTTACTCTGGATAGGCTGCTCCTGTTGATATTTTGTGCATCATCTGTAGATGTTTGATTTTATGTAGCAATCACCCATTTGAAGCATTGGATATGGCTATGGACAAATACAAGGTAGTATATTTTTCTGGTGAAATGGCTGACTTTTTAAAAAATGAAAACCATGCACTGCAAGATTCAATTGGAATCAAGGTGGATCAGTAATCTGATTGAGTGGGCTGGTTTGTTGAGTAGTAATTATTTGACAATGCCTTGTCAACTTCAGAAATAAGCTTTCTGAATTGTCATGTAATGTCATATGAACGTTGTTACCCCTTTTGGACTTTCCGGTCATTCCTATATCCGTTAATGGACTGTGTATTGTCTGTAACAATAGAATATGCTTCTCCTTTGGTGCATTTGGAGAAGTCTGGTTGCAATTTTCCTTGTGCTTTCAATGGTATATTTCCGGTAGTGATAAACATTTCATAGGATTGTTGGAATGGAGAGAATGTGAATCCAGCAGGAACTCATATAATCTTTCCAGACCTGTCCCATGCCCCAGCATCTGTTTTGTGTGAAATTGAACAACTCATGAGGTCCATACTCTTACTGGTGTTTTCCCTGCCTGGTTACAGAGTTGAGGTTAAAGCCAATGCAAAGTATCTGTTTCAGCTTCAGAGTTTGTTCATTTCACAATTTGCATCCAGACTGACTCATCCCTCTGACCTAGCCTACAAGGACACTTTAGGAGTATGATCTTATTGAAATCATCTGTGTTGATTATAAATGATCCTCAATCTCCTCTGGTTTTGCATAATTATCTTTTTGTTCTTGCTTCCTTCATATCCTTTTTTTATGTATCATGGTTTCCGCTCTCAGCTATCTGTTTTTTTATTAACTATCTTCTGGGAAGGAGACCTGATGAATCGTTATCTTTTACTGAGATGGTTACATTGAAGATTGATCATAGAGTTTGATAGCTTAAAGACTGCTAATAAAAGTCTGTGCTGGCACAATCTTCTGTTTGTTGACTGTTCTAGCATTTTACTCTCCCATCATTTTGGATGATAAAGTTCCAGATCCACAGTCTAAGGGGATCATTCATTGGTGATAGTAGATTGTACTAGATCACAAAGCGTGGCCCATTTACGTCCAAAGACCCATACAGCTTATTCTTTTTAATGTCGAGTCACCTCATATTTAGGAAAATAAATGTCAAGATCCTCATGCCACAGGTGAAGCTTCCTTATACGCAACAGTCACACCTGATCACTTGTTATACTATCAACATTTTGTGATTGCCTTTCTTTGTTGCATTTCAATTGCAACTTTTGCCATGGTCAGCGATAAAAATTGGGCTCTCTTAATGTATTATTCTCAAGCAATTTAAAATATCTTGACAGAATTGTCAGGAAGGTCTAAAAGTAGTGGTGCAGTGTTAGCTAATTTGCTTTAGCAGTTGTTAGTAGTTTTTTGTTTTCCAGTAGATCCAAATATATGGAATGCATGCTTTTGCTACTATCCAAAATTTTTGTGAAGTATTCTGATTTATATACAGAAGTATAGTAGAGTGAGGGAAGCACTTTCCTCCAATTATTTTTATCTTTTTATGCCTTGTGGCTTCAAGAATGTTTGTTCAACTCTTTGGCTTCTACTCTGTTTGATGGTAGTAGAGTAAGGTTTCATATCATATGTTTATATCCGTGATGATGTCCTTTATGCATCATTGAGGTAGCCCTCATCAATGATAATGTTCAGGAGGCAGCTTCGGAGCTTAAATTCTTGAGTGTCAAATCAATCTTCTATAAAAATGGATATCACCCTAGAATAATAGCTTGTTCGGATGACAATTATAAAAGTCAAGGATACCAGGGACAATGATAATGGAGATCATAAGACAAATCATGAACATAGGCTGCCCTGCCATGATGAGCATTTTGTCAGTATAAATGACAGTTGAATACGTGCGTTTAGTAATAATAGAAGTATATTTGAGAAATATGATCCTAAAGACTTCCTTATGGATATGAAACGATTGGGGTTTTTTGTCATCTTCATATCAAATAATTTCTAGATTAATTGATAGAGGTTGAACGACTTTTTGAGTAAAAGATTTAAGGGGAGAGGAGTGAATTATGTCATGTATCGAATGAACGGCACTGCATTAAGACTGTAGGATTGATGAGATACTAAAGCAAAATAAGAACAAAATTATCTCGTACGTGGATCAAGATGTTGATAATCACTAAACATAAGATGTGTTTCCTCTGATTGTGACTAATTTCTCTATGATTAATATTAAACGTAAAAATGACATAGCGAATCTACTGCTGAGTATTGGAAAGAGTTCTATGTATTGTCATCTTGTAAGAATTCATGAACACTGCTAGTACCTGACATGGTTTCCTACTTCGAAAAGTCATTGTGATGGGATATCAGGGAAATGTTATTATGACAACTAGTGTTTATGCTCAACAATGTTATGGCTTCATTTAGGGGACGTCATAAAAGGCATTGTTGATGTCTGAGCAAAGTAATAGGATGCAAGCAAGATGATGCTAAAAAGAATGTGGTGACTTGAGCATGGTCTTCAGTGCATATCACCAGGTGTCCAAATAGAAAATCTGTAGAAAGTCTGAATTTGCCTTCTGGTCAGGACAAACACTACATGTGGTGAGGTATAGGTTGCAAATTAGATGTTTCTCTTGATTGAGTTGTAAGGAATTTTGAAAACTACCAGGAGAATCTTTATAAGAATGAAGGAGAAAATTGATGTCATTATTTAAAAGGTGAGATCATCAAAGGGGTTCAAAGAAAGTTGCCCTTACATTGACTTGTCATGAGGAGTCTTCATGTTCACTCCTGGGGAGTTTGATAGTAATCAGGTTGAAGCAACGAGTCAGAAGCAGTACAAAAGCAAAGGATTGTCTTTAGAAAAGGAGTGGGGTGTCCTCAATTCATTCTATCCAAAGATGAAGTATCTGATTTAGGCCATTAACTACATGATATAAGAGCACGTAATAAGTATGATAGACTAAGCTGCTTACAATGAGGTTTGATACATTTTTTTTGTATTTGATGTACAATGAATTGAAGGTTATATGATGTGGTTAATGATAAGTGTAAAATATTGTTTCTTCAGTTGTGATTAGAAAATTAACGTTCTGAAGAGGAAAATGTGTCCGCCCCTAAGAAATTGGTTTTTTAAGAAGGAATATGAAGCAAAGGTGACTATAACTTCTCTAGTCCAGTATTTCATTATACAATTAATGTAAATGAGGTGCATTGCCATGTAATATATATGTTTACGTGCCTTATTATTCTAGAAAAGGTGTAGAAATTTGATGAATGTGCTACTCATCACAGTAGAGACAACATCTCGTGAGGGTGGAATTCAAAAGTTATATTCTGATGTAGTACCTACATCAATTGAACCTGTTATCTTGGTACTAATTCAATGTAATTGCCAAACAATCTTCCTTCCATGAAGGATATTTAACATCACATTGACTTGTCGAGTTCCTTATTGCAAAAAGAGCCTTGAGAATAGTTAGATTCTTCAAATATTATAAGAGTTGTGAGAGAATATGGTCCTGTGTTGTGTGGTATTGATAGCTATGCAGTCAACATATGATAACGAAATATAGATTTCCTTTCCAACAATTGGAAGTAAAGTTTGATATGTTTTCTAGATTAAATGCATTTACAATAATTGATTTGAAAAGTGGTTTCCACAATTTTGGAGTATGACTAGATGAGGAGTAGAAGACTGCTTCAAGAACCACATAAGTCTTTTGTTGGTGATGTTAATCAGTCTATCTAGTGCATTGATGAGATTGATGAGTCAAAACCTAAAACTGTTCACTGGTTGGTCCATTGTTTTTTTATGATCTATTGATTTATATCGATGTAGGAAAGACATGATTCGTCTTTGTGAGAGTTGGTACGATCTTTATTAGATAAGAGATTGCTGATCCGTTATTGTAGTTTGATGTGTTGAAGCCTACTATTGTTAGGCTTTGTGATCAGTTCAAAAGGCTTAAAATTGCCCCATAAATTTATCAAGAACGAGCTAGTCTAAAAATGAAGATGCATGTGATATTTTCATTGGGGCAAAGTAGATGAAATTATTTTTGGACAAGGGAATCAAGTGAAAGTTTTAATTCCACAGGATAGTAAAGGATATTCAAACACAAACCCTTGTATGTTGTTTCTCATTCAAAAAATGCATAGGTGTTTTAGATGATGTTTATCATGTAAGGTTGCCTCAAACTTAATGAGTACATTGTCTTTGTGATATTGGATCGTTATTTAAAAACTGCTTATTTTACTAGATAAAATAAGGTCAGTGATATAATACATGCAGTTAATTTGTTCTATTGAGAGTTATATGTTTTCATGGAGCACCAATGTTGATTATTGTTTTTGCAGCACAAAATGTCTTTCTTAGTTTTAACTTACACAATTGAAGATGTTTTATTGTTATTAAACTTTATCAACATTAGTCACCTTCAAACTAGTAGACACAGTGAAATGGTCACTGAGATGCATGATAATTAAATTTGATAAATCAAAAATTTATCTTGCCTTAGCTTAAGGAGGATTTGCATGTAATGACAATCGTTGGTCATCTATATTCTTCGTTGGTCACTGGTTCCCCCAAAGCCGTACTTGAATTTAGCAACTCTATGAATGCATTTTGAGAAAAGTAATAGTTGATGTTGTCACATATGTACAGAACCCTTGAGACAAGGGCAAGCCTTCTAGCAGTCTACTTGTGCTCAAGATGGGGTTAACGCAGGGTAGCTCCTTTATGTTGAATGCAACACCCACAGATGGCGTCGGTGTGACCTCAATAGTCATTGTCTCATTTGGCGGTGTTTTAGCTGGTGGTGTCTCCCCTCGCTGGCCAGCCATCAATGTCATAGCCTGTTAACTCCTTGATTGTTGAAGCATATAAAATAAAATGGTCTGCTTTTTTCACTTTTCTTTGAAGGATGCAATCTCAAATAATATTTTATTTTAATACGTAAGCTTTTGCTGCTGTAATAGGGCAAGTTTGTATATAACAAGCTTCTTCCATTGACAGGAACAAGGCATTGTGTCTGAAGAGGAGTGGAGTAAGTTTATATGTTTCCTCCGGAAACCTCTACCAGCTGCATTCAGGATCAATTCTAGGTACCGGGAAATATGTTATTTTTGTCATTTAAATAACGGATGAACCACATTAATGCTTTTGGCTGAAAGGCACCCTTACATTTCATTTTTTAACCTCATTTTGCCCCACTGCTTTTTTTGCGATTTTTTATTTGTTTACTTTGATTTTGGTAAACACCAAGAAGTCTTGCTTTATTTGTCAATCAACTCTCTCAACAATGCACGTGTTTTCTATGATGGTCTCCTTTTCAAAAACCTGCTGAAATCATCATGTCATGGATACCTTAAGTATATCTGGTCGCCATTTGCTAGCTAGTTAAGTTATGTTCCTTACTGCAGAACATGAGTTTTTCAGTGAAGTCCTCACCTTCATGTCGTGGATACCTTAAAATATGTATAGTTAATCTTATTAACTCGTACTTTCACTTGCAGTGGTCAGTTTTATAAAGATATTCTATCGCAGTTGGAGAATGACTTCTCAAAGTCACTTGAGACTGATGTATGTTTCATGTTTGTTATGCAAGCGATTCCAGATTTTTGTTTCCCTTCGTTTGCTGACGTTTGAGCATTTTTTTTGTGTCAGCAGTTCGGTCATGAGTCTGAGACAGAGTCTATCAGGCCTTTGGCCTGGTATCCAGGGAATCTTGCCTGGCATTCCAATTTTTCTCGCATGCAGCTTCGAAAAAATCAGACACTTGAGAGGTAATTTGTTGCACTATTTATGGTTAAATTATCTACGTTCTTTATTTTTTGGCCTCGTCAAAATGATGGTATTTTTGACAGTGCTTAATTTATCGTCAGCACTTATTTTTTGTGCCGAGATACTTGTAGTACGTATGAAAATAAATATCCTTGGTTTTCCTAATCAATCCTGACGAGCTATTGACCGTGATACTCTGCTTCATGGGACCTTTGATCCAGACTCTGTAACAGTGATCACTTAGATGGGAGAAAAAACATCATTCTCTTTTGTAAATTGAGTTTTGGCAATTCTCTTGTCCAATAATGGGACAACACAGTTGTAGTAGTTGAGAATTATGCGCTCTTGACGTTTTAGTTATCACAATCAAAAAAGAAAGAAGGTCAAAGTAGCTCATGTACTTTCAAAAGGAAAACCTTTGAAGAAAGTAGTCATATATGTTTTATTAATAGACTTCCACATCATCACCAAGTTCTTACTAGAGTTTAGGATGCTCTCATATTCTGATGCTAGCATTTTAGCTTGAAAACGGTGGTCAGATGGTGGAATTGTTCGGTCGTATTTGTTGAACTGAAATTTGCACAGGATAATTGAGAGATGCTGGTGCCACTTCGTATTGATCTAAAATATGTTGAGGGGCTCTTTCTGAATCTGGAGGTACTTTATCTTTGAAATATCTGATGACCATTTGTTGAAGATTTTTTTATGTTTTCTGCTTGGCTATTTATTGAAGAACAAGTGGATTTCTAGTTTCATGATTTCGTGTTAATTGTGTGGCAAAAGGATGACAACCATGTATCATGTCTGAGGGTCAAAACATGTGTAATGCCAGTTTGTTTAATTGGAGACTAGTGTTGGTCTTTGTGGATGTGGAACTTTCAATGTGTTGTCGAATGTTTTTCATAATCCTGTCCTTTGTCAAGTTGGTAATTATGCGGGTGTTATTGTTCTGCTGAAAAACTGGGATTCAAAACGTCATATAGCTCTTGATTAGGACAATCGCTGGAAATGAGGAAAGCCCAAAAAGTGCGACCCAAAGTTAAAGCATGCTATCTCAACCATGTGCTTCATTTTAGGCTAGTTTATTTGCCATTTTTAGGTGATCCTTCAATTTAAGCATGTTATCTCTTTTAGTTGGTAGGTCCTAGTTCTTATGAGATCCACTAGTTTTTGTTTGTTTAATGGAGGGCAAAATTCATGAAAAACCGTGTTCTTACTGAGAGGTTTCTGCACTCAAATCTATTTTCATCTCTTTCTCGTGTGGATATAAGTGGTACTTGTTCTGTTGATTGCGGATCATGAAAACCCTTGTGGATTCGAGAGGCTCCCCTATTTTAATCTGAGGATTCAAGGTAAAATCTTCCTCCCTGGCTTTTGGTATGTTATGATCGTCGCTGGTGGAAAGTTCTTTTACCAAATATGTTGGTCTTTTATGGATGGATATAAATAACAAAAAATATGACAGAAGTTGAGAAATATGCCAGTGATCAACTTGGCTTGCGTAATGGAAATTGAAGGTCACCTTCAGCTAACTTGATCAGAACCTGGATAACTCGCTTCCGTAGATTTTTCGATAATCGTTTTTTTATGGTCCGTCTTGTTAGTTAAGGGGGGAATTGTCGTTTTTTCCTTCTTGTGCTTGAATTCACCAATTTTGTCTCTTCTGCTTCACTTTGTTTTCTATTTGCAACTTCTTCCGTTCAACATGGTTTCGTATCTCTGTGGTGTAAGCCACCTTCTAAAAAGAGATCGATATTGAGCAATCAACAGGCCTTTGGGCAATCCTCTGTTTGATGGTTTTATAGAAAAGAAGGTTGTATAATATGTGCTTTCATAAAGCAAATTTTAACCTTGTTTTGGTATAACTATGTAAGTAAAACCAGATGTCCGAAAAAGAATTGTGGAAGGTGAAAATGTTAAACTGCATTGTTTCTCTGTTGTATACTAATTTGATTATGGCAACCTCATTTAGATCTATAATGGGATGGGATGATCTGAGTAAGTGTAACTTGTCTAGCCCTGTTTTAAATTGGTGATATTTTCATTTTCCTTTCATCGTCTTTTGTCCTATTTGTAATTCATGAGTCGGGTTAAAAATTTCAGGTTTCATGAGTTTCTAAAGCTGGAAAATGAAATTGGAAACATTACAAGACAAGAAGCTGTTAGCATGGTAAAATTCACATTGTACCCGGTCACTATGTAATCGGGTTCATCTTCTTCTTCTTCTCTTTAGATGTGCAGTTGTTTTAGAATGGAATGTTGCCTCCTTTGAGCTAATATTATACTGGTATAATCTTTTTGCCAACTTAGGTACCTCCTCTCTTCTTGGATATTTTGCCAGATCATCATGTTCTTGACAGTACGCTACCTCATTCTTCTCACAGTTTATGAGTTCTGTTTACCTTAGATGTATTATTGATATAATTTTTTACATCTTTAAAGTCCAGGTATGATAAGCAGGTTTATCAATGTATTCAAAATCTGCTTTGTTATAGTATTTCTTGTATGTGCTATGTATAGACCATTTTGGTTTTTTCTGTGGGGCCAAATCTGTTAGTGAGCTTTGATGCAAAGCAACTATAGACAGTTGAGAACAAATCAAACTTATGAATTCATAGAACAACTTTCCGGTAAGGTATAATTTTCCGAGTAACAAAAAAGGAAAATTAACTTGGTTAGATCCCACGATGGGTTAGTCAAACTATTAGAATGATCAACAGCCTAACCAACCTAGGAAATCGACCAATAACCAAATCAATTTAGGAAATTGACTAAGAAAATCAACTAACTTAGGAACTGATCAACAGCTAACTGTTAAAAATCAGAGGTACACAATAGGAGAACACATGAAGGGAGAGAAATGACCTTTGTCGTGGAGGATAAAGAGAAGAACGGCAGCAACCGTTTCAAGATTTATTCCCCTCTAGTGTCTAGTGTCGTTTATATAGGGAGTAACCTTAGACATTTTTCTCAAAAGTCCCTCAGCCTTTACAATATTTCCTTACAACTTAGAACTTCCAACACTCCATCAAGATGAACTTCAGAAAAGTTCATCTTGATTAATTCTTTGACAAGTATGTTGTTGATGATCTGTTTGGTAGCTTCTTTTTGAGATTCCCATTGTGCCGACATCGAAGAATTTTTTTGCTGAGCTTTGACAAAGATTGGATGGCACTTAATATAATCTTGGATGTTATATGAATATAGGATAGAGGGCAAAAAAAATTTGAGGATAGTTCACAAAAGATGACAGACGAAAAATACTGGACTATGGATAACACTAAATTGAAGAAAAACAATTATGAAGAACATGATGAAAGGATTCTTTAATGATGAAGATGGCAGTGATACTAGAAAGTCTAAGCCAACTAATAAGAAAAACACTAGTAAATGTTGTGCTCTCAATCTTCTCTAAGAGGAATGAGGCCAAATAGAGGTATTAAGGGTCATGTAATAGAAAGAGACACCCTATCCTCAGCCAGCAATCCTCTCTAGGAGAAAAGAGGCCAAATAGAGGAATTAAGGGTCATATGGCTGCAAGAAGAAGACAAGTCGTCGTCCTTGGACTAAGACTGACAAATGAAGAAACCGTGCTAAATGATCAAAGAAAAAGAACGCTCCAAATGGTTGGATAATATGCCAATAAATGGCAGTAGAGCTGCTGCACCAGAGGACAGCAGCAATGACATCAAAGACAACATGACATGAAGTCTCAGAAAGATAGGAGCAGAGAGGTCAATTAAGAGGCCGAAGTCAGCAGAGATGAAAGATCTCATTGGGAAAAACAAAGGCACCAAGAAATGATGCTAGAGCACTAGTGGCAAATGCCAGCAATGACGGCAACAACCTGTTAAAGCACCAAAGAAGGGGCGAAACCCTAGAGTGGAAGATTGTTAGGAGACGGCTGCAGCTATGGTTGCGGCAGTAGTAAGGGCAGTGTTAGATAGACAATGTCGTCAACATAAGTGGCAGGTTGGTGGTGGCATTGAACTGGTGGCAGAGGTAGAAACAATGGTAGGATGGCCTCATGACTTCAAGAGTCACTAGAGTATGGTCTGACACTGTGATCCCCCTCGATTGATCACTCTCCTTGTCACCGAGTACCTTGGAAGATAGTGGTGACGGAAGCAGAGATGATGGTGCTAGAGTTGAACCTCTGTTCTGATAGAAGTCTTGGAGGATTGAGGCTAAGGTTAGAGTTCTTCATGAAAGAAGGATCTCCTGTTGAAGATGAAGAAATATCTCTCACATTTGACATATCAAGAAAACGGCCTGAGTCCACAAAATCTCTATAAAGATGAAGGAAGCAAAGGAGTGATTGCACCTGGATTCGCTCTGATACCTTGTTGGAAATCAGAGGTACACAATAAGAGAACACATGTAGAGAGAGAAATGACCTCTATCATGAAGGATAGAGGGAAGAATGGCAGCAACCGTCTCAAGATTTATTCCCCTCTAGTGTCCTTTATATAGGGAGTAACCCTGGACATTTTTCTCAAAAGTCCCTCAGCCTTTACAATATTTCCTTACAACTTAGAACTTTCAAGACTAATCAACCTAGAAAACTGACCAGCAACCGAACCAACCTAGGAAAATGACCAACAATCCAATCAACGCAAGAAAATTGATTAACAGAAGCTAACTCTTTTATGTTTTTTCCCACACTCTCCCTCAAGTTGATGAGTAGACAGTTCTATTCCCCAGTTAGATATAATACTCTGTTGAATATAAAATCGGGTCTAGTATGCTGAGTAGTAACAGGAGATCCCATGGAGAAAAATGTTCTCTTATTTACAATGAAAACATATTCTATTAAACATAAGAGGGAGATCTAGTATTTATAGTTTTTAACACCAATTAGGAATTAGGATTTTGGTAAGTTGAGGTTTTTATGGTTTTGATGGCTAATTAGCAATTTGATAAGTTGCTAATTCTGCCGTCAGTTGAGCTTGCCTTTTATATTTTTCAGTACTGAAATTTTGTGGCTTACCATGGAGTTTATAACACCAATCTTTGGTGTGACAAAGTTTCCTGCGATGTGTACCACAGGTTATTTCGAAAATTAATCTTTTGATTTTTCCCTTGACCAAATTAGGGCTGTCGAATTGGATATGTAGCTTTCTTCATAATTTCACCATGTTTAATCATAAATGCAGCATTATCAATTTCAGGCAGTAATAACATTAATTTCCGACGGCTCATTCAAAACAATTGAAATAGCCTCATCTAGATCAGATTTTCTCTCATGACTCAAAATCTGTTGTCTGACATGATAAAAAATGGAGTTAAGTCCTGCAAGGAATTTAAAGACCCATCTTTGTTGTATAAAATCCATTGAACATGGTATTTCTTGATCTCAAACTCTTTTGCCAAATGCTGACTCAGATATTTTCTCTTTATTTTCAAAAGATATCTTGGAAGCCCTATCTAGAAGGGAGTAGAAACAAACTATGGATGATGAAATGTGAGCTCTAGAAAAAGACCAGACTTGGGATCTAGTGGAATTACCAAAGGATAAAAAGAAGGTTGGCTGTAAATGGGTGTATATGGTAAAATACAAGTCAGATGACTCGATTGAGAGATACAAAGCTAGGTTGGTGGTTTTGGTGGTTAAAGGGTATATGTAAATTAATGTAATTGATTTTCAGTGGACTTTTGCACGTGGCAAAGATGAACACAGTTAGGATATTGCACCTTTGGCAATAATTTTCAGTTGGAATATTCAACAATATGATGTCAAGAATGCCTTCATGCATGGAGATTGCCTTGAAGAAGTGTATATGACTCTTCCACTATGATATGAGGGTCAACATTAATTGAATATTGGTTCTAAACTAAAAAAGTCTCTCTATGGACTTAAACAATTGCCCTGGGTTTGGTTTGAGAGATTTATAGAGGCAGTGAAAAATTGAACTATAGTTAAGGTAATGGTGATCATACCTTAATTTTCAAACACTCTCGATCAGGGCAAATTACGATTCTCTTAGTCTATTTCGATGACATTATTATCACAGGAAATGATGAAGTCAAAATACATCAGCTAAGCAATTGTTTGGAAGATAATTTGATTTGAAGACTTTGGGTTGTAGAGTCTTGAATCAAGTTCTGCGTGCTGTATGGTAACCCACGCACAGAGAAAGAAGGAAAAATACTTCTGTTATTCATACTCAAAAAATCACGTACAAAGGAGAGGTCTGATATTTATATCAGTCTCCTCAGAAGGTTCTGGACACACACACATGTAGTGATAAAGTAAGACATGTGAGGTACATAAAGGAAGACATGTGATGTGTACTAGACACATCCCAACAACACTCGCCCTCAAGCTAGTGCATGGATGCCATCCATACCCAGCTTGGGAATAATCATTTGCAGATGCGTGCTAGAAATATCTTTAGTGAGCATATCTGTCAGTTGACTATGAGTTGAAATATATGGCACGCAAGGCAGATTCACCCCCAACTTTTCTTTGATAAAATGCCTATCAACTTTCACATGTTTGGTACGATCATATTGTAGTAGATTGTGTACCAAATTAATGGCAGATTTATTGTCATAATAAAGTCTCATAGGACCAGCTAGAGAAATTTTTAGCTCATCAAGTAAATTTTCACCCATAATAATTTGCAAACTCCTTGGGCAACCGTCCTCAATTCAGCTTCAGCACTTGCACGAGCGACAACATTTTGTTTTTTACTTAATGTAACAAGATTTCCTCCAATAAATGTGAGATGCCCTGAAGTTGATCGTCGATCTACTATTGATCTTGCATAATTAGCATCTGTAAACATTTCAACTTCTAAATTTTCACTTCGTTTGAAGAGAACTCCTCTGCTTGATGTGTCTTTCAAGTAATGTAAGACTTGATATGTTGTATATAGATGAAATTCTTTTGGCTAATGCATAAGTTGACTTGATACACCCACTGCATATGAGATATCAAGTTGCATGGTGTCAGATAAAGGAGCCGACCAATGAGATGTTGATGCATCTCACGGTCAACAGGAGCTTCTTTCTCTACCATGCATAGTTGATGATTCGGATCAATGGGTGTACTAGCTGGCTTACATGCGGATTTTCCTATTTCTGTCAACAAATCTGTAAGGTATTTACTTTTGGAAATGAAAATACCTTTAGAGGAGTGAGCAACTTCAATGTCTAAAAAATATTTGAGTCGTTCCAATGTCTTGATGTCAAATTCTCTAGCCAAATAGTGACTTAGATTTTGTATTTCTGCATCCTCATTTCCTGTGATGATAATATCATCAACATAAACTAATAAAATCGTAATTCCCCTTGAAATATAGTGTCTAAAAAATAAGGTGTGATAATAATTCACTTTTTTCATAGCCTTTGTAAGTCATCCAAACCAGGCTCGAGGTGACTGCTTGAGTAGCTTACAAACAGTTTTGGATGAATGGTGACCCTCATATCCTGGTGGCAGGGTCATATAGACTTCAACAAGATCGCCATGTAAGAAAACATTTTTAACATCATACTGTTAGATGTCCTCATACCCTGACCCCCTCTTACATCACAAGGACCCTTTTACCCTTCTCCCTAGTTATTCCCTCTTGAGCAGTGATGGGGACGTTGTGGTCCCCTGCAGACAGGGTGGGCCGGGCCATTGGGCCCATTCTCCTGTGGCTAGAGTTGGATAGGCCTACTGGGGGCCTAACATGATGTCCAAATCAAATTACAGAGTCATGTTTAAATGTCTTATTTTTCCAGTTTGAGAAGTAATCTCTTCTTGTGATCTTACTACTCTCTTTCTAGTTTTATTTTTGCCATCATATTCTGATATTGTTACTCTGAATGCAGTGTGTGCAGCTCCAGGGTCGAAAACGTTTCAGTTGCTTGAAATGATGCACCAGTCATCTAATGTTGGATTACTTCCTAACGGCCTGGTTGCCTTTCTCTTCTTTCTATGCTGATTTTTTTTGTTCAGTTTTATTTTTCCTTTTAAGGCTATGAATTTGTGAAACTTTCAAGGTGAGTTCTGTATTACTATCTTTTGTTGATTCTTGTTTTATTATTTTGAGAGTGCAGGTAATAGCAAATGACATTGATGTCCAAAGATGCAATCTTCTAATCCACCAGACCAAGAGAATGTGCAGTGCCAATTTGATAGTGACAAATCACGAAGCCCAGCATTTTCCCAGTTGTCGTTTGAATACAGAGGTTGACAATGGCAGATTGGCAAGTAGCTCCCTTTCATGTCACATAGAAGAGGCAGTTATGAACCAGTTGCTGTTTGATCGTGTTCTGTGTGATGTCCCATGCAGTGGTGATGGAACACTCCGCAAAGCTCCTGACATTTGGCGAAAATGGTTATACTACAGACCCCTTTTCGGAGAGACGTCATCTTATCCTAAAATCATGAACCATCCAATGAGAGATACAATTGTTTTACAGGAATTCAGGGATGGGTAATGGGCTTCATCGCCTTCAAGTTCAGATTGCGATGCGGGGTAATTGTTTTGTCCTATTTAAGAAAGAATTTCTTTTTTTCAGCTTATAAACTGCTGGCTCCCTTTTCCAAAGCATTTATTGTGCTTGTTCGCTTTTGACAGAAATTTTGATGCCTTGCTATTAATATGTCCATATATATTCTGACCTGATAACTCATAAACAGAAGCCTCTGCATCGTAACTTCTGGAAATAATCTGAGTTTCTAAGATTTACCTACTGTGCAGCTGGCTTTCAATTTTTTACATCATAACTTCTGTGATAGGCTGGCTATGAAGAAACAAGGTTCATGCTTAAAGGCCAGTTTTTCAAAATGTAATTTTGTCTTGTAGTGTCCAAAATGTTCATTATGTATGTACTTACAGAGGGAAGACGGTTGTATTCATTTTTTTCGGGAAGGACAGATTGATACATACGGAAACATCCCTGTCTAAAATAACTCCTAGGAAGCTAACTGAAAAGGAGTTCTATAGTGCGAAACTGAAAATTAGGCGCGTGGGTATTTCATATTCGTTCAACTTCATTGAGAAAAAAATGGAAAACATATAAATTGCTCTTACTTTGTGGATTAGGGATGGCACCTAGCAGGACTGTAGTTGAGATTCTGATGAAATGATGTCATGCAAGCAGTTATGTTATGAACTATCCCATGTTTATCTCTGATTCAAAATTGCTTAGCAAAATGATATTAGCCTTAATTTTGGAGGTGGATGCAAGTCAAGATTAACTATAATGGATTAA
This sequence comes from Spirodela polyrhiza, assembly GCA_024713555.1. Taxonomy (NCBI): domain Eukaryota; kingdom Viridiplantae; phylum Streptophyta; class Magnoliopsida; order Alismatales; family Araceae; genus Spirodela; species Spirodela polyrhiza. The sequence goes on along the minus strand of CM046544.1, from coordinate 3,244,919 downwards.
TCTTACCTTGCTGAGTGAGTAACATCACTGAATTGGGACAAGAAACTGATGCTGTAAGTGAATTTTGTTGATAAGAGTCTCCAATTCTGTGTTCTTTTCTGGTTCTATGGTTAGTTTTATCTCTTCACGTATTTTGGTATTGATCTTTTCTACAAGTGGCTGCTATAGTTATTATTTCCTCATTATAAGAGGTTTCATAGTTTATCACTTATAATTGGACTTGAAACTGTTGACTTGTTTTGGTATCTAGAGCATGACAGCAGCATAGTTCTTGCAGTCGACAACATATATTCTCATAGGTTGATATATTAAGCTTAATAGAATGGATTATTTTGTAACATAATTTATACATATTGAAAGATGAGGTTTGATTCATTCCTTCCAGTTGCTTATTTTTAATTCCCTGCTCTAATTCATCTATTAACCTCAGAACACATAAAATCATTTTTGTAGGCCTAGCGTTACTAAAAGTTGGAGGACGAATGGTTTATTCAACTTGCTCAATGAATCCCATTGAAAATGAGGCTGTTGTTGCAGAGGTACATTTCGATTATATTGAAAAGCTTAGTATACATTCTATAGATAAGTGGGTTTCATAAGGGCAGGCATGCACCAAGGGACACCACAAGAGGAAAAGAGAAGAGATACATGGAGAAATGTGAGTTTCATAGGTGCAGGTATGCACTTGGGAACACCACGAAACGAGAGAAGAAGATAAATACATGGAGAAAGAGAGAGAGAGGGAACCTCTATCTCAAGGATAGAGTAGAGAATGGCAGATAGCCAAATTCACTCTATCCCACCCCTATTGTCCCTTAAATAGGGATTAACCCCAACACCAAGATTACAAAAATGGCCTTACAAATTCTAAAACATTCATTGTTTATATTTTCTTTTGTAGACTAAGCACTTGTTTTTCTTCCAGCTTCAATAGGCCATACTCATCCTTTTTGAGTGCAGAACAGGATTCTTTTCTCTATTCATTGAGTGGTGGTGAATTGAACACAGATTCTTTACCCTGGTATTCTTGTCAAAGTTCCATTTTTTTCCATATATATATCCTCGATTTCAAGTCGATTAGACGTTTGCCACATGATATTTAGCGTCAGGTATGTTGTGCATCCACCAGTTTGGTCAAATGCTGTGGGTGATTTCGGACGCAGAAAATAGCTGAACCCAGCCTTTTCTCCACATTTTCTAGACTTCTTAAGTGCGTTTTCTAATTGTTACCGCTTCTGATTTATATTTTCAATAATTTATTAATATCATTCCCACATATCAGACATCACCGTGAAATAATAGGAAGCATGGAAATATGTTTCATTCAGTGTCGAATATGCTGCGTAATCTATTTAAAAGATTCTTTTTAGTATAACTAGTAATGTTAACCTTTCATTCCTTACCATCAAAGATAAATGTTGATTGGTATTTGATAGCAAACCATCATAATTTTTGCTGTATTTCTGAAAGTGAAAAGGCTGCAGAGGAAATGTTTCGTTGTAAGCCTTTGCTATAATCTGTTGGCCAACTGCTGGACGTGTTTTAAAAAAAAGTTTATGCACTGTCTTGGTTCTTCTCTCCCATACAACAACCATCTTTTTTGGTTAGGAGTTGCGCCTTATTTCGTTTGATTTATGTTGATATTACCATGTAGATTCTTAATGTTATTCTTTCATTTTTTTTTGGTGACCATGAACCTTTCAATTTGTTCTGTAGATTCTTCGGAAGTGTGGTAACGCAGTAGAACTTGTGGATGTATCCGGGGAGCTTCCACAACTGATCCGTCGTCAAGGGCTTAAGAACTGGAAGGTATTATTTTTTATGCACTTTATTATTCGAGAGGACAACTAACTAGTAACGAAACTCATTATCTGCTGCGTTTTTCTATTGAGATCTATGTAACAAGTTAAATCATGTTATATGATTGTCTGTCCCATTGTGAAACGAGTAAAACATTGAACAAGAAATGCTGTATTAGAAACATGCGTTGACGAACTCCTGGTCATTATTTTTCCATCTTCTGATTTTTAAAGCTTTAAAACCTAGGGATACTAACTTGATAGAAGATTCTCAAATTCAAAGAACTTTTAAGACAGTTGCTTCAGATGACTAATAAGTGTGGTGAAATTTGTGGGTTTGGTGGTTATGAATTGCTATTACATCTGAGTGATGCTTCTCCTTTAACGACAAATGTCATTGGCTGATAATGACTTGAACTGTCTCAAACTATATCAGCATGGCCTCTTCAGTACTTCTGAGGGCCAACTCTAATGTTTCATACCATACCGGCCAGAAACCCCTCAAATCCTTCAGGTTTAACCTGCATAGGTTCGGGCCAGTAAGCTGATGACGTGAGTTACAGTTCAGTATGTTTGTAGCTGAGGAGGATAATACAGATCAGCCTTTATCAGAATATCATATTGGTTGAGATTACATATGTAAACTATTTGAAAAATGCTGTGCCTCATCCTGAATTCCCATAATCTAAGCATTATATTTACTAACACTTGAGAGAGATTTTCATTTGAATTCTACGATGAGGATTTTTCCTTTCTCATGTGACCTTAGGAAATGTTAGACTGTCATGATGACCGACTTATTTTCGATGCTCCTTGTCCGACGCTCTCGGCCCTTAATCATCATATTTATTCTTTCTTTTTGATAAAGAATAAACTTCTATTTCTTTCTATGCTCACCATTTTCTATCGAATTGTAACTTTTTTTGTGTGCGTGATCTTCAGGTTAGAGATAGAGGGCTTTGGTTGCATTCGTATAAGGATGTTCCCCCAGCTCGAAAAGGAGCAATTCTACACAGTATGTTTCCTCCTGCTCAAAGCAGTGAAGATCTTGGATCGTCGTCCTCTGATGTGCCAGTGGATGCAATATTAACAGCTGATACTGTTGAGGAGGAAAACGAGACAAGTAGATCTCACACTGTTAATAGTGACAATCCTGGTTCTGAATGTGATTTTCTAGTTGACGGTGCAACATTGACTGACGGTATCAAAGCTAAGGTTGAGATGGATAAATGTCTGCACCTTGAACGCTGCATGAGGATAGTCCCTCATGACCAAGATAGCGGAGCCTTCTTTATTGCTGTGCTTAGAAAACTAGCTTCCTTCCAAGGTAAAATGTATCTGTTTTCTGTTAATTGTTCATATCCATTCACTTTACTGAAATGTATATCCCTTGAGGAAACTAGAACTTTACATTGCTTGTATTCTTGCAGATACTTCAGGGAATAATCCTCATCGAAAGAAAAAATCAGATCAATGTATGTTTGAGATCTCAGAAGAAAAAACTGAAGCAATTAAAGATAAATGTGATTCTGAAAAAGCATCAAGTGTACAGATCTTGACCGAAACATCTGATGGCAATTTTCAAAATAACCAGCCAGGGGCCTCAGATGATGTTCCTCAGAAACCAAATAACGAAGGGTCGAAACCATTGCATCTGGATGGTGAGAAGGAATCAGGAAACGTGGCAAAAAGCAGATTACAGATTCAAGGGAAATGGAGAGGTGTTGATCCTGTTGTCCTCTTTGAAGATGAAGATGCCATTAGGACTATCAAAACATTCTATGGTATTGATGAATCATTTCCCCTCAAGGGTCACCTTGTTACCAGAAACAGTGATTCTAGTCACGTAAAAAGGATCTATTACATATCGAAGTCAGTTCATAATGTTGTCAAATTAAATTTCAAAGTGGGGCAAGCACTTAAGATTACTTCCCTTGGCTTGAAGATCTTTGTAAGTTTTCTCTAAATTCTCATGTTCGATCGCAACTTTTATGTGTTCATTTCAGTCTATACTGGATTGGATCAAACAGGCGTAGAAATTCTGTGATTGGTGTTGATATATCAAATTCATTTGTGTAGACGCACGTACCGGAATTTTCATCTCACAAGCATGAAATATTTTATCTTATTCTATTTGATGTACGCTTCACAATAAAAATGGATAACGAAACTATGATCCAAACATGTTTCTCAGGAGCATAAAATTTACTACTTTCTAAGTGTGATTTTCTTCAAGGACAATAAATATGATTCCAGACAGAGACATAACAAATAGTATAGGGTAAAGATATCAAATTATGTTAGTGTTATCTTTGATCGATCCCTAGCTGACAACTTTTGAAATTATGAGGGCCACATGGTGCCAAATTTTTCCAATCGTCTATTTGTTGTGTCTCCATTTTGAAGAATGATTTTTTAAGGTCCTCTGTATCGTCGTTCCATCTTTGTGGAACGAATGTGCTTCATGTTGCTCGTCGGTCATGGGACAATAATTTTACCTGCTTATTTCAGGAGCGACAGACATCAAAGGAAGCTTATGCATCCTCGTCTTGTGCATTCCGCATATCCTCAGAAGGATTACCATTACTGCTGCCGTACATCAGGAAACAGATCCTGTATGCTTCCTTATCTGACTTTGAGAACCTTCTGAAGTACAGGAACATCAAATTTTCCGAGTTCATTGACACCGATTTTGGTCAGAAGGCATCGAACTTGGCCTTTGGATGCTGTGTGGTAGTTTTGAACGAAGGTGGCTTCATGACCTCAACCCATAACAGTGAATGAAGCAGATTCAAACTCGTAGACCTCTGAGAAACTCTCTTTATGAATCTGTGTAGGTGATCAGACAATGGAGGGCGCTCCAGTAGATGCATCGACAGTTGCCATCGGGTGTTGGAGAGGCAAGACGAACCTGAGTGCTATGGTCTCCCAGGTGGATTCTCAGCAACTACTGGCAAGACTGTCTTTTAAGCACAAAGGCGCTTCTCCGGTGGAAGAGACGGAAAATGCCGAAGAGGTACCAGAAGATGTGGAAGGTGACGGAGAGCTTGGGGGGGTGCTGACCGAGTGAAGGAACCTGAAGAGCGGGCGTGTTTCAATAGGATTAGTGACGTCCTCTTTTATATGAAAATATTGTCAATCGTGGCGCTTTTTTTTATTTATTTCGCCGTCTTTGGACAAGTTTTGCATCTGTATTTTGGCGGCATATTTTTTACCAGGATGAAAGCCATGCGGACGCCTTTGTTGATTCTTGTTCTAATCCTTCCAGCGGGCTCAGCTGAATGCTGGTTCTGGACCGTCCCACTGGTTCTAAACCTTCTAAATGCTGACACACTACCGACGAAATCAACCTATTGCTTAAAATACAATATAATACAATATCGTACAATACAACACAATGCAATTCAACACAATACAATACCGTACAATGCAATAATGCAATACGGTAGAGTACTAGGAGTGATGCATATTGGCAGGTGGGTAGGCGTCGTTAGCAAGGATTTTTTGATGGTTTTACAGTACATAAAAGCGCTGAGTTATCGCATTCAGTCGGACTCTACTGGAAATGAAAGCATTTTGAATGAGTATTTTGGCCCAGTGGCAGCTAAACTGTGCGTCCCCACAATCCGTACTGTCGCCTTTTGACTTTTCATTGAAAACACATGAGACACGTTGCGGCGGCATCCGGAGATATTTGACTAAACGCCCTAAAATTTCAATCAGTTCTGAAGATGATTAAAATTTCCGGATGTAGACGGATCAGTGTCACCCTTAGTTTCCCCTCGGAGAAGATTCTACCCTTCTTTTTTAATCGTCGGAGCCGCGGCTTTATCAACACTGAAAACTTTCTCTGTCCCACACATTTTTTTCTCGAAGGTGATTAAAAGAACGATTTTGAAATATATATATTTTTGGTATTCATCATGTCTAAATTACGAGAGGTCGCACGGATTTGGAATACTAAGAAGATATGCTCCCAGCGAGGTACATCCCGTTATTTGCCTTACGCCAGGACTTTGGGTAGCCGTTAAAAAAGCCTCTCTCCTCTCTCTCTCTCTCTCTCCTACCCCCACCCCGGGCCCCCGGTCCTCTCCCCTGTCCGCTGTCTGATTGTCCATATTTATCTGATTACCACTACCTGATCCTATCAACTGTCCACGGGCGGAGGCCCAGCTGCTTGGGAGTTGGGGTTGCCGCCCGGAGGGGGGAGGACCGAGGAATGAGAGAGCTGTCGACGGCCTGGACCTGGAAGTGGAATGGCTCTTCCCTGGGCCGCTGCCACCGCAACCACAGCGCCGTCTCTCTCCTTGGTCCTCTGTTCATCGCCATCCTGTGGCAATCATCCTCTCAGTAGAGCCCACCGGGAGGTTCCCCGGCTGAAGCGTAAGGGCGTGCGGGCTGCGAGGCCACCGCGCCGCCACACGAGGCTCGCTCTGTCGAAAGCTGAAGATGCTGAACTACCGGACGATGCTCCTGCGGCAGTGAGCGCGCTGGAAAAGGAGAGTGAAGAACTTTCCCAGTTAGCGCTGATATGGAGGGCCATCAAGTTGCCCATTTACTCCGTGGCGCTCGTCCCCCTCACTGTGAGTGCTGTCAGCACCTTCTCTTTCCGTTTGTTGCTTAAACAAGTGAACTGAAAGGGAACCGAGAGAACTATATATAGCCTTTCTAATTTGCAGCACCCATTAACGATCTCTTCGCCTCAAATTAGTATATTTCTGCGTCACAAGAAGCGCGGTTATCTTTTCGTCTTTAAGTGTTCAACATCTACCCGGTTCAGAAGAATTTCCATTTCCAATCTAGCTCCCTGTTTGAAGAATATTCTCTCAGTATCCGGCTCAATTAACATGATGTGGCTATTTCTTGAAAATCTACCTGCTGCATTAGATTTGGACGCCGGGGAAGCATGTATACTACTCCATCTGATCCTCTATTTCCTGTTTAATACTCCATCTTAGGCCCAGGCGTCCTCCCATAGCTGGAAGCCTCAAATCGGTTCCAGTCAATCTCAAAAAGCGCCCCCCCTCCCCTAACCCACTCGCTTCATCCTCCGCTCAATTTCCCCATCACCCCGGTGCAGTGATATGCGTGACTGACGGTAAATTGCGCATGACAGGTAGGTAGCTCTGCAGCATATCTTCAGAATGGACTCTTTTTTGGCAGGCGTTACGTCTTGCTCTTGTCAGCATCGGTTTTCATCATTGCTTGGCTTAATTTGAGGTAAAGAGGACGAATGCTTCTTGTTACTGGCATTCATATTGTCTCTGTATTCGTATTTGTTCTCAAGGAAGCTGATGCGACCAAGAAATTTATTTAGACCCCATCTAATGGTCTACAATGCTTACGATTTAATTTCCTGCTGGTCAGTAATGACGCGTACGATTCTGTCACTGGTGTTGATAGAGATAAGAAAGAGTCAGTCGTCAACATGATCGGCAGGTATATATATGATTTTTTTCTTTCCAGGCTGCAGTCTCATCAAGTTCGTTTTAACAGCATTCCTGGTAGAATGAACTCTTACATCGATTTCACTTTTTGAAAAGCCGGGAGGCCGTTCAAGTTGCTGCGAACACTTCTCTTGCCCTGGGACTTGCCGGGCTTATTTTGGCATGCGTCGAATCCGGAGACATCAGATCTGTTTTTTTACTGTTTTTTTCCATCTTCTGTGGGTACATGTATCAGGTATGATCACCCTTCTCTCTAGAAATGGTTACCCTTTGCTTCGTTTTCCTAATGTTTTGCTGGTGATATTTTACATGGTTTTACGCATACCTGAGCTAGAAATTTTCTCTGGCAGGTCGCCCTTTTCTAGGCATACGTCACATCATTTGCAATTTTCTGTAGATAACTTTCGTTATGGAAAAAATTACTCAACATTTTCCCTTACCTGGACCATCATTTCCAGTGCCCGCCATTTCGACTTGGGTACCAGGGGCTTGGAGAACCGCTGTGTTTTGCTGCATTCGGTCCATTTGCTACTACAGCTTTCTATTTGTCCCAAGGAGGGCGCACTCTGTCAGGGTATGCCAACCTCTTGAGGGAATCTTTAATAAACAACTTATGGCCCAATTCATTTTCTCAGGCAAATGAAGCTACCGTTTGCTTTTCTCAGGCCGGTTCTGGCTTCATCGCTTCTTGTCGGACTGACGACAACCCTCATTCTTTTCTGTAGTCATTTTCATCAGGTGGCTATTTTACTAGTACATTTTTAATGCTTCTCTCTCTTCTTGTCAAAGCGCTGCAATCAGTTGTTTGAATTGTTCTCTTTATGTTTCTGCCAAAATCAACTCAGATTGAGGGAGACCAGGCTGTTGGAAAGATGTCTCCTCTGGTACATTCTCGCAACCATGTTTAGAACAGTCATCTTAGTCAACTGGATAATCAAAGTCTTCAATACTAATCCTTGCACCGGTGTAGGTGAGGATCGGCACCCGGAAGGGATCAAAAGTTGTGACATTTGCGGTTTTTACGCTTTATGCCCTCTTATTTGCTCTCTGCATTGGTAAAGCGCTTCCAATATCGTGTGCTGTAAGCCGCCTACACACATGACGACCTTCGAGGGTCAGCATCAGCCGTCAATCTCTGTTTTCAACTCTAATTGTCTAATTTCTCTGGCTGCAGTTCCTTTGTGGTCTCACCCTTCCAGTCGGAAAGTTGGTCGCAAATTATGTGGAAGAAAACCATGATGTAAGAAATAAGTTGTTGCTCCATGCTCTTATGCTATAAACATTTGATTTCTCTGTCGGTTTTTCTCGTATCACAGGATAAAGCTAGGATCTTCATGGGAAAATACTATTGCGTTCGTCTTCATGTTTTATTTGGGATTTCCTTGGCGCTTGGATTGGTGCTGGGAAGGAGACTCGATGGCTTAAGATTGCTTAGTCTATCAGTAGCTTAATCGCATCGAGCCATAGATAATCATGAAGGATGGAATAAAAATGCAGGTAATTTCACGACTTAAGAGCACCCCTGGTTGATCATCTAAGATCACACAAATGGCAGGTGATTCCTGGTGTCTCAACGTTCTCGTTTTCTGTCAGGACTGAACAGAACGTATGCGTTGCATTTGATGGGGCCATAGCTGGCGTCATTCTGTTGCTGACATGGGAACCGGTTTGTTCTTCGATGGTGCAACAATAATTCGCCCTGCCTGACACCGGTGGGACGAAGATAATGGGCAAGTACAGGGTGAGAAGATCCGGGGAGGAGCCCCTTTCTCTGCTTTCAGCGGTTCCAGGGCGAGAAAGGACCTGCACGGCAACGAACCATGCAGGCAGGTCGATGGGGTTGCGGTTGTTGTTCTCCTTCTTCTTCTTCTTCTTCTTCTTCTTCTGCTGCTGCTGCTGCTGCTGCTGCTGCTGCTGCATGAGGATTGCACTGTTTTTCCCCGTTCACCCACCTGTCCTCTTTGTGACGACAATGTACGAACAACATGGCTCAGCTGTAGATTCTTCTCACTTCTGTAGCGATTTGGCCGGTTCATTCGACTGAGATGGTAAATTCTTTCACTATGGAATGGAAGCTCGAGGCTAATGTTAAGTCTTAACCTCAACGGTTGGTACTTTTAAGAGAACGCCCTTTGCCCTCCTCAGACAACACTCGACAACCGTGTCGAGTAAAATCAGTAAACCCACCACCCGTAGTCGAGAATTCCTCCTCGTTAGATGCAAAATCAGCGCTTGACCGTCATGCCCTCAAACCCAGAAGGGAACAGACTTGTCGTAGATCCCATTTGCATAATATTTCAAGACCAAGATCTGTTAAGCATGTGATATCTCTCATCCAGTCAGTCGGTAACAATTCCATTCCGATGGACATTGAGAGCCTGGTCTCTTGCTAAAAGACGGCAATTTTTTCACAAACGGAACCTCTAGAACCAGTGGGCATTGAAAAGATCATAAAGAGGGAAAACCCAGGGACCGATGAAACGATGGTCATGATTCATGAAGAACGGAGGGAAGGCCAAATTTCCCACGAGGATACAGAGGAATCAGAATAGATAGATAGATAGATAGATCGATCGATCGAGAGAGAGAGAGAGAGTCACGGCTTCAGGTTACTGTCCATCTCCAGCTTCATCTAATATCCCGCTACTGGGTTGCCGACATTTAACAGGACAATCAGAACAGGCGTGCACGGGGAATCCAGGATGAGCGCTGGAAAATTGGGTAAAAGCCAATATTTTGATATTTCAGGTGAACATCGCATCGAACGCAGTAGAGTGCCCGTCAGTAGATGGAATCGACACACAAAAAAGGCCCTCTGTAATAAACGATATCAGGTACGATACTCTCAAAACAGTCTGTGGTGCATGCAGTCAGAAACGACTCGCGTGAATCACTACGAAGTGGAGGAGCAAGTTGACATTTTTTTTCAGGTATCGAAATGAAGAGATTAGAATTCATGACGAGCATCGCATGAAGAGAGCAGAATTTTCTACGCCTCCTCCCATAATACCGCCGATTCGCTGGTACTCCGCAGACACTAAAAAGGTATGAATCTCTTAGTTCCTTGAATGAATCTCTTAGCTAGAAGCAACCCATAATCCTACAGTTATCCTGATATCACTAAGACAACAAAAGCACTCAATTGGTCGTTCCCTCCCTACGGGAGCCTTCGCAATTGCATTGGGAACCCAAGAGCGAGAATTCTATACGCATACATACATATAAATATAATGCATACAAAACGTAGTCACAGAAGATTTCATATTTGCGCAACCGGGGTTAGAGAAGACCTCACACGATGTCTTCTCCTAGACCAACTCCGTTGTTGGGTGAGTACAAAGAAAAAGACCCACCATGCAGCTCGAAAACCAGAAAATTTCGAGGCATTCTTATTGAACTCGGATTATCAAATCCGTCCATGAAACGTCGAACACAGCTGGAGACACGATACATCACACATTCGTCAGTACTTTCTGACTCTACAGGGGTCGAACTTCTAGTCCAAGACACAAACGCGTTCCTTCCTTTTCAGATTTCAAATCCCGGGAACCTGGCAGCTTCGGGAGAGACCATGTCGAACCAGAGGCACGCTGGCCCCGCGAGGCCATGGAAAAGAGAATAGGCATGCTCCCCGCCGTGCGGCTGTCCATGGCCGACGAGTTTCTCTGCGTTGTGGTACAGGAAGCTGGCGAACGCCCTCGCCCTCTCCAAGAACACACTCTCCCCCGTCAGCCTGTACAGCGAGAGGAAGGAGTAGGCGTTCCCGGCGGTGCCATCACAGAGCCCAACTTTCCCCACGAGCCCTCGCCTCCACACAACCTCCCCAGCTTCCACTGCCGCGTGCCGGAACTCCGGGTCGTCAGGGAAAACCTGGCGACAGGATAGGACGCATCTCTGAGTATCCGCAACAGTCTGACGACATTATAAATTCTGTGAAACAAAGATACGGGCTTTGAGAGAGGGAAAAGAAGGGGTGGAGCGGGTGACCTCGGACGCCTTGCAGAGGACGACTGTCATGCCGCCGGCGCCATGGGCCCACTGCACGAGCCCGTCCCGGGGGTTGCCCTCGCTCGTGGGGTAGTTGCCGCCGCGGGGGAACCGGTTCCTCACCATGTAGCTATCGAGAAGCCGGGCAGTGAATCGAGTTGCCCGGGCGTTATAACATACGTCTATATATACCTATACGCCACAAAGATTTGTGTCCTATATGGATACATGCTTACCCCAGGGTCTCCTTGACAGCGTCAAGGTCGTCCTCCGCCAGAGGGAAGTAGAGGAGCACCTGCAATATCCCCGCCAGACCGTGGGCGGCTCCCCAGTAGCGGGTTCCGTGCCGCCGGTAGACCAGTGGGCAGTCCGCTGCGTGAGCCGCGCCGGCCCGCCCCCCCGCTAGCACGGCCTCCACCACCGGAAGGACAAGCTCGTCGGGCACGCTGCCGGGGCCGAGGTGCTTTCGGACGAACAGGGCGGCCCAGAGGAACCCCGACCGGCCGTGCAGAAGGTCGTACGGCATCCCGAACCCGCCCTCCTCGGGTCCCGCGGGGAGCGCCTTCTCTCTCGCCACCTTCCTCCATGGGAGTCCGTCCCTCCGCCGTCAGCAATAGTCTCGCAACGAATGACTACCTACTACTACCACTACCACTACAACAAGGGGGAGAGCAAATTCTCGTATCGCCGTACCTCGAAGAAGAGGCCGAGGAAGAGGTCCCGCCGCTGGCGGTCGCGCCGGCGGTCGGCCGCCACGGCGCCGAGCGCGTACACCCCGGCGCAACCGCATAGAAATGTCAAGTAACTGCAACCGGGGCACACACTCAGAGACACCCTCTCACTTCTACTTTTAGTCCGCTCCCACCTCCGACGGACTGACGGACGATGGAGAAGCAGAGAGTAACGGCGGCGGTTTACCTCTTGGAGCTCCGCACGACGGTGGCGCAGGTGTCGGCGATCTCGGAGCAGAGGAGTAAATCTACCGGTGAGCCCGTGGCCTCGAACGACCTCAGGCAGGCGAAGGCGGTGCCCATCAGCCCGCTGTACAGTGTGGGGTCGACGGGCCGCTCGCGGTGACGACCGGACTTCCATGTGGCCTCGACGACCTGTAACATCATCACATATGCCGGCGGCGGTAGGTGATTCTCCGGTCACCGGCACCGATCAGCCGGCGACTGAGCAGGGTTTTTTTACTCTACCTTCTCCTTGAGGACGACGGCGGCCCTGAGGAAAGCGTCCCCCCGTAGGAGGAGGTCGGCCGAGAGGAGATGGGACGACGACTCCACTCGCTGCTCTGCGTCGTCCCCGTCGTCCCCGTCGTCCACGCCGGAGTCCCGCGGCGGCCATGAGCAGAGAGGGAGAGGTCTAAAAGCTCGGCTGTGACTGATCCGGCGAGAGGGCGGAGGGAGGGGATCGTATATATGTCCACTCGCTGGACAGGAGGCGGTAGCAGCCGCTACGTGGGGCAGTAGCCCAGACGGTGACGTCGGTCATCTTCCTCCACGTGCCTCCTTATCCTCCCCTCTCACCCGGGCGTCACCAAGAAAGAAGAGGCACGAGAGAGGTGACATGACTCAACGGTGATCGTAGGTTCGTATCCGTCACGTTGGGCGAGCGTCCAAATCGTCGTTGACGAGTCGCTCCTCTCACCGACAGAGATGTTGGCGGTAGCTCGGTCAGGCCATCCGGCCAGAGTGCCAAAAAAAACACGTGCGACCGGGGCGGCGGCGGCGCTGTCCTTTCCTCTCGTGGCCTTATTGCAAGTTTATTCGGAAAAAATCCAGTTCGATTGGCTGACCCACGTGCGAAATCGCTTCGGAGATGAAGCCCAAGGAGACGTCGCTCTACCCGTCCATCACGATCTGACAGCCAGCCGGGGGAGGCCGCCTGATAGGGTGCAGCTTCAGATTCTGCCCGGCGATGCAAACGCCGGTAAACACCATGCAAAAATTTTCGCACGACGCGCCGGATTATATGAAATGCGAGTCCATCTTATCTTGTTTACGCACAAGCCCAACTTCCACCGGAACGAGGCCCATCAGCTGCCGGTGAGGTCTTTTCCTCGTCGTTCTTCACAGTCTCTGGGGCTTGGAGCACCATGAAAATGAGGACAGTCTAGGTACTGACCTGATGACCTGATGGATGAGAGAGAGAGAGAGAGAGAGAGAGGCTCATCAGAGCACGGTCTTGTCGTGGCCCCCACCCCGCTTCCCGCAAAGGGCATGGCGTGTGGGCCCCACGTCATTCACGCAAAGATTCCGGCCGAGTCTTCGGGGCTTCAGAGGGTCGCTGCACGATGGATTCACTGATGCGGGGCGGGACGGAGCGGGGGGCGGCAGAGGGGCTTTGCCCCGGTGGACCCATGGATAATAACTTTCGACTTCCAACGCCGTACGTGGCAAGAAGAAAGTGGCCTGCTTATCTTCACGCGAGATCTGACGAGCGATCGACCGGACCTCTTCGCATGATCCCGTCCACGGGCAAAGAAATCCTGTCTACATTGAGAATCTTGCGCCGCGCATCAGATTGCCCGTCTGCGTATAAAGAGCTCTCGACTGCGCCCTCCCTTCTCCCATCCAGCCTATACGGGCGGAAAGACGGTGAGATATTATTAGGGGCGGGGGGAGAGAGAGGTGATGGGGGACTCGACGACGACGACGGCGGGGAAACCCATCAAATGCAAAGGTACAGCGGGCATCGTCACTTCTCCCTAATCCTGGCTTCGCCCGCTGGGAATCGAGGATTATCCTCTAATGCCGGTTCGGACGAGCAGGGGCGGTGTGCAGGGGACCGGGGCAGCGGCTGCGCATGGAGGAGGTGGTGGTGGCATCCCCGGGCGCCTTCCAGGTCCGCCTCAAGATCCTCTGCTCGTCCTTGTGCCACAGCGACGTCACCTTCTGGCGAATGGAGGTAGGCCTGTCGTCCCATCATCCCTCCGCGCCTCTTGATCCCTGCGATTGATCTGACGCCCCTTTTATCCGCTTCCAGAGCTTCCCCGCTGTCTTCCCCACTATCTTCGGGCACGAGGCCTTCGGGTAGTACAGAGTCTATCTAATGTCTCCTCTCTGACAATGATTCCGAGAGGGTGGGATTAAAGAGTGCAGAAGCTCATGGTTGGTTGGGATCGATCCGCGACGGCTGCAGGGTCGTGGAGAGCGTCGGCGAGGGCGTGGAGGAAGTGAGCCCGGGGGATCTGGTCGTCCCCACCTTCTTGGGGAACTGCGGCGACTGCGCAGAGTGCCGCTCCGAACGCACCAACCTCTGCGCCATCGGCTTCAACCCAACGGGGGGCCTCCCCCGCTCCGCCCCTAGCCCCTTCGCAGCTGCCGAGGACGGCGCCGCCATTCATAACTTCCTGGGGGTCTCCAGCTTCGCGGAGTACACGGTGGTGGACGTGTCTCAAGTCACCTTGGTCGACCCGGCGATCCCGCCGGAGAAGGCGTGCCTCCTGAGCTGCGGCGTCTCCACAGGTATCAGGATCGATCAGCTCTTCATCGTCGACTTCCCGTGGAATTATTAGGATCCGCTAGCTCTTCTGACGACGGCCCGGGTGCCGTTGCGGCGGCGGCGGCGGCAGGGGTGGGGGCGGCGTGGAAGGTGGCGGCGGTGGAACAGGGTTCGTCCGTGGCGGTGTTCGGGCTTGGGGCCGTTGGTCTCGCGGTACGCTTTCTCCGACGTCCCTTCCCAGAACCGCTATATAAATTTCCGCTCACTCCCGGCCGACCCTCCAATTCCCCTCCTTTTCGGTCCTTGACCGTAAATCACATGCGGCCCAGGTGGTCGAGGGAGCCCGGCTGCGAGGGGCTTCTACGATAATCGGCATCGATCTGAACCCCGACAAGCTGGACATCGGTACGCTCCGACAATAAGATGCGCATTAAACAGCTGCCGTTAGAACTATTACAGAAGAATGCACACGTATTTATGCGTCATGTGCAGGGA
This sequence comes from Spirodela polyrhiza, assembly GCA_024713555.1. Classification (NCBI taxonomy): domain Eukaryota; kingdom Viridiplantae; phylum Streptophyta; class Magnoliopsida; order Alismatales; family Araceae; genus Spirodela; species Spirodela polyrhiza. Next base: position 3,229,744 of record CM046544.1, on the reverse strand, counting down.
AGAAACTTGGATTAACCGATCTCATCAACCCAAAGGACATCGGCGACAGACCCCTCAGTGAGGTGAGTCCTCCCCATTCTCCTTGTCTTACTGGCGGCACCCAGACTCCGAGGTACTACTGAAAGAATGCCGGGGTACCTCAAAGCAGGTCATCGTGGAGATGACGGGCGGAGGAGCAGACTACTGTTTCGAGTGCATCGGATTGGCGTCCCTCATGAGCGAGGCTTTTGCAAGCTCGCGGAAGGTCTCCATACCTCTCTCTCTCGCCCCCCGCTGAGTTTATGATCCTTACGCAGCAAGGATGCCGATTATTTCCGAGAAGAAGGGAGAGTTTTTGGTCGCATGCGCGTGACCAACATGTCAGATTATGGACCCTCATTGATGGCAATCTACAAGTCTATCCATGCACTAATTAATCTGCAAGTTTTTCTAGCGTTTTAGCATAAAAGGAACAACACCCGTGATTTTATTGTCGACTATGCACATTTTTCTTTTTCTGCATGGATCATTAGTTTATTATCTCACTAATCAACCCTATGGCTCTTCCCATGTGGGCTCAAGAAGAGAGACGCCTGGTTTGTTCAAGTTTCTGATAGGGGCATCCTTCTCAGCGATATGCTCACTGTTCTTTCTATAAATAACCAAGGAAAGCTATCACGAAGCTCGAAAGATGCCTGAAATCGTCAATGTGCGCACGTTAATGCTGCTTACATCATTCTGTTTGCACTAATGATGCAGGGGTGGGGTAAGACCATAATATTGGGCGTGGAGATGCACGGAGAGCCGTTTAGCATCAGCTCGGTCGAGATCCTGCAAGGGAAAGCAGTGACAGGTTCAATTTTTGGAGGGATCAAGGCCAAAACGGACATACCGGTCCTAGTTAAGCAGTATCTTGACAAGGTCAGTCTCACAAGCTAAGCGATGGTGGGTGTTCCTTCTATCTCTCGTGATGTCTTCGCCGTCCCTGCATGGGGCGCTGGAAACGAGAGAAGCCCTAGGACGTTCTTCTTTGATGTGGCCCGTAGATACTACCAGCTTAAGAGCACAAAGAAAACGCAGATCGACGATAATCCGCAAAGTCGCTTACTTTCGATTTTCTCGGTGCAGGAGCTGCGGTTGGACGAGTTCATTACGCATGAATTGGGGTTCCAGGACATAAACAAAGCATTTGATTTACTCGTTCAAGGAAAAAGCATCCGGTGCGTCGTATGGATGGACCGCTGAAGACGAACTCCGCTCGTGGGAGCTCAAGCGACTTCATGCTTCCATGTCTCATGCTTGGAACCACTCCTGGTGAATAATATAATGACTATCACATTATTCGCTGCATCTGTTGAGTTCCCTCTTTGCCTCTGTGTCTCGGGTCACCCTACCATTGCCGGTGGGCCTCGAGGAGCCTCGGAGCTCCCCTCTTGACGCCCCTGCAAACACGCCATTTCAGATAATTCTCTACAACTCCATCCTGCACATGCGAGGGCCTGGCAGAATGGTTCGTCTAGGGAAGAAACAAATAAATGCGACTCCTCTTTCATTGTCTATTGACCATTATAAAAATGGACATTATTTACTAGTACCTTATGAGGACCGATAACTCAAAAGAAATATCCTTATATTAGAGGGAGCATAAACATGTGCTCATATACTTGGACGAGATCAATATCCTCCATTACCCAATGAGTGGCGCTCTCTCCTCTTGGAGTAAGGCGCATCCAGGGACAGTTTTCGAATTAGTTAGTGAGGGGAAAGCGGCAAGGGAAGATTATTTTCACTCAGGAATCGGAGCATCTGCGACACTAAGATTGCTGCGACATTCCTAATCTTGGCTGGTTCTGTTTTATGAGATGCCATATGTACACCCACTGAAAGCATCTGCGATGTCTCTGGATTGTAGTCGTTTTCATGCCACATTCTAATGAGTCCAAATGTTCTTCCTTAAATGCAATCTCTTGAACATTGTTTTATTTTTAAGATCCTCAGTGAAGAAAGTAAAGAAAAAGAAATACAGCCATATTCACCAAAACCACCACGAAATAGCTCTTTAGGACATCTATGGTATGAGAAATTTCCACCATGACTCACATATCATCTCAAAAGAAATGAAGACTATGCGTTAAACACGTTTGATTTTGAGAGAAACCATAGGAAATTAACTAAGTTAATGGAAGAACCAAAGTATTATCAAAACCAGCAGAGTTCTATGCCACAATGATCACAATTGTTAGGAATATGAAAGAAATGAAATGAATCCAATACAACATAACCTTGCTGTCCAACTCCATAACCACCACTAAATAATGAGTGACTGCCTTTTTCACTCATTGGCTATCTTACAAGCATTATAGCCATAAATTGACACATTATTGGTCTTGAGAAGACCAATAATGCCCCTCACATTCATTTACCGTACAATGGGAGAGAGGACTGAACCAAACCTTACTGGCTGGGAAAGAGAAAACCTGTGGAGAACATAAATGGGATTATCTTCTAATGTAGACAAGATATGAGTATAAAGTTCATGTAATCAAACTTTTCACAAGTCATGTAATTTATGATGTAGCAAAACTATTGGCAATGACCCTTTGAGTTGAGCGGATGTTGAAGTTGACAGAAGAGGGGTTGAAATCACGACTTAAATCCTCAAAAGTCAAGATTTTTGGTGAAGCCTCCTTGTCTTGAATCCTTAAAACGAAGAAGATATTCTCTTGATGCTCAAGGGTAGATCCTGAACCTACAGAACTAACGAACTAACTCCCTGAGTTCACAGGGATGCTAGAGTCCACTAATAGAAGGGAGAAATTTTCAAGGAAAAGAAACTCATGAAATTCTATTCATAAAAAATAAGTTGAATGCCCTTGGGTTACATGGGGCATCCTTAAATAGGCTAGAGCTTGTGAAAAGGGTGCTAACTTTGAATTTCAAATGAAATTTAAAAATTAGGAGGGAATTATATTTAAGAAAATTTCTGAAATAAAATGTACTTAAAATAAAACGAAATAAACTTTTCTAGAAAGTGGTGTAAAGGCATGTGACAATTATGGAAGGGAAATAAATAAAGGAAAGAGGAGAAATAGAAAGAGGTTTTAAATAGGGTTAAATAGATTTTAGAAGGTGGTGAACATAGAAGGTGGTGTCTAAAATAAAAAGGGAATAAAGAAAGGACGAGACCTAAATATAAAAAGTGTCAAATATAGAAAGTGATCTAAATATGAAAGGTCTAAAAATAGAAGGTAAATGAAATGTTAAAAGGATCTAAAAATAGAAGGGTCTAAAAATAAAAAGTTCTAAAAATAGAAACTTCAAAAAATGAAAAGTTGATCTTTAGGCCAAGGCTTACTAATAGATGTCCTATTGGCTGGCTGCATCAATTTAGGCCAAGGCTTACTAAAGTAACCTCACTAACTCCACTCAATCTTTTACACTGATGTTCCATACTCTCTCAACTAGGCAATCATAAGAAAATGATGAATAATTCTGAAACAAGAGGAGGGAAGGCACAATAGTGTGCTACAAAAATCAGCTTGGTGAAAACCGAAGAACAGACTTCATCCTTGACACAAATTGACAGGTGAGGATTGACAAGAAAACAAAATCTGAAAGGTTTTCCACCTAAAAGAGATATTAGACGCTGCAATGGTATTATGTTCAGGGGAGCATAGATGGTTGGTATAGAAACCACATGCCCTCAACATAACACAATTCTAAAATAATTCCCCATGAGAAGTTTAAATTTTTTATGCCACTCTAAATGTGCAACAGGGACCAGATGCATAATCCAGGAACATAACTTGATTCTCTTATATTCTAAAAGCTTTTTTAGACTATCCAAGTTTCACACCATATCACTGTCGGGCAAGAGGAAGCAACCTGATTTTAGCTGCATACATTTTTCAAACAAGTTCAATTATTTAACAATAACTGCACCATATTGGCTAATTCTTATATGATTCTCATATGATATAGTTCGACAGCAAACAACAGTGGAGCCAATATCAGCAAGTAAAAATGTGAAATAACAAAAATTACAGGAAAGGTATTGATCAGATAAAGAGAAGAAAAAGCTTGGTTAAGTTTGAGCAACTGTATCCATGCGAATTTTGATGTACAGCTGGGGTCTTTCTTTCATTCATGGTGTAAAGTGTCAGAAAAACTTACTAAAATATCAGAAATTTGGAATTTTTAAAAAATTTACAAATGTACGCAATGAATTCCTGAAGAGAAACAAAAATATTAATATTCTTGAGTTCAGAAAAAAAGGAAGAAAACACAAAGGAGATCAAACTGACTGGTCTTAAATCTAAATCATTTATGTGAAAGCAATAAAAAATAGGAACTAAAACCCGGCTTTGAACTACTAGTTTAGAATCGTTGCTCTTAACAAGGAAAATGTTAACGCTCGTATATAGTCTGCACTGGTGAATGGAAGACTCCGTTAGAAGGAAGCGGCTCTTCCCATGTTCTATCGACCATATTTGTCATTATGGTAAATCAGTGTATCAAGATGTCAATCTGAGATTTTGTTTCGATTTGATACGTCCACATCTGAAAATGTTCTTTGGTTGCTGTCTAGGAAGGTGAACTATTCTATATTTTCCCAAAGGGGGAAATAGTGTGCGAGTCTAGGTAAGAGAACGCAGAAAATTAGGGAAGAAAGGCCGACAAAAGCAACAAAAAGGCATTAGGAATCAAAATATATAAAAACAGCAGACAAGGCCTAGCACCAAAGAACTAAGAAAGCAAACCAAACAAAACTGGAGTGATTGTAATGAGGACGACCTTGGGGGTAATGTGGCCCTAAGATGAGGTCAGTAGCCGAGCTTCTTGACACAATATACGACAGTTACCAACAGCACTACTGCTCCCATCTATACTCAATAGGATGTAGTGGGACCACGCTTTAACGTAAAAGTGCAGATTTTCTAGTTCCTTCTGAAAGTTTTTAGCACGTAATATATTCTGTAAATTCTACATTCCCCGAGATCATATGCAGATGCAAAATACCAAGCTCTGAGTGTATCCTTTTAATATCTGGATGTGATATATCACCACCCAAGAAAACATGTACTGCACCACCCACTTCTGTCCAACTGTACCCTGGTTGCTTTTGAACTCCTTGCTCCTTCATCAGGCTCCTAACCCTCATCACCTCTCTCCAGTTGTGAGTCGCAGCATAGATGTTTGACAACATGACATATGCTCCCGAATCCTGAGGATTTAACTCGATAAGCCTCTTTGCTGCCAATTCTGCCAGATCTATATTCAAGCATGCTTGACATGCCCCAAGCAAAGCACTCCAAACAGCACTGTCAGCTTCAAACGGCATTCTATTAATGACCTCACATGCTCTGTCCAACTGGCCTGCTCTGCCCGCAATGTCAACAAGGCAAGAAAAATGCTCGGTCTTTGGCGATATTTGATAGTCAAAGACCATCCTATTGAACCAAAGTATACTATCGTTCACCTTTCCAGAGTGTCCACATGCACATAAAATGTTAAGAAAGGTGACATTATCTGGTCTAAAACCATTAGCCGTCAAGTTGTGGAACATTGTGCATGCTTTATCATAGAGACCATGTTGGCCAAAAGCAGCAATCATGGTATTCCAAGAAACTAGGTCTGGAGTTTGGATTCTTCTGAAGATCAGGTCTGAGTCAATGAGGCTGCCACACTTGCTGTACATTGTTATGCAGGTATTGCATATTGAAAGGTCCAATTCAAACCCAATTTTTACTGTAATCGCATGAATTTGCCTTCCAGATTGAATGGATGAAACAACTGAACATGCTGTTAAAAGAATGAGAAGGGTTGAGTGATCTTGTTTCACACCTAACTGCAACATTTTCATGTATAGTCTAAGAGCTTCTTCACCACACCCATTGTTTGCATAACCTGCATGATGAATGCATAAAAGTTCGTCCTTTAGACTTTTTAATGATAAATGGCAAGTAAATTTAACGAGTGAGAACAGCAAACGGTAATTAGTAGATATACTTTCGGATAATTGTATTGGTATGTCATCAGAAGTTTTTTATGATGTCGGCACATCTCTATGGTACCAACAACTTTTGGGCATAAGATAAAAATCTTTGAACCCTCAATATCTGACCCATAAGACATAAGTTAACATCTTGTTCCAACAAATTACACGTCATGGTATTGCAGAATTGGAATTTACCGCTGCAGAATCAAATCAGCTTCAGACTGAATGAATCACATACTTCTCTCGCGTGTGATTACACACCAATTCATTCGTAATTTTTTTTCATCCCAGAAACAATAGAAAAATACAGAAATGATAGGACAATAAAATGTCACTGTGTGTAATACAAAAGCCAAATCTGAGATGAGGAGTTCCCATTAGTGCACTATGCTTCTCTGTTAATGAAGTTTTTTCGTACCTGAGATCATGGCATTCCAGGAAACAAGATCTTTTCCATGCATTTCTTCAAAAAGTTTCCTTGCATCCTCCACTCTCCCCTCCTTGCAGTATCCCGTCATCAGAGCCGTAATTGCAACCACAGTCTTCTCGGGCATCTGGTGGAAGAGGTTTCTCGCCTCATCAAGCAGGTCATTCTGTACGTATCCACTTATCATCACGGCCCAAGAGACAGAGTTCTTTTGCATCTTGTCAAAAAGGCAGCGGGCACGTTGAATGTTCCCACTACGAGCAAGCCCATCAACCAATGCAGTGTAAGAGATCACATTTCTTCTGGGCATCTCCTGGAAAAGTCTCTCCGCTTCATCGAGACGATCATACCTAACAAGCCCAGAGATCATGGCATTCCAGGAAGCAACATTTCTCTTAGGCATTTTGCGAAAATAATCAAAGGCCTCTTCTATGTCCCCATTCTCGATGGACGCCGAGATCATAGAATTCCAGGAGACAATGCTCTTCGTGGGCATCAACTGGAAGAGCCTTTTCGACTTGTCAAAGTCGCTTCTGCGATAATGGGCGGCAATCATCGTGTTCCACGAGACCACATCTCTTTCAGGCATTTCCTCGAACAGCTTACTGGCGGCGTCAACGTTGCCATCGCGTACTAGCCTATTGATACGGACGTTAGCTTTGTATATCTCCGAAGTGGAGAGGGTGCGGTGGGTGGGAGACGTTACGGAACCGGGAAAAGATGTGAGTGACCATCTACGCAAATACATCAGTATTTGCAGCCCACTGAAGGATGGATTTAGACGCAGGGCAGTACACTATATATCCCTGATCTCAAGGCTCCGAATTGTCAGAGGAAAGCCTCGTCGTCAAGCCCAAATTTCCACCTAGCTCTCCTCCGCTACAAGGAACGCAAGATATACCACAATTGAACCAGGCAACCGGCCCCCTCGCCTCGCCTTGAAGCGTCGACGGCCCATTTCCGCCGCCATCCGGTATCAGGCTGCAGTGAAGCTTGACGCTCGTCTACTCCTGCAAGAGGAGATGATAGCGGGCAGATGAATCCCAAGCGCGTGCCGACACTGGAACGTCGCGTCACGCATACAACTGATTTTATTCAAAGCGACAGCCCATGTCCGTACGCCGATCCATCGGCGGCAATAAACATTTTGTCGTTCAATAATAATAAAAAAAAAACTGCAGCCTTGCGCTTTCCCATTGACGGTCTTAACGGGCCTCGTGTGCTTGGGCCGCCAGCCGCTGTAACTTCCAGAGCTTCCTCAGTAACAAAGGCCAAAATTCTCCAGAAACTCGGGCTCCCAGATGATTTCTGCGAGGATCTCCTGTTGAGCCTTCGACGGGACTCGGAGAGCTCTGCCCAGCGGGGCTCCTCCATATCTATACGTATGTACCACAGAGGAGACAATCCATGCGAGCATCCCATCTGGCAAACCCAAAAACAGACTGAGCTGCCGAGCTTCTTTAACTTTTCTCGTCACCCATTCTTTTCAATCGAGAGCTGAAAACAGAGTACATGACGTTCACTTCCAGCGCCAGTCTGCGCTAAATACAGAAAAATGGTGTTACCGCCTCCCCCGGTGATCATCTATGTATGTACAGTGTGAACTCAACGTATGCAGATCCCGGCGAACGGTCGGTCTTTTGAGTCCCTGCAAAACCCCGCAAGGGCCTGAAGGGTTGTTATTGCGAATCAACGTACGAGTAATGCGCGTGAGCTGTTTGCAGCAGTAAGCAGTTCCCTCGCGCATAGGCACTCCGGCAGAGGATTCTCATAGAACGCCTCCTCAGAGCGGAGCCTCTCTTTGCCCTTGGTCCCAGAGACTGGACCCTTTCTCTTCCGCGGTGATCCTTGCCTGCCCGGGGGGGAGCACCGGTAAGTTCTTCCACGATCAATCGTCAAGGAGAAAACCAAGCAAAAATAGAGAAGAAAGAGGATCACTGCACCTCTTCCTGTGGATGCCCACAATTAGATTTGATAGCCTCTGCCCCTCCTGGAGCTCCCCTCGTTCAATTTTATCGAACAAAGTAACAAGGGCTTTTCTGGGGAGGTAGGGAGTGGGGTGTTTAGACAAGATTACGCAGGATTCTGTGAGACGCCTCTCCCTCTAAGAGACGATAATCAGGGACGGGCTCAAGAGAAAACATGTTATGACCAGCTAACCTGTCCGGAGTAATTGTCTTCCGGTGACCAAGGAAACGACGGTGGCCGGCAACAGCCCTCGCCATGTTACCCGAGTATGAGGGCACAAAGACGTCACTTTCCACTGAAACGATGTAGTCAAGAGCGGCCATCTGAGATGCAAACTGCATAAATGGTTTGAGTTCCTCGGGCGACGCTAGCTTTTCCTGACACAGAATAAATTGATGAAGAAGAAAAAGGGCAAAATGATCAGGCCCAGAAACATTTATATTCAATGTGTGATTGGAACTAACTAGTCGGGGGTGCACCCTCATCATGACAACGAAGACTGTGGGTCGCAAAAGGAAATGGAACCAAACAATCCGTCCGTCATGGAGGATACGAACTTGTGTATGGTGAAAAAGAGTGAACTTGTGTAGCTCTTCAATGTGACTGGCCACCAATAGTTCCATCAAGGTGTATCTGATATGCTGGGGTTAACTAGGAACATATCACCTCAAGATTTCCTGCGGTAAACTAATCTCCATGGGGTAGACGACCAAAAATATGGATCCATGCTTGAAACACGCCCAAGACCACCGATATGATAACACCAAGCTTTTGAAGACTGGGAAACTGCTGATACATCGAGTCGGCCAGAACCATCACGACAATAGCTTACATCCCACAATCTCCCAAACTCTACTTTTGACTGAATCCAAAGACGGAGTTGACACCCGCGTCTCCATCAACTCTCAGTAAGGCAAAATAGTACCCACCTATATGAATTACTTGCACGAGAAACAGCAGGAAAGCTGACATTGAAATTGAATGTATTTCCTCACGAAAAATAACAATCGCCTGATCACTCACCTTTGAAAAGTTCAGAACTACAATCATTGTATAGGTTAAACACTAGTGAAACATGAAAGGAAAAACAATCATGAACTTAAGAAGTGAGATTCAAAGTGACAGACTCCTAACAGAGAGCGAGAGAGAGAGAGAGAGAGAGAGAGAGAGAGAGAGAGAGAGAGAGAGAGAGAGCAAATGATGCACCTTGTTCACTAACATAGGAAAGCGCGCATAAAGATCAGCCATATGAGCATCACCACCATATATCTCTCCCGCTGCAACATATATGGGAGTATTTGAGGGATACCCAAGGCCTGAAAGAAATATTCCAACCTCCTTGGGTGTCAATGGGCAGTATCCTTTTGTTCTTTGTTCAATGGGATCAATATCCTTTACTATCCAATGAGCAGTGTTCTCTCTGAAGAATAAATATATGGGGAACAGAAGATAAGCAGTTTTCCGTGATTTGATGAGAAAGTAATTTTCCCATGGAAATCAGATCCCTGTTGACTCCAAGTTGAACAAAACACACCTGATCTTGGTTAGCTCATCAGCTTCCTCAGGAGACAAGCCGTACGTACACCCACTGAAGGCAAGCATGTCCTTCTCATAGCGCAGATGCAGAGCAATATAACGTCCATATGACCTCATTCTCTTGACCAATAACTGCAAGTACAGTGCCACATTGAATCTTAACGAAGAGAAAATTTTGAAACATAACCAATTTACCATACATAAATAAGTATGTTGCCAAAAGTTGACCAGTACATTTCCAAATGCTTTAATCTGAGGGGCAAACTGAAGTGCCTCATAAAAGGCACGACATCGGAGCTTCTGGATATCTATAGGCAAATTATTGTTGGCAAGTCGAGAATCAGATTTCGCAGCTCGAATGACCTAGACAAATACAAGTATCTGGTGAAAAACTACAAAAAGGGCAACAGTTGGCAGAAAAGTTGAAACGTTTATCGAGGAGACATACCTGATAATCATTCCACAATTGAGATATCTCTTCTTGGTAGTATTCAAGCGTTGACCAGCTCCTGAAGTACTTAACAGCTTTGGTACCCTGAGCCAAGTTTTTTGGCAGCTTCTTGATGACTTTAATGTCCTTTTCCAGTGTTTGTATAAAGTGTCCTTCATCAAAGACATCTGAGAAGTTGCTGCATATGTGGAGAGCTTTAGATTCTCTATTTTAATATCCATGCCATCTTGAAGGAAGAGAAAGGAAATCACAAAAGATAACCACTTTACCTGAAATCTCGCCAAAAGGACTTTTTATCAAGCTTAGGAATGACAAGAGTGGCATTGATGATTCGAGCAATTGCCACCATGTCAGATATCTGTAAAGTGAAAAAAGTACTATCAGTTTACCATGTTCAGAGACACTTCGTTGCAGGCGTTTTCTGAGTTGCAGAAGAAACAGTATCAAAACTTCAATGAGAGAACTGATCAACAAAAGCCCTCGAATGGCCTTATATGAACAAAAATTTTGACATTAGCCCTTATGCGGTAAAAGAAAAAACAACAAAATGGGATGAAATACTCGTTACAGGGAATAACATGAAATTTTCGCATAATACAGACTAGAAGAAGATCAAGGCAGCAAATGAATAAGAGAATTCTAATCTAACTCCCTTGGCCTACTCCAAAGGTGAGAAACAGAGCCACTAGCTGGGCACATAGTTTGATATCAGTAGAAATGTTGAATTAATGCTAAGGCAGACGAGAGATGAATTTAAAATGGATCAAATATTCCGCTTATTCAATAGTTGTCTGCATCAAGTTTTTTGTCCACTCAAATACTCTCCACGCAGAAGTCACGTCTCCCCAACAATGTTCTACGAAAGAAGGTCCAAATGTCAGATGTTCTCTTTCCTATTTCTTCGTGTGGGCCCATATGGTTTCCAAATTAAGTTTTACCAGCGATATAGGGAGACGAGCATGTGTATTCCACTAGTAGATGTCTTCTTTCCGTCATGTCCTTTGTGCATGGACACCAAAAGGAAACTTTCTACAGGGTGAGTTAAAATTTGTTGATATTTCCTTATTCATACTTGAGAGTCTATTTTAATAAATGTTCTTGCTGCATCATTCCTTCTAGAACCAATGGTGGATTATCATTGGTCCTATATACCACACATTTTCTGAAACGAAACAAATCGGCTCTTAGCTGAAACCTAAAAATGCTATGTCCTCATCATTAAACATATTATGACAAGGATGAAAAACATGTAGGATTTATTTTCTGAGATAAAGTTTAAGACAGCGCAAGAGTTTTATATTTCTTTCACAAAGGTTGATCTTGAACTGCTTGTGTCCCTATTTACCAAAGAAAAGGAGAAAAATTAATGACCATGCATAAAACGCCTTTGCTTGTCTGGGAGAAGGTCCAAGAACACAAATAAGGGTTTTATTGTCCTTGCGTCCTGGTATTCAATTTGGAAGGAAACGACTCATCAAAAAATGAAAAATGAAGAACAATGAGATGGAGGCACAGAAATTTTACCCCAGCTCGCATCTGATTAAGCCCACCATTAGTGTGAACAAGCAAGTAGCCCCGTGTCTCAGGAGGAACTGAAAGAAAAAATCACTTCATTTTACAGAAGGTTGAAGGCATTCAACGACGCAAGAAGAGGAGATAACCAAAAAGACATAAAAAATGCAATTTTCCTTACGCATATATGATGGACTAGGCTCCAAACAAGGCACGAGATTTCGACGAGATGGCTGAACCCAAAGTTTCTCCAATTTAAAAAATTCGTTCACAGCATCAACCTGCCAATACAAGAGGAATAAGAAAAAACAGAGAAGAGCCGACCTATACACTGCTGAAAACACAAACTAGATTTCATACTGTCCCAGGACATTATACCGCTAAAGGCATGAGCACGGAACTAAATAATTTAAAAAAGAATAAAAAACACCAAAAAACCGTAGATGGGTCGATTGCAAGTCAGATCAAATGAGTGCAAAAGAAATAGATTAGGTGACCTTCTCCAAAGATGCAACAGATTTGGAGAGCTGGGGTGGAGCGAATTCTAGCGTCCACCTAAGCTCGCCAGTCCGTCCATTGTATCCGATCTCATGTTGCTGCTGGATCACACCATGGTGTCAGAGCATCGAGATTTCAAACATTTTTGAAGCATATAGTCAAATACAGTAAATTCGAAATGAGAAGAACAAGCTGTGATGATTTTAGAAAGCTAAAAAACAGATTATATCATATCGAGGAAGAAGAGCTGACAGGAACCAGCCAGATGAACGAGAGAAGTGCGACAAAAAACAGCGACTCTGCCAAGAGCTTTGTGAGAAAGAAAAATAACTGAGCAAAACAGCATAGAGCTTAGTACGACTTAATGATCTGTGGTACTTGTTAAACAAAAGAAATCTAAAGCTCACATCCTGTACATGGGAATCCGGAGACGATAGTGAGAGGTAAACCAAGCGGATAGAAAACCAAAAAAAGTACTGGGAAGCGTGTTCTGAACAGAAATATTCAAACTGAAAGCAGAAGAGAAGATAGAACATTGAGAGACCAAGCCGTGAACACACGAGCAAAGACATCGCAGAGGACCACCTTGGGGCGCCTCTGGCCATCGGACGCGTCCATCCTCTCTGATGAGGGGAAGAGGTGGACGACCAAGAGGGCCCCGAGGGTGATTGCCCCAATGGCACACGTTAGAACCCAGCGAAGGAGGGACAGGGTCCCAGCACCCAATCGGCTGCGCCTATGCATCAGCGGCCTCCTCCTTCCCGCTCTCCCTCTCCACCCTCCTCCTCTTGGGCCTCCCCCCGCGCCTACACCGCTCTGCCTCGTGTTCACATCTGCGCGGGATTCGAGAGGGCGCGGACACGCAGACGCGACGAAGGTGGCTGTTGGTAGAAGCAGGCCCTTTAAAGAGCCTACCCTAACTAACTAAATAAATGCCTCTTCCGACGCTCGGTTTCTGCTTCTGCGTGACTTGCTCGCGTCTGAGGGACGACGGAAAACACACATTCCTCCTCTATATATATATATATCTCTCAGAGTTACGACCCATGAAGAAAGGACGCGGATAGAGGACCAACCATCGCCTACTTTGTCGATCTGGTGGTCGTCCCTGGTCTCGTCCGAATCCACAGCTGGCGGGCGTCGCCGCCCAGAGTGGCTAATCCGGGCGAGCGGGGCACGTTCATGGAATGAAATCGACGCTCACAGCTTTTCGCACGCGCGTGGGCGGCGGTGGGAGGGTCTGTCTGAACCAGTGCGGAAGACAACCCCCGGCACGACCCGTCGGCACGCTGCGACGGTTCCTCTCTCGCCTTCGTAGTTAGGAAGGATGCATGTGCCGAACTTTAATACTGAAAACCCAGTGTCCGGAGAGGTGGGGGGGGGTCATGACGTCACGCATCCCGGATTCGGAATTCCTATTAGCCAGGAAAGACGGAAGAAGTCCAGATGTGAGGAGTTCTTGGAGTCGCTTTCCGATCGCCCCGAGCGCGGCGGGCCCGGATATGTTCAATGCAAGTCCCCGCCGCGGCGTGCCTTGCTCTCCCGGTAACCGTGGGAAAGGGAGGGGGAATAAAGGGGAGGCCCCCACCGCGCCGACGGGAGGGACCCTGGGCGCCGGGCACGGCCCTCGCGGCCCCCCGGCAGTGGCGCTGGGGAGAGAACGGAGCGGCCCAGGAAGATGAGCGATCAGGAGCCGAGCAGACGTCCGCATGGAACTTCGGTCGCCCAGAGAGCGCAGCCCCCACGGCGCGAGGCTCGCGTCTTTTCCTATTCTGGCAGTTCTCGGAGGAGGGCGAGTCCAACTTAAGCGGCGCTACAGCACGAGGCTCTCTGAAGTGAAGACAAGGGCTTAGAATCAAAACGGCGAAATAGACGCTAGCATATAAAAGTTCAAAATTATCGCAATAAACATTCGGTTAAGGGTAGTTTTCAAACATGTCACGATCCGGTTTACTGATTCGGGCGCGCGCAGGCGCTCCCCATCCTGGATGGCTGGGTATCCGTCCGGTGGACCACCAGGGGAAAGAGGAGGCTATTTGAGAAAGAGGAGCAGGTGTATTTTCCAGAGTGTCGTTCTAAGAATTATCCCTCAAGTTAACAAGGCGCATACCCACCAAATCTTAGAGAATCTTGAGAGAGGGAGTGAGCCACCTGTTTATTTGATTTTATATCAGCAAGGGAGGAAGAATATCGTTATCACTCTTCAGGCTGAAGGGCAGTCATAATAATAGAATATGAATTCCAAAACCCATGTTGGGTTGAAAATGAATTAATCGACCTCATGGCCATTGAGAAATGGGTGCTAGTCTATGAATAATAAAAAATGCAGAACATATCCATAAATCTTGGCTATCTCTATCATTTTTTATGAGTGCTATAATAGTTCTTTGATTTCCTAACCGTCTTTATGCGAAGTTACGGCTTTCATTTTTATAAAATAGTAATATATTGATATAAATTGAAATCCTAAATAAGTCTATTCTATGTGATCATATTCATAAATCTTGGCTGTCTCTATGAATTTAGGAAAAACTTTTCAGGAGTTAGAGCTGAACTCTTTGGAAATTTAGCCCACCTAAAATTCATTTTGAAAATGTGTTCGAAGGGGACAAAATCCAAGAATATTACCAACACATAATCATATAAGATCAAGCTCCACTCTACCATAATGCATCAAAAGAATCATTATAAAAGAGAGAATGATAATCACGCAAAGACACTCAAGAAAGGAATGATAGGGATTGTTGTTTGTGAGGTTTTATAATAGATTGAGGGAATGAATTTTTATTTTGATAGGTTAAAAGAAGAAAGCCTCTAAATATAACTATTTAGAAAGTGTTTTTTTCCTTTAAGTGTTGACATATACTATCAACTACATGAAAGTTTTTTGACTTTAGATTTAATCTTTTTCAATTTGGGATCTGTAATCATTATGATGATGACAAAATGTAAATAAGGTTGATATATGTTTCCAAAAAGCCACAATTATCTAACCCATTAAACTTATATTGCTATGCATAAAAACAAACATAGAATTGAGGAAAATGTAAAGAAAGATAAAATGGTCATTTATATATCTAAGATTTGAACAACTTAGTGGTGTAAAATGAACGTCTGATTATAATGTAAACAATCAACCATTGTTTATAAGATTTATTTTGGAATCTTAAACTATTTGTTTGCATGATTTCATCTTTTCTATAATCGGATTGAGTTGACACATAAATTGACTCATGAATTTGCTGATGTGTGAACTCATTTTTCTACTCATACGGGAGGACAAGTAAGCACAACACTAGAAGATAAATTAAGGAAAAAGGAAAAACGCAAGAAGTATGTTTTTGGAATATGCTGAAGCTGTTGGGAGACTAGCTTTTGACCATTTTTTAATCTTTCAAAATCACACAAAATAGAAAAAATTAGCGTACAAAGAATGTTCCGGCTAAAATCTTAAGAAGTGGAAAATACATCGATGAAATGAAATCAACATATATATGGAAACCTAAACACTTGGCCCTTAGAGAGTTCACTAGGCCAAGGGGCAAAAATGATTATAATATTTTCCCATAAGAAATAGAAAATATCTATTTATAGACTTGCTACAATCAAAATATTTTCATTCAATGGTTATGAAGAAGGGAAATATTGCATAGCATTGTTCCTTTAATTTTAGGTGCTGCTTAATGGCACTTTCCTAATTTCTAAGGCATAACTAATGAGAGGAGCTTTTGATGAAATCATAATTGCAATTTTCATTAAATCAAATTGAAGAATGAATGTATTGGCACTGCTGTTATGAAATTGCAATCTCAAAATAGTATTCTCTCTTCAAAAATTAATATCAACATTGTGCAGTAGTTCTAATGACCCATAACACTACAAGAGAATCATGAGCATGTCACATTCACACACCTCTATTAGAAAACAACTATAGGTTGCAGCATGCTGGGAGGCCATTAGAATAATATGTAGTCTTTCATCCTTGATCATGGACAAAGTAAAGGACATGACAAGGTATTATTATATCATCCGATGTGATATATCACTCTTGATAGAACGTGAGTAGAAGCTTGTAACATGTTGAGGAGTCACAAATGACATAATCTAACATCCCCATAGTGAAGTTATGGTACACCATTAAATCTATGGAGTAGATAGGATAAAGGGCCATTTAAAGACATGATATTTAGTGTTAAAAAAAATATAATAAAATGAAATTTTACTTTGATGAGATAAATTCATTAATAAATTTTGTTTTTAAACAAGTGATGATGCTGATGAATACAAACAATTTAAAATAAACATACTGATACTTCATATATTATGTTCAAATTTTCTTATTATATAATATATCAATAACTTTGGCACAAACATATATTGAAGCATAGGTAGACAAAGTGTTAACTATAGATATTCGTACATGAAGTTTCCTTGAGTATTGACATATGAGTTATCAAATGTAGGTGGTTTCAAGTGTGTCATAGAGTGCCAACAAAATGGACTTCAAGCTTGGTGGATGCAGAGAATTAAATATTTTAGACTTTTATCAAGGAAGACAAGTCAACTCTAGGGTTGGAACGTACTAAAAATATTTCAATTTCCTAATAAGACCAGCAGCTGATTAAAGAGATTAAGTCAACTCTTGCTTCCTCTTGTGGCTCACTTAAGACCAACAATTTTTCCAATGGATGTTTGGATAATTAAAGTTGCATGGTGACTTGAAATGTAATAACTACTATATTTTAAAATCAGGTACTAAAGTCTTTAAAGCCCTAGTTTGGACTCCAAAAGATTTCAAGGGAATATGCCTTTATGGGAGCGGGCACACTAATCTTCTTGTGATATCATTGTATGTGCAAGAAGATTTGTAAGTCATTTAATACTTCTTAATAGAATGAGGTCTTTGAATCGTAAATATAATTCATACCTTGTCAACATTTTCATAATTAAAGTACTTAGGGGAAGGCTTGGAGGGTGATGAACTCGATTTACTAATTAAATTGTCATCGTGAGTGTAACCAAATTCATGTAAATAATATTTATAAAACCTCACCCTTTTAATTTAGGATAAGGGTCGATCCTCAAGGAGTATAAGTAATGAGAGTAAGAATTTTACTTATGTTATTTTATATAAAGATATATATATATACTTGAGACAGTAATAAGTAAAATCAAGTGTGATAAGAATAAAGATAAGAGGGATAGAGAAGGTGACAAATATTAGAGAATAGATAGAAAATAATAGAATAAATGATGAAGCTAATTCAAACTAAGAGTTAATATATCTATAGAAAGGATTACAAGGAAACCTAATTATGAATCATACATAAACATAATTTTGTTCTAGTGCGTCAACTTCTAGCCAATTGACTTCTGATGCTCTCATACACACCTATGAGACCACTACTAGAGGTCTTTATGAGAGTCTTTGACTCGTCAACGAACATTAGGGTTAACCCTTTTATTCATACCTCCATAGCATACATGTTATGGGAAATATGAAAGAGATGCAACTCATCTTACTTTGTAAGACAAGTGATGTATGTCATAGAGATTATGAGGCATGTAATACAATAGCTTCAGAGTACTCATTGCCGAAAAAAATGAAACACTCGTATTTCCTTTGTAAGACTTTTGGGCTTTAGGGACTCCATATCATGCCTAAACAGATCTGAACTATTATTCGATCAATTAGATGGATACCACCGAGTGTTGAATGGTAGAAACTTAATGTCGATAAAGCATCTTAAGGTAACTCAAGACCATCCAAGGGAGGAGATATTCTATGCGATAGTATAGGATCTATCATCTTTACCTTCTCATACTTCTATGATGTATGGACTAACACTATGGTGGAGGCTGTGACAATATGAGATGGTTTGTTCCTCTATGAGGAACATAACATTACTAATATTGTCCTAGAATTTAACTTAAGAGTATTAGTTGACATGTTATGTGTAGACTCTGTCCTCATTAGAGGCTTAAAAATATCGATATAGACATTATGAGATGTTGATGGTGCATCACAACCATTATACATCAGCTCCGAAAAGAGAATTAAATTGTTGACACCCTTGCTATGCATGGAGTAAGATCGCATTGGAGGATAGTTTCTCTTCTTTGTAAGACATACCCCTCGAAACTTGAGGTGCTTATCGACTTGAGCGACTCGGCATACCCTCCTTATGCACACGCCGCACACCACTATTGGCTGCTTTGCAGTAATGGCATATTACTTGGGGAGGACTAGGAGTAGCCATTGTTGGTTGCTAACAAGAAGAATGCAACTATGCATTTTTGTAGACCTTTCACTACTAAAGACCAAGGTGGGGATATTGATTTGTCCTTCCTTTGTTTTCATTTTAGGTTTATCTCACGCCATAACCAAGACATCACCATGGCACTCACCTTGTATTGTTGATGTCAAACGCACCCCTAGCTAGTAGCTTAGGAGTCAAGATGGACGCCATGCACTGCTATTGGTAGGCTCAGGTTGATTGGAGTGGCTAATTCTCTCGCTACACAAGAAAATCTCATTGCGGACGACTAGCAAGTCTCCAAGCCATCAATCATTAGAGCTTGATACATACACTAGTGCAGATAGAAGACCAACATGTCAACCTAGAGGTACTATTTTAAACTTATCTCCCTTGTCACAAACATCATCAACTTCACAAAGCCACTACTTTATTTCCTTAATTTTAATGGGGAACACTGGGGCCACTTGTTGTGATGAATCCCCCAATGCATTTTACTTTCAAAAAATTTTAGCTAATTTATGTTTTAAATGCTGTATTTAAACTTTTTCATAATGTGTAACCCAAAGTACCATGTGCGAGCTCTAGTTTAAATTAAAAATAAATAATTGTGCTCCAATCCTAGGCCAAGTGGTACTTGATTTATGACAATCTTGATGCACTCTAGGAAATCTCTTCTCCACCATAATCTTGAGCACAAGAATGTCATTCACAATATTAATTTCTCTCTTTTTTCCTTTTTCTAGCCATTGCTAGAGAAAGAGCTAAAAAGTGCCCTCCAAAAAGGGGGCGTGAGGACTTAAACCTCTAGAAAATCGGCCATCTCCAAGGGATGGTTATGATTACTAATTGACTCAGTTAGTGAATGACCTAGATTCCTTCATGAGGAAAACACTCTAAATCTCCTCTTAATCTCATCATAAGGCACCCTAAGATATGTTGATGTCCTTTGACATGAGTTTTCATATTACATTATTAAGATTTTTTGATTTTATTCAGAAGATTATTATAAATATTTAATATATTTTATGTATTAAATATATTATTTACCTTGTGATATTATACTTAACATATTAATCTAAGCGATTAAACTTTGAGATTAATTGATTTGATGAGTAGGTGAAGTGCCACATTTATGAGAATAAATATTTGTTGAAAAACAAATATTTAAATAGGTAAATGGGTTAAATGATGGTTATCCTTTCAACTCATTTATTTATGATTATTTGAGTATTTAAGTACATTTATTTATTTTTATTCATGTATACTATCAAAAGAAAATGAAAATGATTCGAAATATTGAATGGGCTCTTGTGAGTCTAGAACCAAAAATTTAGACAGTGACACATTGGCTATTTATGTGGAGAAAATGATCAACTCAACATTTGAATATGAAAACAATATCAACATAAAAGTTGTTCGTCCATGAGAGAAAAATTACTAGTTTAAATTTAAACAAAACGGACCAAGGAATAGAAAGTTATTGAATTCACAATGGTCAAAGGTCATTACCTCAAATTCCAAAAAATAAAAAATAATAAGTATTTGAACTAACATTCTGATTTTATCTTTCAATGAAAACATAGAAATCAATTAGAGGACAATGTCTAACAAATAAAGGAAATTGAGAAAATAAAAAATAAGTATTTCACTTTGATCTATCAAGAAGAATCTATCTCACCATTAAGTAATATCATTGGAGAGCTTCAAATGTGCACATACTGCTTCATCATTCTTTGTCAATCGTTACTATTCAACAAAATGATTAAATCCTTTAATGAAGCTCTCTATCAGGTTCTAAGATAATTGGGTAGTAAGGAGAGAGTGTTTTTAGGTAAAGACACAAGGTGCTTTTAGCATAGTTGGCACGAAAGGGGCGGGATCTCTATAGAGATCAAATCTAAGTTACTAAGCCACTGATCTCATGAAGTTTGATATATATTTATAAGGAAAATAATAAAATATAATAGGAAGAATCCTTCAGGATAAGAAGTAGCCAGGTGAGGAGTGAACTAGTATAAAAAGATTATCTAATCTAAGAAGGAGAGAAAATTATGAGAAAACTTGCCAAAGGAGAGAGAAAGAAAACTCATGTGTAAATAACCATGAAGAATAATGTTAAGATGTGTGTTGACACCTCTATGATTTAGAAATAAAATTAGATATTATAAAAATACCAATTCACCCTCCTCTTGGTATTTCACCTAACCTTTAGATCTTTCAAGATAGGTAACCTATATCTCATCTCTTGATATCCCTTTCAAGTCTAAATGGGTTAGGCCAAGATAATGCGCCACTTTAGGTCCAAATGAGCTTGACTAAAATGACACCCTCTTTTGGGTTCATAAAAGTATTGAGTCACCCTCTTCATAAGACTTGGGCTTTTCTTTAGGTTGAGAACTTGGACTTCTCCAATTACTTCTAATTCCTGATAACAATTCACTTAAGTCCTTGTAATCAAATAATTATCAAGAAAATGTGAGAGAATCATCACTTGGCTTTATAAAAGTCAAATGGGGTTAGTCTCATAATATCAATAAAATAAAGAAAATAATATGCATTAGGACTTAAATGGTAAAATACTATAAATGTCATAATGAGTCATTAACACATGTATAATTACATTCTCTACCCATTAATTAGCATATATATATATAATTTATTAATGCATAGATCCAACTACTAATTTATAACTGTCAAATACCTCATACTTTAGTTATTACTAGTCTCTTAGTAATTTCTTTTAGGTTATCTTTAGATTGTCTTTTCACCTTTCAATCTAGAAATATGAAGGAAAGAATTGTTCAAAGTATTGATTGCACCTTGACATATGATCACAACCCACGGAAGCCTAGATTCTATCATCTTGGTCAACCTCTTAAGAGTTCTTGGAAAGAGCCACGAGTAGTAAAAGAGGTTTAGCATATCTCTAGGTATGATAATATGGGCATGAAAATATTCTCACCTCTTAATGATGTGTTAAATCCTAAGCCCCTATAAATGGATATTTATCTCTCTCTCTCACACACATATATGTTGGTTACATGGTGCTTAAGAATCCTCTTTAACCTTCCTTTCCTTTCAAGTAAATGAGAGCAAAGACATCTCCTCCTTGTGGTACAGAATGAAGTTGGATACAAATATGTGATGCAAGAAAGGCAAGATAAGTAGGGTTTATAGAGAGAAAAATACACTAGTAAGATAGGTTATGGGTTGAAGGGCATAGTTTAATGTAATGATAATGATAGGTTATGAAGTCAATGGCTAAGTTCCACGCATGATATTATGCTCCCAAATTAAGGCTTGGATTGAAAAGAATTACATAGTGTCATTTGAGAATAAGGGATGAGTAGATGAGAAAATTCCCTGCTAATCTCTTCCATTCTATTACTTCTTCTTTCCTCTATTCTCCTCATTTTTTTCTTCTCTTTTTTTCTTTTTTGGTTTTTTTCTCTCTTTCTTCTTATTTTTTGATGAACAAAAATCTTAACTCAAACATATAAAACTCAGAAGAGGATGAGGGAATATTGAGAAAGATGAGTATGAAGAGAAATAAATGACACATGAGAAGAATAAGTGCTATTTGGGATAACAACTGTCCTGAGTGGGGAAGAAAAATGAATGGAAAGAGGTGGGGCTAATTGTGAAAATCTGATGGGTAAATTTGGGTCTTATAAAGAGATAAAATGGTATGTTTGGATAATATGTAGGGACCAAAGAAGGTATAGTGGATAGGAAATGCATGGGTGTCATTATGTACCCTATGATTTAATCTCATTCCACTATTACCAAAAAGGAAAATTCTGATCAATGAGGATCCACACACCAAGTAGGATTGGCCAACATAGGGTAGGGGGTTCTAAATTCCCTATCACTTACTTCTCTCTAGTCCACATCGATAGTATTTCAACCTTTTGGTTTCTTATGTTCCTATAATGCCCATTGGATATCCAACACCTAGGAGGTCATCCATCACATAAAAAGCTTGATAGCTTGTGCCATTTCGAATTGATCTCAATCTGCTGCAATAGCCTAACTTATATACCCTAAATTTCACGATTTCTAGGTAAAATAGACTCACTAAGGTGGGGTTGATAACAACAAAAAATACATTCATGAGCAAACACCCCCCACTTAGATGAAAATAATATGCATCATTCACATATAGAATTTTAAAATTTTTGTGCAAGGCATGTAAATGACTAATACCCCCTATTTTGTATATGCATGTGTTGACGCCCTTGGGCATCTGTTTTGATATTACAATTAAATGAGAAAATATATAATTGATATTGTTCAGAAGATTATTATAAATGTTTGATATATTTCATGAATTAAACTCTATTAGTTATTTTGTGACATTATGCTTAACCTATTAATCCAAGGGATTAAATTTTTAGATTAGTTGATTTGATGAATAAGTGAAGCGTCACATTTATGAGAATAAATATTTACATAGGTAAATGAGATGATAAATGATGATTATCTTTTAATTTATTTATCTATGATTATTTGACCATTTAAGTGCAACCTTTTAGTCATTGGTCACGTGCATTATGAAAAGGAAATGAAAAATGGTTCAAAATAATAAATGAGCTCACATGAGTCTCAAATTGAAAATTTTAACATTGACATGTCGGCTGCGTACATAGAGAAAATGATCAGCTCCACATTCTAATTTAAAAATGGTGTTAATAGGAAAGTTGTTCGTCCATGAGAACTAAATCTTTAGTTCAAATTTCAGATTAGAGGACTAAAAAATAGTAAGATACCTGATGTGACTTAATCACTGTATAATAAATTGTGTAAATTTAAAATTTATTAAAATAGAAAATACTAAATTTTGGAATTTTAAAGTATATTATAATTAATAAATAAATTATGAATTAATAAAAGTTCTAAAAAAAGTGAGAAATTTCCAAGTCAATCATAGGGATGTAATATAATATCAAGAAATATTTCAAAATTTTCCTAAAAGAATACGATTTTATATGATTTTGAAATTGAATGATGAATATAATATATTTAAGAATTTGTGATGACGTTAGGGTGACGTTAACCCTCAATGAACATGAACTAGGCAAAAATAGAGTTCCATCCTATGAATATTACGTAAGTGATTACTGTTGAATTAATGGCTCAAATTAGGTTCTATAGAAGCATGGATAATCATAACTCAATGACGAAGGATATAGAAATTTGAAATCATGCCAAGTATCATTAATTTAAATGAAAATAAAGTTTAAAGTAAGAAAAATAGAGTTTCGATTTCACGATGGTGATCCTCAGAATTCTACATGTTTGGAAGAAATTTTGTGTGATGTTCATGGCCTCAAAGGCTCTCCTTAGACAAAGATGATGTGGGTAATCCTTAAATCTTCTTGCAAAACTTAGAAATTAGTAGAATGCATCACTGAATCATCTCTATTGACTATCACCTAGCAAATTGGAAAAATAGTGACTTATAGTCCTTTGACGACTGTCACCTGACGGAGATAAGTTGAATAGAGGTGAGGCATTTTTCAAGGGCTTTGTCCTCAAGTCAGCACAGCAAAAGGAGGCACTTTATTGTATCTAGTACACTCTAAAGAAGTGGTGACTCGTCTCCCGGTGGATCATCATCTTCTTAGCAATGACTCATTTGTCGATCAACTAGAGATGAGATCCTTGTTGAGTTCATAATATTTTGTCTAGAATTGTTCACCAATTTTGGCAACAATGCTCCGCGAATTGTATTGATTAAGTTTTTGCCAAGATTTCAATGATTTTGGTAGCTTAATCACTCGTTAGAAATCATTATTTCCTAATTTGTTACTTGCCTGTGAGAGAGAGAAAAATAAGATAAGTACAGTAATACTCTTATAATGTGACTTCACAAGGATATTTTCTTCATGATAATCAAGGGGCAATTTGAGCATTATAATCTTGTGGGTAAGTTGTGAGCACCGGTTTAGTCACACATCAATTTTTTGCCAATATTTGAGGTCAATAAAAACCTTTGCAATATCACATAAGCAATAGGTACATCTCCCACATGTGTACAACCACTCTTTGCCCCATGCCTAGCTGGCCACTAGTGACATGGAAGAGTGACATACAAATCAGCCACTTAAACTTGAGCTCGTGGTCTGCACTTAGTCGCTTGAGCCTCAAGCTTGTGGTCCTCAGCCACTCGTGGCTCCTACTCAACTAAGCCTCCAACCTACTTGCGGGCCTAGTTGGTTGGCAGTTTTTTCATTTTTTATTTTAATTTTTTTTATCTCAAAAATAAGATTATAAATTCACATAATATCATGTAACTAATCAAAAACCCTATTAGTTAAATCGAAATCACTTTTCACTACTTAGCACAAATATAAATCTATTTATCATGAGTTAAGGTTAAAACTATAGTATCACTAAATTATTAACTTATGATAATGAAGACTTATCACACCCCCCAACTTAAGTCATTGCTAGTCTCTTAATAATGGAATTACAAATATAATTATCATTCAAAAATTTCAAACATCATATTTCAATGCACAAAAATACAATTAGAAATGATGCACCTCTAGATACTTTGGGTTGTTTTATCAAGTATTTAAGAATGATGTCAAACACTTAAATGCCTAAACACTCCTTGAATAAACTTCACTTCTTCAATTTAGATCTTTATCACTTCTTTACTCATGGATATAATTCACAAAATGTTCTAATTATAAACAATCACCTAAGCATAATATTGATCCTATCTTTTCTTTTTCTATGACTTGATTTTTAAAGTTTGCACTATATTTTTTCTTTTTTTATATATATATGGTGAATAAGTAATTTTTCCTGTAGATAAATTTCGACAATGAGAGTGATGTCTCACACCCTCCATGTGTATTCTTCATTTTTAGGGTTTTCACATTATCTACTTATTTTGTAGCAAGTATTTCTCATTTTTAGATTTTTCACATTTCTCATTTTGTTTCTAATTTTTGAAATAATTGATTTCTCCTCAAAAGTCTTAGAGATCAAGGTATAAAAATCTTCATTAAACTCAAATGATCAATTGAATTTTCTCATTAAGCACTATCCATCAAGATCATGAAGTGAAA
The DNA here is from genome assembly GCA_024713555.1 of Spirodela polyrhiza. Taxonomy (NCBI): domain Eukaryota; kingdom Viridiplantae; phylum Streptophyta; class Magnoliopsida; order Alismatales; family Araceae; genus Spirodela; species Spirodela polyrhiza. Next base: position 3,204,033 of record CM046544.1, on the reverse strand, counting down.
AGTTATTAAATTAAATCCATGTTATCTATCATGTATCCAAGGAGTATTTCAACATTTCAGGCTATTAGATCATTCTCTTAACTCAATAGTAATCATCATAATATCTTTTAGTATTAATCAATCTAAGTATTTTTTTTCGTGCATACAAGATGATGTAAAAAAATTAAATAGTTCTGAAAATTATTATTTTCTATTTCAGTTCAGTTTTCCATTATATTTTCAGCAATAACTTATTTGTCAAAAATAAATCAAAACTATCATCTTCATAACAATATTTCTAAATTTCAACCATATATGTCTAGGGGCTTGAAATGTGAGAAAAGGGTCTCTAAATTTCAACTTTCAGATTGTTTTTTTTTTCTACTGGTTTTTAATAGTCTACACACTATTTTCTATTGTTCCTCATAGAACTAGAAAACTAGTGCTATTGTTTTTCTAAAAGTTGCTCTTATAGGTGATGAAAAATACCAACACATGTTCTTGATCATCCTGCAATATTATCTAAGACTTAATATTTCACCCAACTTAGATCTAACATTGTCTCCAATGGCACAAAAAATATAGAAAATATAATTTTCAAGTGAAGTATGCATATATGTAAACTTAGGCACCAAAAACATTGTGATAAAGGATCAAGTTTTAAAAAAATCACCTCAAGCTCACTTTTAATTTCCCACTTTGTCTTACACTCCTCATCTTGTAGTTTTTTTATTTTTGAAATAAAAAACAATACACAAAAATAGATGCTGTGAAATTCTACAAAACTAAAAAAAAATGAGTTAAAAGGAACTATGAGTTGCCTTCCATGTAGTGCTGAATTTAATGTCTCTAGTTGGACACATTAATCTTACTGTTAAATTTTTTTTAATAATAAAATATCTTTTTCTATAAGGGATTCATGTTCTATGTATTGTTTAAGCCTCTATCTATTTACCTTAAAGTTATGATCATTTTTAGGATCTCTGATCATTATAGCCCCATGATCATATTTTCTTCCACCACATAAAATCTTGTCCATTTTGATTTCGATTTTCGTAGGAATAATCAACTAGCCACACTTTTGTCCAATGTCAAAATTTTTTCTACTAATGTACTTGTCATGAAATATTTTAGTTTTTTCTTTATATATTATGTGGCTTCTATAAGATTCATTCCACAACTCTTCTAATTCCTGTAATTAAAAAGTTCTATGTTAACTAGTTGATTTTTCATCTATATATAAATTTTTAATAGCTCATAATACTTTATGCTCTATTTTCACAAGAAGATGACATGGTTTCCCAAAAATAAGTCAAAATAGGGATATAGCTATGAGATTTTTATAGGTTGTTCTATATGCCCATAATGTATCTTGTAATTTTGTGCGACAACCCTTCCTATCTAGGTTTACTATTTTTTTCAAAATTATCTGAATTTCCTTACTTGCTACTTCAGCTTGCCCATTTGTTTGGGGATGATATGGAGTGACCACTCTATGGTGTACTTCATTCTTTTTCAATAGTTCTCTGAAATATCTATTTGTAAAATATGTTCCTCCATCACTAATAATTTCTCTAGGACATTTAAATCTCAAAAAAATATTTTATTACATAAATTTCATTATAATTTTATGATCATTAATTCTAATAAGAATAGCTTGCACCCATTTAGACATAATCAATAACAAACAAGATATATTCATATTTTTAATAGATGGGAATGAACCCATGAAATCTATGCCCATACATCAAAAGTTTTAACTACTAATATATTACTCATGAGCATTTCATCCCTTTTATTTAAGTTACCTATAGATTGGCATGAAATGCATGTTTTACTAAATTTTATAGAATCTATAACTATTGTAAGCCAATAAAAACCACATTGAAAAATTTTTTGCAGCTATTTTTCTACCAGAAAAATATCCTCCACAGTTAGATGAATGTCACATAAAAAGAATATTATGATATTCTTCTTCATGAACACATCTCTTTAAAATTTGATCATTATCCAAGTAATATAAATCAAGATCATCTCATAATTTCTAATCTTAGCAAATAAATGGTTTTTTCTTTTCTTATCCCACTATTTTAAAATTTTTCCAGAAATCAAAAAATTACTATGGTGATGGTTGATGTTAAGCTCTCATCAATTATTCATTTAGAAATGCATCTTTTAAAGGTGTTGCATTTGTTCCTATATCACTCAATCTAAAAAGATGGTTGACGTGACTTAATTGTTGTATAATAAATCATGCAAATTTAAAATTTATAAAATTAAGAAAGGCCAATTTTTGGAATTTTAAATGTATATAAGAATGAATAAATTATTTATAAATCAATAAAAGATTCTAAAAATAATGAAAAATTTTCACGTCAATCACAAGGATATAATATAATATCAAGTAATATTTCAGAATTTTTCTCAAAGAATATATTTTTTATGATTTTTTAATTAAATGATAAATATAATATATGTAAGAAATGTGAAAAGGAAATAAGGCTATGTCATCAGGGTGACATTAGTGCCTGAAGAACATGAATCAAGCAGAAACAAAGTTCTGACCTTTGATTCTTTCGTAAACGATTATTGTTGAACTAATAGGTCAAATTAAGTTTTGTAAAAGCTCAAAGAATCGTAACTCAATGATGAAGGATATTAGAACTTAAAATCGTACAAAATATTATTAATTTAAATGAAAATAAAGTTTAAAATAAGAAAAATATAATTCTAGCTTTGCGGTGGCGATCGCTAGAATTCTGTATGTTCAGAAAGGAATTTGTGCAATGTCTATGACCTTGAAGGCTCTCCTTGGACAAAGATGATGTGGGCAATCTCTTGATATTTTTGTAAAGTTTAAAGATCAATGAAATGTGTCACTAAATCATTTCCGGCAACTCTCACCTGGTGGAACAGAAAAATGACGACTTGTGGCCCTCCGACAACTATCACTCGATAGAGGTAAGCTAGATGGAGATGGGGTGCATTTCAGGAGCTTTATCCTCAAGTCAGTACAGCAAGAGGAGGCCATTTATTGCATCTGGTATGCTCTTAGGAGGTGGTGACTCGTAACTTGACAGATCATCCTCTTCCTAGAGATGGCTTGTTCGTCAATTAATCAAAGATAATTTTCTAGTTGAGCTCGCGATGTTTTGTCTAGAATCGTTCACCATATTTGGCCATGATGCTCCGCGAATTTTGTTGACTAAGTTTTTGTTGAGATTTTTGAAAATTTTTACAATTTAATCGCTTACTAAAAATTGTGATTTCTTCATCGGTTGCCCTCCTGTGAGAGAGAGAGAGATGAAATAAGTACGATAATATTCTTACAATGTGATGTCATAAGGATATTTTCATCATGGTAATGAAGGGGTATTTTCAGCATTTTTAATCTTGCGGAGAAAGTTAGAGTGGTGGGTTTAATCCCACATCGATTTTATGAACGATTTTGATGCAAATATAAATTGGTGGCTCCTTTAGCTACTAATAGGTACATCTCATTTACGTGTGTATGACCACTCCTCACCCCATGCGTGGCTGGCCACTAGTGACGTGGAAGGGGTGTGATGCACACGTTAGCTGCTTGAGCCTCGAGCTCGTGGTCTACGTCTTCAGCCACTTGAGCCTCAAGCTCATAGTCTTTAGCTGCACCGTGGCTTCGCCCGACTTGGGCCTCCGATCTACTTGCGGGCCCTACTGGCCGGCATTTTTTTCATTTTTTCCTTTATCTTTTCATTTTATCTCAATAAAATAGGATTATAAAATCATGTAATTAATCAAAAATTCATATTAACCAACTAGAAATTAATTTTCATAATTTAGCACAAAAATAAGTCTATTTATCATGAGTTAAGGCTAAAAGTATTATATCACTAGATTATTAACTCATGATAATTAAGGTTTATCACACCCCCCAACTTAAGTCATTGCTAGTCTCTTAGTAATAGAATTAAAAATATAATTATCATTTAAAAATTTCAAACATCATATTTTAATGCACAAAATATAATTAGAATTGATGCACCTCTATATACTTTGGATTGTTTTATCAAGTACTAAAGAAGGATATCAAGTACTTAAATGTTTAAACACTTTTTGGAATAACAATATAGATTTCACTTCTTCAATCTATATCTTTATCACTTCTTTACTCATGGATATAATTCACAAGATGTTCCAATTATCAAAAATTATCCAAGCATAATATTGATCTTACCTTTCCCTTCTCTATTACTTGATTTTTGAAGTTTGCACTATATTTTTTCTTTCTATTCTTTTTTTTTATGTGGTAAATAAGTAGCTTTTACTATAGACAAATTTCAACAATGAGAATGATGTCTCAAATCCTCTATGTACACTTTTCATTTTCAGGGCTTTCACATTATCCACTTATTTTACAACAAATGTTTCTCATTTTCAAATTTTTTATATTGCTAATCTTTTCTAATTTTTGAAATAAGTGATTTCTCCTCACGTCCTATAAATTAGAGTGTAAAAGTCTCTATTAAACTCAAATGATCAATCAAACTTTCTCATCAAGTAAATACTATCCATCAAGATCATGAAGTGAAAATCTGTAAAATTAAATCCATATTATCTATCATGTATCTAGGGAGTATTCTAACATTTCAAGCTATTAAATCATTCTCTTAACTCAATAATAATTATCATAATATCCTTTGGTATCAATTAATCTAATTGATTTAAATTTTTTTCGTACACATAATATGATGTAAGAAATTAGATAGTTTTAAAAATTATATTTCTATTTCAGTTCTGCCAATCTTGTTTTGAGCAACAATGTATTTGTAAAAAATAAAATCAAACTATCATCTTCATAACAGTAATTCTGAATTTTAACAATATATGCTTAGAGGCTTGAAATGTGAAAAAAGGTTCTCTAAAATTTTGAATTTTGGACTTCATTTTTCTACTGGTTCTTTTTTTGACAATGTGCACTCCGTTTTCTGCTGTTTCTGACAAAACCAAGAAATCAGTGCTAGAGGTTTTTTCAAAAGTGCCAATGCATGTTCCTATTCATTTTACAACATTATCTAAGACTTAATATCTTCATCACCTTACCCTCCCACTTAAATTTGACATTGTTCCTAATGACACAAAATTACATAAAATATAATTTTTAGTGAAGCATACATATAAACAAAGTTAAATACAAAACATATTGTAATAAAGGATCAAGTTTATAAAAATATCACCTCAAGCTCACTTATAATATCCCACTTGGTCTTAGACTCCTCTTGCACTTTTTCTTTTGAAAGAAGAAAATAATATATAAAAATAGATGTTGCGAAATTCTACAAAACTAAAATAATGATTTAAACAGAACCATGGGTTGCCTCCCATACAACGCTGAATTTAATGTCTTTAGCTGGACACATTAATTTATTCTTGAAGTTCTTTTAATAATAAAATCTCTTTTTCTACAGGGCATTCATGTTCTATGTAATGTTTAAGCCTCTATCCATTTACTTGAAAGCTATGATCATTTTTAAGATCTCTAATCATTATAGCCCCATGATCATATATTTCTTCCACCTCATAAGGTCCTGTCTATTTTGATTTTAATTTTCCTAAAAATAGTTTCAATCTAGAATCATATAATCACACGTTTTGTTCAACATCAAAAATTTTTCTAATGATGTACTTATTATGAAAGATTTTAGTTTTTTCTTTATATATTTTATGATTTTCGTAAGTTTCATTTCTTAACTAATCTAATTCATGTAGCTGAAAAATTTTATATTCACTAACTGATTTCTCATTCATAAATAAATATTTTATAGCTCATAATGTTTTATGTTCTATTTCCACTAGAAGATGACATGGTTTCTCAAAAATGAGACAAAATGAAGACATATCTATGAGATTTTTATAAGCTGTTCTATATGCCCATAATGAATCTTGTGATTTCATGGGCCAATCCTTCCTATCTAGTCTAACTATTTTCCTTAAAATTCTCTAAATTTCTTTATTTGCTACTTCAACTTTCTCATTTGTTTAGGGATAATATAAAGTGGCTACTCTATGGTGTACTCCATTCTTTTTTAATAGTTCCCTAAAATGTCTATTTGTAAAATGTGTTCCTCCTCATAAATAATCACTCTAGGACATCTAAATCTTGAAAAAATATTTTTTTGGAAAAATTTCATCACGATTTTATGATTATTAGTTCTAGTAGGAATAACTTCCACCCATTTAGACACATAATTAATATCACTCAAGATATATTTATATTTTTCAACTGATGAGAATGGACCTATAAAATCTATGCCCCATACATAAAAAATTTCAACTACTAACATATTACTCATGGGTGTTTCATCTCTTTTATTTAAGATACCTACATATTGGCATGAAATATATGTTTTACTAAATTCTATAGAATCTCTAACTATTATAGGCCAATAAAAATTACTTTGAAAAATTTTCACAACTATTTTTTATCAGAAAAATATCCTCCATATTTAGATGAATGACACATATTAAGAATGTTATGATGTTCTTCTTCAAGAACACATTTCCTAAGAATTTGATCATTGCCCAAATAATATAAATTAGGATCATGCCAAAAATAATTTCTAATCTTAGCAAAGAAATGATTTTTTTTATTCTTATCCCATTATTCTGTAATTTTTTTAAAAATCAAAAAATTAACAATAAGTGAATGCCATGGTGATGGTTGATGTTGAGCTCCCATCAATTATTCTTTTGGAAATACATCTTGTAAAGCTACAGTATTTGTTCCTCTATCACTCAATCTAGAAAGATGGTCAATAACAAAATTTTTGAAACCATTTTTATCTTTTATTTCCAAATTGAATTCTTGCAACAATAATATCCATCTTAATAAATGTGCTTTCAAATCTTTCTTATTTAGAAAATATTTTAAAGCTACATGATCTCTATAAATATTAATTTTAGCTCCTAAAATATATGATCTAAATCTTTCTAACGAAAATATTATAGCTAGCAACTCTTTTTCAGTTGTGATATAATTTAATTGAGCATCAGAAATAGTTTTGCTAGCATATGAGATTATTATGGGTTTTGACTTTTTTCTTTGTCCTAAAATAGTTCCCATTACATAATTTGATATATTACACATTATTTCAAAGGGAAGAGATTACTCAGGAGCTTATAAAATAGGTGCCTCAATAGGTAATCTTTTTATTTCAAAAAAAGACTCAAAACATTTATCATAAAAATTAAAAGGCACATCCTTAGATAATAATATGGTGAGAGGTTTAGAAATTTTTAAAACATCTTCAATAAATTTTCTGTAATAACCTGCATATCTCAAGAAAGATTTAATCTATTTTACTAAATTTGGGGGTTGCATTTTATATATAATATTAATTTTTGCTCTATCTACCTCCTAAATTCTTTTACTTACAATATGTCCTGACACAACTCCCTCTCTAACCATAAAATATGATTTTTCTCAACTCAAAACTAATTTTTTTTCTATACATTTCTTCAGCACATACTGTAAATGATTTAAACATTCATGAAATGATTCACTAAAAATAGAAAAATCATCTGTAAAAATTTCTATAAATTTTCCAATCATATCATAAAAAATAGACAACATACATTTTTAAAATGTGGCTAGAGCATTACACAATCTAAAAGACATACATTTAAAAGCAAAAATACTGAATGGATAAGTTAAAGTTATTTTTTCTTGATCTAAAAGATTTATATAAATTTGATTATAACTAGAATATTCATCTAGAAAATAAAAGAATCATTTTCCAACTAGTTTTTCAAGAATTTGATTAGTTAATGGTAGGGGAAAATGATCTTTTCTAGTAACTAAATTTAATTTTCTGTAATCAATACAAACCCTCTAACTTGTGGTTAATCTTATTTTTATTTCGTCCCCATTTTCATTTTTTATAACCTTGATCCTTGATTTCTTTGGCACCACCTATGTAGGACTAACCCATTTACTATCTAAAATAGGATAAATAATATCAGCAGCCAACCATTTTAAAATTTCTTTTTTAACCACTTTCATCATGTTAGGATTTAATCTTTGTTGTGGTTCTCTACTAGCTCTAGCTCTTTCATCTAAATATATATTATGCATGCAAACATTCATATCAATTCCCTTAAGATCATCTATTTTCGAGTCAATAGCTTTTTTATTTTTTCAAATTACTTTTAATAATTCTTCTTCTTGCTCATTATTGAAATCAATTACAATAATAACAAGGAATGAGTTATTTTCCTCTAAAAATGTATATTTTAAATCAGAGGGAAGAGGTTTTAGCTCTAAATTTGTGTGATCTTTTTTCTTCTTCTCCCCTATATTTATATTCTTGATTGCTTTTAATTCTTCTAGCACACAATCATCAATAATATTTAGATCATCAAAATCATCTAAAAGTTCTGTGGCATGACAATCATACACTTGAGATTTCTTAAGATCATTTGATAACTCAAAGATTTTAATTTCTAATGATTGATCTCCATATGAAATTTTTACAATATTTGTGGGGAAATTAATATTCATTTTTGTTGTATGCAAGAATGGTCTCCCTAAGATGATTGGGGTATCATAAAATTGTCCATTAAAATCTATTTTCAACACTAAAAAATCAGTTAAAATTTTCACCCTTTCACTATTACTATCATATTTTCTAAAATACCTTTAAGATTTTTAATAAATCTATTAGCAAATTTTAATATGATAGTAGATGGTCTAAGATCAAAAATATTGAATTTATCATAAATACTTAGAGGTAATAAATTAATATCAGCACCAATGTCAAGTAATGCATTTTGAAAAATAAATCTACTAATATCACACGAAATTAAGGGAGCACTAGTATCTTTTAATTTATATGGAACTTGATTTAATAATAAATTACTAACATGCATAGATAATTTTTCTACTCTAGGTGCTCTTTTTGGTGTACACATTTCTTTTAAAACTCTAGCATATTCAAGAATATGTTTAATGATAGTAAGTAAGAAAAGACTAATTTGCACATCTTATAATATTTTCTTTATTTCTTCATTGTATTCCTTTTTCTTTCTTTGTCTAGGTTTTAGAGCTTTAGGAAATGGAATGGTCATCCTTTCTTTTAGAATTTACTTAGTAGAATCTAATTTCCTTTGCTTCTTCTTGATTTTGTTTTGGACTGTCCACATTTTCTTCTTCTTCTACTATTCAAAGATAAGGATTAGGTAAAATCTTCCCACTCTATAATACATTTACTATCCTGATATTATCATTTTGTAGGTTTTTTCCTAGGTTCATGCCACTAGACTCCCCTTGCTAAAATCCTATAGTTGGGCATTTTCCTAGATTTTCAATGGGCTGACTAGGTAGCTGTCCCTCTTCTCTCCTATTCCTAAGAACCTTTATAATTTGTTTCTATTGCAAGATCATTTGATTCATAGTTTGTTACATCATTTGACTCATTTGCTGCATCATTTTTATAACATCAGGTTGAGTATGAGAGGACTGAATTTTCTAAAATCTATTTTCTTATTTTGGGTGAAATTTATAATTTAAATTGGGCATAAGTACTTCTGAATTTTGAATATTATTTAAGTCTCTCTATGAAAAATTATTCCTCCCATTATGATTATAAGAATTAGGAAAAGGCTCCTTGTTTTTATTAAAACCGTGAGCTACTTATACTTATTCTTATATAGGCTGAAATGATTGATCTAAATTATGACATTGAAATTTAGAATGCTCATTTTCACCATACATAGGATATGAATTATTTGAATTAAATTGAGGATTAGGAAGCTTCTTAAAATTGTCAATAAATACATCAAGCTTATCTAATTTTTTATTAATCTGATTAACCTTATTTCTTAAATTAGAATCATCTTGATGATAGAATTCATATATTCCTCTCCTCTTATCCTTTTCATATAACTCAAAAGAGGCTTGATCTCTCGAATTTTCACTTAAATCCTCATAAAGTCTGTAAATCTCATCAAAGGTCTTCTCCATAAATGCTCCTCTACATATAGAATCAACCATATTTTTATGTTGTTTTAATAATTCATCATAAAAAATTCTATTGAGTTACCACTTAGGTATAGCATGATGAGGACATTTTCTAAGTAAATCTTTGAAAATTTCACATGTCTCATGTAAAGTTTCTCCTAACATTTGAGCAAAACTCTATATATCTTTTCTCATATTTTGAGTTTTTCCTAAGGGGTAAAATTTTTTAAGAAAAGCATGTTCTATGTCTTCCTAACTAGTTAATTTTCTATCTAAGGTAAATAGGCAATAACTAGCCTTGTCCTTAAGTGTATGAGGAAATAATTTCATCTTAATAATTTTTGGTGTAACTTGAAGGAGATTAATTAAATCACATACCATATGAAATTTTTCTAAATGCTGATGAGGCTCCTTTGAAGTTAATCCATGAAAATTAGGAAGCATTTGGAAAATTCCTGAATTTATTTCAAATTAATAGTGGGTGCCAATGAGACTCTAATATTAGATGCTCTTTGAAATGAATTAAGGATATAATGATTTTTCATGGCCATAAGATTGTTCTCAATTTGACCTGTATTACCTTTAGGATCCATAGAAATTAATTTTTCTTTTGAATGTTTAGTTTTAGGTAAGATAATGAGAGGATTCTCTAGTATTGGATGTAAAGATCTTCTACCATGCATAAAAAAATAAATACGAGGCAAAAAGTTTAATAATTGTCACCCTCTTTCAATTTGTTCTTGTCCTTGCCCTATCGCTCTTTGTGCTACTCTTTTTTTTTTTCTATAAGACGAAAAGAGAAACAAGAGTTAAATTTTTTTATACTTTAAAAAAAATCAAATATTATCTAATACATCCTCAGCAATAGTGCCAAAATTTGACATGACTTAATCATTATATAATAAATCATACAAATTTAAAATTTATAAAACTAGAAAAGGCAAATTTTTAGAATTTCAAATGTACTTAAGAATGAATAAATTATTTATAAATTGATAAAAGATTTCAAAAATAGTGGAAAATTTCCAGGTCAATCACAAGGATGTAATATAATATCAAGTACTATTTAAAATTTTATTTAAAAAATATGATTTTTTTATAATTTTTTAACTAAATGATAAACATAATATATTTGAGAAATACGAAAAAGAAATGAGGCTATGATGTCAAGGTGATATCAACACCTGAAGAATACAAATTAGGTAGAAATAGAGTTTCAACCTACAATTTTTTCATAAGCAGTTATCGTCGAATTAATGGGTCAAATTCAGTTTTGTAAAAGCTTGAAGAATCATAACTCAATGACAAATGATATTGGAACTTGAAATCATGCAAAATATTATTAATTTAAATGAAAATAAAGTTTAAATTAGGAAAAATAGAATTCTGGCTTTGCAGTGGCAATCGCTAGAATTCTACGTGTTTGAGAAGGAATTCATGCAATGTCCACAGCCTCGAAAGCTCTCCTTGGACAAATACGATGTGGGCAATCTCTAGATCCTCTTGCAAAGTCTAGAAATCAATGAAATGTGTCACCAAATCATTTTTGGTAGCTATCACCTGGCAGAAGAGAAAAATTGCGACTTATGGCCCTTCAATGGCTGTCACCTGACAGAGGTAAACTGGATGGAGATATGGTGCATCTTAAGGGCTTCATACTCAAGTCAGCACGGTAAGAGTAGGCCTTTTATCGCATTTGGTACACTCTTAGGAGGTGACGACTTGTCTCCCAAAGGATTGTCCTCTTCTCAATAATGTCTTGTTCATCGATCAATTGGAGATGATTTTCTCATTGAGTTCATAATGTTTTGTCTAGAATCCTTCGTCAATTTTGGCCACGATGCTCCACAAATTGTGTTGACTAAGTTTTTGTTGACATTTTGGTAATTTTTACAATTTAATCGGTCATCGAAAATCATGATTTCTTCACTAGTTGTTTGCTTGCGAGAGAGAGAGAGATAAAATAAGTACGATAATACCCTTATAATGTGACGTCATAAGGATATTTTCATCATGGTAATGAAGGGGTATTTTGAGCATTTATTATCCTACGAGGAAAGTTAGAGTGGTGGGTTTAGTCCCACATTGGTTTTCTGAACGATTTTAATGCGAATATAAACTAGTGGCTCCTTTAGCTACTAATAGGTACATCTCATACACGTGTACGACCACTCCTTGCCTCATGCTTGGCTGGCCACTAGTGACATGGAAAGGGCGTGACACACACGTCAGCTACTTGAGCCTCGAACTCATGGTTTCCATCTTTAACTGCTTGAGCCTTGAGCTAACAATCCTTAGCCACGCCACGGCTCCGCCTAACTTGGGCCTTTGACCTGCTTGCGGGCCTAGTTGGCTGGTGATTTTTTCTATTTTTTCCTAATCTTTTTATTTTACTCTTTTTCTATTTATCTCAACAAAATAAGATTATAAAATCATTTAATTAATCAAAATACATATTAACTACTAGAAATTAATTTTCATAATTTAGTGTAAAAATAAGTCTATTTATCATGAGTTAAGGCTAAAACTATCATATCACTAGATTATTAACTCATAATAATTAAGACTTATCAATGATCAGCAAGAACATTCTCAAAACCCTTTTTATCTTTTATTTTTAAATCAAATTTCTGTAATAATAATATTCATCTTTATAAATGTGACTTTGCATCTTTCTTATTTAAGAAATATTTTAATGTTACATGATCAATATAAACAATGATTTTAGCTCCTACAATATATGATCTAAATTTTTCTAATGAAAATAATACAACTAGCAACTCTTTTTCTATTGTGGTATAATTTAATTGAGCATCGGAAATAATGTAGTTAGCATATGAGATTACTATGGGTTTTGACTCTTTTCTTTGTCCTAATACAACTCTCACTATATAATTTGATGCATCACATATTATTTCAAAGGGGAAAGACTAATCAAGAGCTTGTAAAATAGGTGTCTTAGTAAGTAATCTTTTTATTTTAGAAAAAGATTCAAAACATTTCTCATTAAAATTAAAATAAATATTTTTAGATGATACCATGGTGAGAAGTTTAGAAATTTTTTGAAATTCTTGCATAAATTTTCTATAATAACCTACATGTCTCAAGAAAGATGTAATTTGTTTTACTCAATTTGAAGGTTAGTTTTAGATATAATGTCAATCTCTGCTCTATCAACCTCTAAATCCCTTTCACTCACAATATGTCTCAACACAACTCTCTTTCTAATCATAAAATGTGATTTTTTTCAACTCAAAACTAATTTTTTCTTTATACATTTCTCCATTACATGCTGTAAATGATTTAAATATTTCTTAAATGATTCACCAAAAATAGAAAAATCATCTATAAAAATTTCCATACATTTTCGATACATATTAGAAAAAATAAACAACATACATCTTTGAAATGTGGTTGGAGCATTACACAATCTAAAAGGCATGCATTTAAAATCAAAAGTACCAAATGAACAAGTAGAAGTCATTTTTTTCTTGATCCAAAGGATTTATATAAATTTAATTATAATTGAGAATATCCATCTAGAAAACAAAGGAATCTTTTTTCAGCTAATTTTTATAGTAATTGAATTTAATTTTCTATAATCAATACAAACCCTTTAACTAGTAGTTAGTCTTGTTTGTATTTCATCCCCATTTTTATTTTTTATAACCATGATCCCTAATTTCTTTAGCACTTGTGTAGGACTAACTTATTTACTGTTTGAAATATGATAAAAAATATCATCAGCCAACCACTTTAAAATGTTCTTTTTTACCACTTCCATCATGTTAGGATTTAATTTTTTTGTGGTTCTCTAGTAACTCTAGATTTTTCCTCTAGGTATATATTATGCATGCAAACACTCATATTAATCCTTGTAAGATCATTCATTTTCCAGCCAATGGTTTTCATATTTTTTAGAAGTACTTTTAATAATTCTTTTTCTTGCTCATTACTCAAATCAGTTGTAATAATAATAGAGAATGAGTTATTTTCCTCCAAAAATACATATTTTAAATTAGAGAGAAGAGTTTTCAACTCTAAATTCATGTAATTTTCTTCTTTCTTTTCTCATATTTATATTCTCAATTTCTTTTAATTCTTCTAGTACACAATCATCAATAATATCTGGATCATCAAAATCATATAAAAGATCTATGGTATGACAATCATACACTTGAGATTTTTTAAAATCATTTGACACCTCAAATATTTTAATTTCTATTAATTGATCTCCACATGAAATTTTCATAATACCTATGGGGAAATCAATATTTATCTTTGTTGTATACAAGAATGGTGTCCACAAGATTATTGGGCATCATAAAATTGTCCATAAATCAATTTCTAGCTCTATAAAATCAGCTGGAAATTTACAACATTTCACTATTACTATCACATTTTTTAAAACACCTTTAAGATTTTTAATAGATCTATCAACAATTGTAAGGTAACAGTAGAGGGTTTAAGATCAGAAAGATTAAATTTATCACAAATATTAGCAAGTAATAAGTTAATACTAGCACCAATTCAAGTAATACATTTTGAACAATAAATCCATTAATATCACACGAAATTAAGGGAGAACTAGTATCTTTTAATATATATGGCACTTGATTTAATAATAAAACACTAGTATACTTAGATAATTTTTCTACTCTAGGTGCCCTTTTTGGTGTACACATTTCTTTTAAAACTCTTGTATATTCAATAATATGTCCAATGGCAGTGAGTAAAGAAAGACTGATTTTCACATCTTGTAAAATTTTCTTTATTTCTTCATTGTGTTTCTTTTTCTTTCTTTGTCTAAGTTTTAGAGCTTTAGGAGATATAATGGTCGTCCTTTCTTTTAGAATTTTTTTTGTCAAATCTAGAAAATCTTCCTTTACTCTTTGATTTTTTTTTGGGCTATCTATGTTTTCCTCTTCTTCTACTATTTAGGGATAATGATCAAGTAAAATCTTCCTACTTCTTAATGCATTTACTATTCTGACATTATAATTTCATGGGTATTTTCTTAGATTCATGCAAGTAAACTCTCCTTGCTAAAATCCTATAGTTGGACATTTCGTTGGATTTTCTATGGGCTAATTAGGCAGTTGTCCCCCTTATCTCCTATTTTCAAGAGCCTTTATAATTTTTTTTTCCACAACAACATCATTTGATTTATAGTTTGGTGCATCATTTGAATCATTTATTGTATCATTTCCATAACATCAGGTTGAGTATGAGAGGGCTACATTTTCATAAATCTATTTTCCTATTTTGTATGAAATTCAGAATTTAAATTAGGCCTAAGTGCTTTTAGATTTTGAATATTATTTGGGTCTCTCTATGAAAAATTATTCCTCCTATTATGGTTATAAGAATTAGGAAAAGGCTTTCTATTTGTACTAAATGGTAGGCTACTTGCACTTGTTCCTACATGGGTTGAAGTGATTGATCTAAATTATAACATTAAAATTCAGAATGATCATTTTCACAATACATAGGACATGAGTTATTTGAATTAAATTGAGTATTAGTAAGCTACTTAATATTTTCAATAAATAAATCAAGTTTTTCAAATTTTTGATTGAGCTAATTAACCTCATTTCTTAAATTTGAATCATCTTGATGATGCAATTCATATATTCCTCTCCTTTTATCCTTGTCATATAACTCAAAAGAGGCTTTGTCTCTTAAATTTTTACTTAAATTCTTATAAAGACTATAAATCTCATCAAGGGTCTTCTCCATTAATGTTCATCTACATATAAAATCAAACCATATTTCTATGTTATTCTAATAATATATCATAAAAAATTCTATTGAGTTGCTACTTGGGTATAGCATGATGAAGACACTTTCTAACTAAATCTTTGAAATTTTCCCATATCTCATGTAAAGTTTCTCTTGGCCTTTGAGCAAAACTTCATATATGTTTTCTCATGTTATGAGTTTTTTCTAAGAGATAAAATTTTTAGAGAAAAGCTTATTCTATGTATTTTCAACTAGTTAATTCTATATCTAAAGTAGATAACCAATAACTAACTGATAAGTCTTCATTATCATGAGTTAATAATTTAGTAAGATGATGTTTTTAGTCTTAACTCATGATAAATAGACTTATTTTTGTACTAAATCATGAAAAGTGATTTCTAGTTGATTAATATGAATTTTTGTTTAATTACATGATTTTATAATTTTATTTTGTTGAGAGAAATGAAAAAAATATATTTAAGGAAAAGCAAAAAAAAAAAAAATCCGCCGACCAACCGAGCCTGCTAGCAGGTCGGAGACCTAGTCAGGCGGAGCCGCTGAGCGGCTAAGGACCGCGAGCTCAAGGCTCGAGCGGCTAAGGACCAGACCGTGAGCTCGAGGCTCAAGCGGCTGGCAAAAAGGACTACGAGCTAGGCACTCAAGTGGCTGACGTGTGCGTCACTCCCCTTCCACGTCACCAGTGGCCAGCCAAGCGTGGGGCAAGGAGTGTTCGTACACACACGGGTGATTTGTACCTATTGATGGGTAAATAAGCGCCCGTAATATATGCACGTGAAACTCGCCCAGAAAACCGATGTGGGACTAAACAGCGCACCTTACTTTCTCCCGCATATTTTATAAATGACATAAATGCCCCTCAATGACCAATATAAAATGATCCTTATGATGTCATAAATTGAGAGCATTTTAGTACTTATCTCATCTCTCCCTCTTCCTCTCTCTCGCAGGCAGACAACCAGCGAAGAAATCACGATTTTCGGAGAGCGATTAAGCTGCAAAAATCACCAAAAATTCAGCAAAAACTTAGTCAACGTGATTTGCAGAGTATCGTGGCCAAAATTGGTGTAGGATTCTGGACAAAGCATCGCGAACTCAACGAAGAAATCATCTCCGCTTGATTGACGAACAAGCTGTCACCGGGAAGAAGATGATCCGCCGAGAGAATAGTCACCACCTCTTGAGAGCGTACTAGATGCGATAAAGGGCCTCCTCTTGCTGCACTAACTTGAGGACGAAGCCCCTGAGATGCGCCCCACCTCCATCCAGCACTCGTTCCACCAGGTGATAGCCACCGGAAATGATTTGGCGATCCATTCCACCGATTTCTGGGCTTCAAACAAGTTCTAGAGAACACCCACATCGTCTTTGTCCAAGGAGAGCCTTTGAGGCAGTGGACATTGCACAATTTCTTTTCTGAACACGCAGAATTCCAGCGATCGCCACCGCGAAGTCGGAACTCTGTTTTTCCTGTTTTAAACTTTATTTTCATTTAAATTAGTAATCTTTGGCACGATTTCAACATCCAAAATATTTCTTACTTGAGTTACGATTCTTCGAGCTTTTATAGAACTAAATTTGATCTATTGATTTCATATTAATCACTTATAAAAGAATCGTAGGTTGGAACTCTGTTTCTGCCCGATTCGTGTTCTTCAGGCGCTGACGTCACTTGACGTCATTACCTTATTTCCTTTTTGCATTTATTAAATAGATTATATTTATCATTCAGTTAAAAAAATTATAAAAAAATTATATTCCTTTAGAAAAATTCTGAAATATTACTTGATATTATATTACATCTTTGTGATCGACCTGGAAATTTCCCACTATTTTTGGAATCTTTTATCAATTTATAATTGATTTATTCACTCTGATAAACATTTAAAATTCCAAGAATTGGTCCTTTCTAGTTTTATAAAAATTTTAAATTTGCATGATTTGTTATACAACGATTAATTCACGTCAAATTTTGGCACCGTTGCTAGGGATGTATTACATAATATTTGGTAATTTTCTATTTTTCTTTTAGAATATAAAAAATATAACTCTTGTTTTTATTTTTGTCTTACAGAAAAAAAAAAAGAGAGAGTAGCACGAAGAGCAGCAAAGCAAGGATAGGAGCAAACTGAAGGAGGGTAACGGTTATTAAATTTTTTTTTGCCTCAAATTTATTTATTTTTATGCATGGTAAAAGATCTTTACATCTAAGACTAGAGAATCCTCTCATTATTTTGTCTAAAACTAAAAATTCTAAAGAAAAATCAATTTCGATGGATCCTAAAGGTAGCACAGGTCAAATTGAGAATAATCCTATGGCCATGAAAAATCATTATATCCCTAATTCATTTCAAAGAGCATCTAATATTAGAATTCTATTAACACCCATTGTTAAATTCGAAATAAATTTAGGAATTTTCCAAATGCTTCCTAATTTTCATGGATTACCTTTAGAAGAGCCTCATCAACATTTAGAAAAATTTCATATGGTATGTGATTTAGTTAATCTCCCTCAAATTACACCGGAAATTATTAAGATGAAGTTATTTCTTCATACACTTAGGGACAAGGCTAGTTATTGGCTATCTACCTTAGATAGAGAATTAACTAGTTGAAAAGATATAGAACAGGCTTTTCTTCAAAAATTTTACCCTTTTGGAAAAACTCAAAACTTGAGAAAATATATATGAAGTTTTGCTCAAAGGCCAGGAGAAACTTTGCATGAAACATAGAAAAAATTCAAAGATTTACGTAGAAAATGTTCTCATCATGCTATACCTAAGTGGCAGCTCAATAGAATTTTTTATGATGGATTACTAGAACAACATAAGAATATAGTTGATTCTATATGTGGAGGAGTATTTATGGAGAAGACCCTTGATGAGATTTATAGCCTTTATGAAAATTTAAGTGAAAATTTGAGAGATCAAGCCTCTTTTGAGTTATATGATAAGGATAAGAGGAGAGGAATGTATGAATTCTATCATCAAGATGAATATAATCTAAGAAATGAGGTTAATCAGATTAATAAAAAGTTAGATAAGCTTGATGTATTTATTGAGAATTTTCAAAGGTTCCTAATCCTCCATTTAGTTCAAATAATTCATATCCTATGTATGGTGAAAATGAACATTCCAAATTTCAATGTTATAATTTAGATCAATCATTTCAGCCTATGTAAGAACAAATACAAGTAACCCACAACTTTAATAGAAATAGGGAGCCTTTTCCTAATTCTTATAATCATAATATGAGGAATAACTTTTCATGGAGAGACCCAAATAATATTCAAAATCCAGAAGCACTTAGACCTAATTTAAATTTTGAATTTCGTCCAAAATAAGAAAACAAATTTCAGAAAATTCAGCCCTCTCATACTCAACTTGATGCTATGGAAATGATGCAGCAAATGAGTCAAATGATGCAGAAAACTATAAATCAAATGATGTTGGAACAAAAATAAATTATAGAGGCTCTTGGGAATAGGAGAGAAGAAGGACAACTACCTAGTCAAACCATAGAAAATCCAGGAAAATGCCCAACTCTTAGATTTTAGCAAGGAGAGTCTAGTAGTATGAACCTAGGAAAAAACCCACGAAATAATAATGTTAGGACAGTAAATGCATTAAGGAGTGGAAAAATTTTACCTAATCCTTATCCCCAAACAGTAGAAGAAGAGGAAAAGGTGAACAGTCCAAAACAAAATCAAGAAGAAGAAAATGAAGAACTTTTAGATTCTACCAATAAAAATATGAAAGAAAGAATGAAAATTCTATTTTCTAAAGCTCTAGAACCTAGACAAAGAAAGAAAAAGGAACATAATGAAGAAATAAAGAAAATTTTACAAGATGTGCAAATTAGTCTTCCTTTACTTACTACAATTGAGCATATTCCTGAATATGCTAGAGTTTTAAAAGAAATGTGTACACCAAAAAGAGTATCTAGAGTAGAAAAATTATCTATGCATGCTAGTGCTTTATTATTAAATCAAGTTCCATATAAATCAAAAGATATTGGTGCTCCTTTAATTTCGTGTGATGGAATTAATACAATGGATTCAGAAGCATCAAATCTCTCTTGTTCGAAAGAATCGAAACACATCGAAATGGTACCAGCCGTACTTAATAATGGAAGGATTTGGCAGAAATATGTAGAATGGTCCCTCCTAAAAAAATTATTCCAGAATAAATGGGCAATAGTTAGGAGAGGTGCGCCAACGGCGAGCAGAAGCAAGGTTATTAGATACCGAAGGAAAGCCCGGCCAGAACCACACGTGCAAGTTTCCCTGCATGTGGCTCGTTTATTTTTCAAAATGCATTACTTGATACCAATGTTAGTATTAATTTATTGCCTGCAAATATTTGTGATAAATTTAATATTTCTGACCTTAAACCATCTACTGTCACATTACAATTTGCTGATAGATCAATTAAAAATCCTAAAGGTATTTTAGAAAATGTGATAGTAACAGTGAAAGGATGTAAATTTCCAACTGATTTTGTAGTGCTGGAAATGTATTTTAATCGACAGTTTTATGACACCCCAATCATCTTAGGGAGACCATTCTTGCTTACAGCAAAGATGAATATTGATTTTCCCATAGGTATTGTAAAAATTTCATGTGGAGATCAATCAGTAGAAATTAAAATCTTTGAGGTATCAAATGATCTTAAGAAATCTCAATTGTATGATTGTCATACCATAGAATTTTTAGATGATTATGATGGTTTAGATATTATTGATGATTGTGTAATGGAAGAATTAAAGGAAATCGAAAACATCAATATAGGAGAGAAGAAGGAAGAAGATCACACGAATTTAGAGCTAAAACCTCTTCCCTCTAATTTAAAATATACATTTTTGGAGGAAAATAACTCATTCCCTGTCATTATTGCAGCTAATTTGAATAATGAGCAAGAGGAAGAATTAATAGAAGTAATTTGAAAAATAAGAAAGCTATTGGCTGGAAAATGGATGATCTAAGAGGCATTGATATGAATGTGTGTATGCATAATATATATTTAGAGGAAGGAGCTAAATCAAGTAGAGAACTACAAAGAAGATTAAATCCTAACATAATGGAAGTGGTAAAAAAGGAAATTTTAAAATGGTTGGCTACTGATATTATTTATCCTATTTCAGATAGTAAATGGGTTAGTCCTACACAGGTGATACCAAAGAAATCAAGAATCACGGTTATAAAAAATGAAAATGGGGAGGAAATACAAATTAGATTAACCACTGGTTGGAGCGTTTGTATTGATTACAGAAAATTAAATTCAGTAACTAAAAAAGATCATTTTCCTTTACCATTTACTGATCAAATTCTTGAAAAACTAGTTGGAAAAAAATTCTTTTGTTTTCTAGATGGATATTCTGGTTATAATCAAATTTATATAAATCCTTCAGATCAAGAAAAAACGACTTTTACTTATCCATTTGGTATTTTTGCTTTTAAACGGATGCCCTTTAGATTGTGTAATGCTCTAGCTACATTTTAAAGATGTATGTTGTCTATTTTTTCTAATATGACTGGAAAATGTATGGAAATTTTTATGGACGATTTTTCTATTTTTAGTGAATCATTTCATGAATGCTTAAACCATTTATACCATGTGCTGAAGAAATGTATAGAAAAAAAATTAGTTTTGAGTCGGGAGAAATCACATTTTATGGTTAGAGAAGAAGTTGTGTTGAGACATATTGTGAGTGAAAGAGGTTTGAGGGTAGATAAAGCGAAAATTGATATAATATCTAAAATGCAACCCCCAAATTCAGTAAAATAGATTAAATCTTCCTTGGGACATGTAGGTTATTATAGAAAATTTATTCAAGATTTTTAGAAAATTTTTAAACCTCTCACCATGTTATTATCTAAAGATGTCCTTTTAATTTTGATGATAAATGTTTTGAATCTTTTTCTGAAATAAAATGATTACTTACTGAGGCACCTATTTTACAAACTCTTGATTGGTCTCTTCCATTTGAAATAATGTGTGATGCATCAAATTATGCAATATGAGCTATTTTAGGACAAAGAAAAGAGTCAAAACCCACAATTGAATTATACCACAAACTCATATGCTAGCAAAATTATTTCTGATGCTCAATTAAATTATACCACAATTGAAAAAGAGTTGTTAATTGTAATATTTTCATTAGAAAGAATTAGATCATATATTTTAGGAGCTAAAATCATCATTTATATTGATCATGTAGCATTAAAATATTTGCTTAATAAGAAAGATGCAAAGCCACATTTATTAAGATGGATATTATTGTTGCAGGAATTTGATTTGGAAATAAAAGATAAAAAAGGTTTCAAAAATATTGTTGCTGACCATTTTTCTAGATTGAGTGATATAGGAACAAATGCAACACCTTTACAAGATGCATTTCCAGATGAGCAATTGATGAGAGCTCAACATCAACTATCACCATGGTATGCACATATTGTTAATTTTCTAGTTTCTAAAAAATTCTAGAATAGTGGGAAAAGAATAGAAAAAATCATTTCTTTGCTAAGATTAGAAATTATTTTTGACATGATCCTGATTTATATTACTTGGGTAATGATCAAATTCTTAGGAGATGTGTTCCTGAAGAAGAATATTATAGCATTTTTAAAATGTGCAATTTATCTAACTGTGGAAGACATTTTTCTAGCAGAAAAACAGCTGCGAAAATTTTTCAATGTGGTTTTTATTGGCCTACAATAGTTAGAGATGTTATTGAATTCTGTAAAACATGCATTTCATGCCAATCTATAGGTAACTTAAATAAAAGAGATGAAATGCCTATGAGTATATGTTAGTTGTTGAAATTTTTGATGTATGGGGTATAGATTTCATGGGTCTATTCCCATCAGCTGAAAAATATAAATATATCTTGTTTGCTATTGATTATGTGTCTAAATGGGTGGAAGCTATTCTTACTAGAACTAATGATCATAAAATCGTGATGAAATTTGTGCAGGAAAATATTTTTTTAAGATTTGGATGTCTTAGAGTGATTATTAGTGATGGAGGAACACATTTTACAAATAGACATTTTAGGGAACTATTGAAAAAAAATGGAGTACACCATAGAGTAGCCACTCTATATCATCCTCAAACAAATGGGCAAGCTGAAGTAGCAAATAGAGAAATTTAGAGAATTTTGAGAAAAATAGTTAGACCAAATAGGAAGGATTGACCCACAAAACTACAAGATGCATTATGGGCATATAGAATAGCTTATAAAAATCCCATAGATATGTCTCCATTTCATCTCATTTTTGGGAAACCATGTCATTTCCTGTGAAAATAGAACATAAAGCATTATGAGCTATAAAAAACTTATGTATAGATGAAAAATCAGTTGGTGAGCATAGAATTTTTCAACTACATGAATTAGAGAAGTTAAGGAATGAAGCTTACGAAAATCATAGAATTTATAAAGAAAAAACTAAAATCTTTCATGATAGGTACATCAGCAGAAAAATTTTTGAAGTTGGACAAAAAGTATGGTTATATGATTCTAGATTGAAACTATTTCCAGGAAAATTGAAATCAAAATGGACAGGACCTTATGTGGTGGAAGAAATATATGATCATGGAGCTGTAATGATTAGAGATATTAAAAATGATCATAGTTTTAAGGTAAATGGATATAGGCTTAAACCTTACATAGAACATGAATGCCCAGTAGAAAAAGAGATTTTATTATTAAAAGAAATTCGAGAATGAGATTAATGTGTCCAGCTTGAGACATTAAACTCAGCGCTTCATGGGAGGCAACCCATGGTTCTGTTTAAAATTAGTGTTTTACTTTTGTTGAATTTCGCAGCATCTATTGTTTTGTATTGTTTTCTTCTTTCAAGAAAAAAAAAAGAATAAAAGTGCAGGAGGAGGAGTGTAAGACGAAGTAGGAAATTGAAAGCGAGCCTGAGGTTATATGTTCCTGAACTTGATCCTTTATTATAATATTTTTCGTGCTTAATTTTATTTATATGCATACTTGATTGAAAATTACATTTTCTGTAATTTGTGTCATTGGGGATAATGTCAAATTTAAGTTGGGGGGTAAGGTGATGAAGATATTAAGTCTTAATGCTGTAGACTAAATAGGAACATGTGTTGACAATTTTTCATCATCTATAAGAGCAACTTTTCAAAAAAATATAGTGTTGATTTCCTAATTCTGTCAAAAATAACAGAAAACAGTGCAGAGTGTAGACTGTCAAAAACCAGCAGAAAAAAAAAATAAAAATAGTACGAAACTTGAAATTTTAGAGACCCTTTTCTCACATTTCAAACCCCTAGGCATTCAGAATTATTGTTATGAAAATGATAGTTTTGATTTATTATTTTTACAAATAGATTGTTGCTGAAAACATAACTGACAGAACTAAAACAGAGGCATAATTTTTAGAACTATCTAATTTTTACATCATATTATGTGTACGGGAAAATTAAATCAATTAGATTGATTGATACCAAAGGATATTAGGATGATTATTATTGAGTTAAGAGAATGATTGAATAGCCTGAAATGTTGGAATACTCCTTGGATACATTATAGATAACATGGATTTGATTTTACAGATTTTCCACTTCATGATCTTGATGGATAGAATTTACTTGATGAGAAAATTTGATTGATCATTTGAGTTTAATGGAGATACCCTGATCTATAGGACTTGTGAGGAGAAATCACTTGTTTTGAAAAATAGAAAAAAATGAGCAATGTGAAAAAAATTTGAAAATGAGAAACACTTGCTGCAAAATAAGTGGATAATGTGAAAGCCCTGGAAATGAAGAGTACACATGGAGGGTGTGAGACATCATTCTCATTGTCAAAATTTATTTACAAGAAAAGCTACTTATTCACCACAAAAAAAAAAAAAAGAAATATAGTGCAAATTTCAAAAATCAAGCCATAGGGAAGGGAAAGGTAAGATCAATATTATGCTTGGATGATTTTTGATAATTGGACCATCTTGTGAATTATATCCATAAGTAAAGAAGTGATAAAGATGTAGATTGAAGAAGTGAAATTTATATTGTTATTCCAAGGAGTGTTTAAACATTTAAGAGCTTGATATTTTTCTTCAATACTTGATAAAATAGTCCAAAATATCTAGAGGTTCATCATTTCTAATTGTATTTTGTGTGTTGAAATATGATGTTTGAAATTTCTAAATGATAATTATATTTTTAATTCCATTGCTAAGGGACTAGCAATGACTTAAGTTGGGGGGTGTGATAAGTCTTCATTATCATGAGTTAATAATTTAGTAAGATGATGTTTTTAGTCTTAACTCATGATAAATAGACTTATTTTTGTGCTAAATCATGAAAAGTGATTTCTAGTTGATTAATATGAATTTTTGCTTAATTACATGATTTTATAACTTTATTTTGTTAAGAGAAATGAAAAAAATATATTTAAGGAAAAGCAAAAAAAAAAATCCGTCGACCAACCGAGCCTGCTAGTGGGTTGGAGACCCAATCGGGCGGAGCCGCTGAGCGGCTAAGGACCGCGAGCTCAAGGCTCGAGCGGCTAAGGACCAGACCACGAGCTCGAGGCTCAAGCGGCTGGCGAAAAGGACCGCGAGCTAGGCGCTCAAGCGGCTGACGTGTGCGTCACTCTCCTTCCACGTCACCAGTGGCCAGCCGAGCGTGGGGCAAGGAGTGTTCGTACACACGCGGATGATTTGTACCTATTGATGGGTAAATAAGCGCCCGTAATATATGCGCATGAAACTCGCCTAGAAAATCGATGTGGGACTAAATGGCGCACCTTACTTTCTCCCGCATATTTTATAAATGACATAAATGCCCCTCAATAATCGATATAAAATGATCCTTATGACGTCATAAATTGAGGGCATTTTAATACTTATCTTATCTCTCCCTCTTTCTCTCTCTCGTAGGCAGACAACTAGCAAAGAAATCGTGATTTCCGGAGAGCGATTAAGCTGCAA
This sequence comes from Spirodela polyrhiza, assembly GCA_024713555.1. NCBI lineage: Eukaryota > Viridiplantae > Streptophyta > Magnoliopsida > Alismatales > Araceae > Spirodela > Spirodela polyrhiza. Next base: position 3,178,330 of record CM046544.1, on the reverse strand, counting down.
AAATCACCAAAAATTCAGCAAAAACTTAGTCAACGTGATTCGCGGAGCATCGTGGCCAAAATTGGTGTAAGATTCTGGACAAAACATCGCGAACTCAACGAAGAAATCATCTCCGCTTGATCGACGAACAAGTTGTTGTTGGGAAGAGGATGATCCGCCGGGAGAACAGTCGCCACCTCCTGAGAGTGTACCAGATGTGATAAAGGGCCTCCTCTCGTTGCGCTAACTTGAGGATGAAGCCCCTGAGACACGCCCCACCTCCATCTAGCACACCTCCATCGAGTGACAGTCGCCGGAGGGCTGCAAGTCACCATTTTCCATTCCGCCGGGTGACAGCCACTAGAAACAATTTGGCGATCCATTCCACCGATTTTGGGCTTCAAAAGAAGTTCTAGAGATCACCCACATCATCTTTGTCTAAGGAGAGCCTTGAAGGCTGTGGACATTGCACGATTTCTTTTCCGAACATGCAGAATTTTGGCGATCGCCGCCGCGAAGTCGGAACTCTGTTTTTCCTATTTTAAACTTTATTTTCATTTAAATTAGTAATCTTTGGCACGATTTCAACATCCAAAATATTTCGTACTTGAGTTACGATTCTTCGGGCTTTTACAGAACTAAATTTGATCTATTAATTTCACAGTAATCGCTTACGAAAGAATCGTAGGTCGGAACTCTATTTCTGCCCAATTCGTATTCTTCAAGCGCTGACGTCACCTGACGTCATTGCCTTATTTCCTTTTCGCATTTATTAAATAGATTATATTTATCATTCAGTTAAAAAAATCATAAAAAAATCATATTCCTTCAAAAAAATTCTGAAATATTACCCGATATTATATTACATCCCTATGATCGACTTAGAAATTTCCCACTATTTTTGGAATCTTTTATCGATTTATAATTGATTTATTTACTCTGATAAACATTTAAAATTCCAAGAATTGGTCCTTTCTAGTTTTATAAAAATTTTAAATTTTTGTGATTTATTATATAACGATTAATTCACATCACTAACCTTGACCCTAAGTGTATGAGGAAATAGCTTCATCTTAATAATTTTCAGTATAACTTGAGGAAGATTAACTATATCACATATCATATGAAGTTTTTCTAAATAATGAGGCTCCTCTAAATGTAATCTTTGAAAATTAGGAAACATTTGGAAAGTTCTTAGATTTATCTCGAATTTAATTGTTAGTGCTAATGAGACTCTAATATTGGATGCTCTTTGAAATGAATTAGGGATATAATAATTTTTCATGGCCATAGGATTATACTCGGTTTGACCTATACTACCTTCAAGATCCATTGAAATTAATTTTTCTTTCAGATTTTTAGTTTTGGATGAAATAGTGAGTGGGTTTCTAGTCTTAGATGTAAAAATCTTCTACCATGCATAAAAAAAAATAAATTTGAGGCAAAAAGTTTAATAACTATTGCCCTCCTTCAATTTGCTCATATCCTTGCCCTACTACTCTTCTTTCTCTTTTTTTTTTTGCAAAAGAAAATAGAAACAAGCGTTAAAATTTTATTTTTTGTACTCTAAGAGAAAAATAAAAAAATATAAAATATTATGTAATACATCCTTAGAAATGGTGCCAAAATTTGACCTGACTTAACTGTGATATAATAAATCGTGTAAATTTAAAATTTATAAAACTAGAAAATATAAATTTTTAAAATTCTAAAAGTATATTAAAATTAATAAATCAATTATAAATTGATAAAAGGTTCAAAAAGTATTTGAAAATTTCTTCATCGATCACAAGGATGTAATATAATATGGGTAATATTTAAGAATTTTCCTAAAAGAATATGATTTTCTATAATTTTTTAACTAAATGATGAGTATAATATATTTAACAATTTACAAAAAATGAAATAAAGTGATGACATCAAGGTGACATCAGCCATTGGAGCCTTGAGCTCTCGGTCCTCAGCCGCTCACAGCTCCTGCTCAACTAAGCCTTTGACCCGCTTGTGGGCCCAATTGGCTAGTATTTTTTTCACTTTTTATTTTACTTTTTTTCATTTATCTCAAAAATAGGATTATAAATTTATATAATATTGTGTAATTAATCAAGAAATCATATTAACCAACTAGAAATCACTTTTCACAACTTAGCACAAATATAAGTCTATTTATCATGAGTTAAGGCTAAAAATATTATATTACTAAATTATTAACTCATGATAATGAAGACTTATCAATATCAAATTTGCAATAGTATTATCGTGTGTTTTAAAAAATGATAAGTACTTGAATTAACTTTCTGATTTTATCTCTTGAGAAAAAATAGAAATATATTAGAGGATGATGCCCTATAAGTAAAGGAACTCAAGGAGATAAAAAAAAAATATTCCACTTTTATCTATTACAAAAAATCTCTCTCACAATCAAGAAACATCAATGCGGAGCTTCAAACTCATACATACTACAACATCCTTTTTCATCAACGATTGGTGATCAACAAAATGTTTGAATCTTTCAAGGAGGCTCTTCATGAGGCCCTAAGGTAACTAGGTAGTGAGGGGAGAGTGTTTTTGGGCAAAGGCATGAGGAGCTCTAAGGCCTGGTTGGCCAAAAAGGGGTTGGATCTTAGTAGAGATCAAACTTGAGTTATTGGGCTGCTAATCTTGTGAATTTCAGTATGTATTTCTGAGGAAAATAGTAAAAAATTAGTAGGAAGGATCCTTCGAGATTAGAAGTAGCTAGGTGAGGGGTGAACTAGTGTAAAAAGATTGTGTCTCTTCTGTGAGGGAGAGAAAATCCTGAGATAATCTGCTAAAGGAGAGAAAAAGAAAGCCCACATGTAGATAATCACGAAGAATAGTGTTAACATGTGTGTCGACACATCTATGATTCAAAAATAAAATCTAAAGTTGTAGAAACACCAGTTCACCCCCCCTTTTAATATTTCACCTAGCCCCTGATCTTTCAATATAGTCTTCAATGCATGTAGAAAGAATTAACATAGGTAAAATTTTGCAAACCGAAGGTAGATGTATCATTTGCAAGAATAGAGGTAGCTCTCATAGACTTTTGTGATCATCTCTCTCAGCAGCTCAAGATCATGGAGATTTTAAATCCCTCTTACATGGAAAAGAAAACATAAACACACAATAGAGCACACACGAAAAAAAAAAAAAATTAAAATGAGAGTAATTACTAGGCTTATGTGGGGGAGTTAAGAGAATTCTCAGTTTCATAGGATGACTTCTTAAAATTGATTGAGATTGGTGGAGAAAGTGGATCATTCTCTACATAAGGTTTCAATCTCTGTCCATTCACTTTTATTTGCTACCCTATTTTTGGATCCTCAATTAAAACAACACCACATTCAAAGACTAATAATAATAAATGGACCATCCTATCTAGATTTTAACTTACGGGATATAGTTTGAACCTTGAATTATAAAGCCATACTCTTTGATTTTCTTTAAATTCTCTTCTTCTCAAGTTTTTGTCATGAAATGCTTTCATCTTAGCTTTATAAATCCTAGAATTCTCATATGCCTCATTTTATATCTCATTTAACTCATACAATTCAAGTAGTCACTTTTTTTCAACATGATCAATAGATAAATTCAATCTTTTAATCACCCAATATACTCTATACTCTGGCTCTATGGGAAGATGACATACCTTACCAAAAATTAATCAATATGGTGACATGCCTAAGAGAGTTATCCTATATGCCCATAGAACACCATATTATCTCCTACACCAATCCTTTCCATTAAGGTTATAGATTTTCTGAAAAAAGATTTTAATCTCTTTATTGCACACTTTTACTAGTCCATTAAAAGTGGATGATAAGGTTTAGTTATCTGATGATGAACTCCATATCTTTTTAATAGGGTCTTAAATTGGTAGTTGTTGAAATGTGATCCTCCATCACTAATGATAGCCCTAGGACACCCAAACCTTAGAAAACTATGTTGCTCAATAAATTTAATCACCACATTTCCATCATTGGTTCTAGTGGGAATAGCTTCTATCCATTGAGATACATAATCTATTCCTATCAAAATGTATTCATATCCCTCTGAATTTGGGAAACGTCTCATGAAATCAATTCCCCACATATTCATATCCCTCTGAATTTAGAAAAGGTCCCATGAAATTAATTTCCCATGAATCAAAGATCTCTACTTCTAAAATTAGCTTAAGGGGAATGTGATCTTTCTTACTCAAATTATTGACTACTTGACATCTTAAACACTTAAAAGAAAAATCATAAGAATCTCTAAATAAAGTCGGCAAATAAAACCCACATTGTAAAACCTTTGATGTAGTAATTTCAAAGGAATAATGGCCTCCACATGGTGATGAATGACAAAACTCTAAAATTTTTCTTTGTTCCTCCTCGAGCACACATCTCCTTTAGATTTGATCAACTCCTAAATAGAATAATTCAGGTTCTTCCCAATAATAATGTGATAATGTTTTAAAGAATCTTTTCCTCTCATTATATTCTCAATCTAAAGGCAACATTCCCTTAGCAAGATAATTCACTATATGTGTGTACCCAGGGGTTTTCCTAACTTGAACTTCTAAGATATGTTCATAAGGAAAGGAATCACTAATGGGCAGTGAGTTCGCTACAATCATCATTAATAAATGATCAGCCACTACATTCTTAGTTCCCTTCCTATCCTTTATCTCAATATCAAATTCCTATAAAAGAAGTATCTACCAAATAAGCCTAAGTTTAGCCTCTTTCTTTTTAAGTAATAACTTTAAAGCTGCATGATCAGGAAAATTAATAATTTTACTACCTAATAAATAAGACAAAATTTTTTAAAGTAAGAATAATAGTTAGTAATTCATTTTTATTAGTTAAATAATTTACATGAGCATCCACCAAGGTCTTACAAGCAATAATAGATGACCATTAGCTTTCTTATTGATTCTTTGCCTAGGATTTTGCCCACTGCAAAATCTGATGCATCACACATTAGCTTGAATGATAGGGCTCCAATCAAGGGCTTGTAAAATAGGAGCTTGAATTAGTGCATCTTTAATTCGATTAAAAGTATTTCTAGCATCATTATCAATAATAAAATCAACATCTCTAGAAAAGAGATTAGTTAAGGGTTTAAAAATCTTTGCAAAGTCTTCAATGAATCTCTTGTAAAAGCCCATGTGGTTGAGGAACCCTCTAAGTAGATACTTGTTCACTTTGATTTTGGACTTGTTTACCTTCAGCCCTACCTCCAGCTCCCACTTGCTCACTCGATGTCTCAACATTATTCCTTCCTATACCATGAAATGAGATTTTTCCTAATTCAATACATGATAATTTTGGATACATATTTGTAGAACTTATGTTACTTTAAATAAACACGTATCAAATGATGGATTAAAAATTGAAAAATCGTCCATTAAAATTTCTAATTCATCTCTCACTAAATCAGTAAACATAGCATTCATGCATCTTTGAAACATAGTTGGAGCATTACAAAGACCAAATGGCATTCATCTAAAAGCAAATATTCCTTCTGGACATGTACAAATCATCTTCTTTGTCATCCACATGAATATTAATTTGATTATACCTTGAAACCATCAAGAAAAAAATATAATTTTAGCCAGCCAATTTTTCTAAATTTTGATCAGCAAAAGGCAAGGGATAATTATCTTTGTTAATTACTAGATTTAGCTTCCCATAGTGTATACATACTCTCCAGCTGGTGGCCAATCTAGTTTGCACTTCTTCCCCATGATCATTTTTTTCCACTATTATGTTGTTGTTCTTTAGTACCATGTGGACTAGACTTACCTAAGGATTGTTCAATATTACATATATCACATCCACTTTAAGCAATTTCAAGATTTCTTTTTTAACACTTCTAACATATGAGGATTTAAGTGCCTTTTGATTTTCTCTTGATGGTTTAGAACCTTCCTCTATAAATATTCTATGCTCACACACTTTAAGAGGTACCCCTTATATATCATCAAATGACCATCCTATTGTTGCCATATTTTCCCTCAATATATGCATGAGTTTTTACCTCTTGTTCAGATGTAAGGCTTGATGATATAATAACTAGTAAAGTCTTCTTAGGGCCTAAGAATGCATATTCTAATGAAGAGGGTAAAGGTTTTAGGTCTGAATTTGGGGCAACAAAGGGTTTTGAAGGTTCTAATAGTTCTTCTTTTTGCTCAACTCCACAAATTGCAAAGTAATTTTCTCCTAGTTGATCATCATCATTAAGAACATCACAAATATCAACGTCTTCATGGCTAACACTAGGATATTTCATTAATCTCGAAATATTCAGTTCTACCTTCTCTTCTCCTACCCTTAATAATACTATCCATTTTTGTCATTCTATTATAGTTTTGGTTATGGCTAAAAAGGGTCTCTCTAAAATTATGTGTTATACTCCAATTATTAGGTATTTCCATATCAGCCATAGTAAAATCAATGAGAAATGTGCATTATTCTACCTTAATCGTCACATCTTTTAACACACCATATGGTTGCTTAATAGATCATTGTGCAAGTTACAATTCTAAGAGGACGCCCTTAATCTCCAAATTTAAATTTATCATATAAAGCTTTTGGCATGAGATTGACACTAGCAACCAATCTAATAAAGATCTATAAAAATGTGTTCATCTAATATCACAAGTAATTAAGGGTGCACTAGGATCTTTCTTTTTCTCAGGAATTTGATTTAACATAATAAAGCTAACATAATGGTGCACTAGAATAAGTTGACTCTCTTGGGTTTCTTATTAGGAGTACAAAGTTCCTAAACATATTCAGAAAATGAGGGAATAAATTTGATCGCTTCTTTTAAGGGAGTGGTTATTGTTGTTTCCTTGAAGGTCTCTAGGAGTTTACTATTTTTGATTGGAGATTTAGAAGATTTTAGAGTTTTTAGAAAAAAAATCAGTAGTTGATAGTTTTCAAGACTCATGGGTCATAAAAAACTTTTTATCTTCTCTAACATGTAAGACACATGGACTAAGTTTAATATCCCTCCTTTTTCATCCCTCTCATTTTATCTTTCATCTAGATAGAGATTTTTTTATTTCTAACCATCAATGAACGATTCTCAAGTGTTCACTCCCATTATATCTCTGTGGATGCAATTTTCATTAGTATACCTATTTCCCTAATTCAATAATTATCTTTGATCTTTCTCATAACAGAATAAATAGAACTTTCTTATTGCTTCACTAGATTTCACACCTTTGATCCTATTAGTGACCTTCCAGAAACACAACAAAAGAAAGCAATTATGCCCCTTACATGAAAATGGCAAGTAAATACAGAATAAATTGATCTTAAATTTAGAAAAATTTATTCAACTAAAGGTAATCTTGAATAACATAGAATTATGATTAATCACATTTTTCAAGCTTATTGAGATTTAATCACATGAATCACAGTTTTCTTATTAATATTGTATGATTAGGCTAGAAAATTTTCCACTTTTTGGGTGTCACTGTTATCTTTCACTGTGTAATTATACTTCATTCCAGTACACATGCTATGATATATGGTTCAATTATATGGAAATGTAGTTAATTGTTAAATATTCGAATTTAAGGCACTGATTGGGTAAAATAGATTTCAGCTGGCGTGTTGTTTGGCTCAATGGCTTGTAAACCAGCCTTCTTAGTTGTTTGGCTCATTCTGAAAACCAAAGAAAATCAAATAAGAATTTCTTGATACAGTTACGCTGGAACTTGTGTTTTCAAAGCCCAAAGGATGGAAGCTTCAAAACCTGAGGCAAAAGGCCAATCGACTTTGGCTAGACTTCAACCATTTTACTAAATAAAGAAAGGAAAGGAAAGGAAATAGATGGTACGATGGTGACCAATGTAAGAGATGACTTGTCAGAGAGCTCAAAGAAACTAAAAATGGCCGGAGAAAAGGAAATCCGTAAGTTTTTGTCTAATGAAAGCAGCTGCTCAGATTCTAATGAGGATGTTTGACCAAAAAAGGCCAGTCCTCAATAAATAGGCAGTCAGTTAAGGCAAGACATGTCGAAGAGTAGAAGTAGCAATCCGTCCGGTAAAAACTTAATGAACAATTACATTGACTGCTGTGCAGCTGAAACCGCGGTAGAGGCTAAATGAGCACTGCTACACGCAGCTCAAGACTAAGATTACGCAATCACAAATACGAGAAAAAGTAGACACTTCTGGTACGAGAAAAAATAGTCTCTTCTAGTCTTATGAGTTCAGGCTTGAACCCATTGTGATTGTTGACGATGGAAGCTGTAAATTATTGAAATAAACCTGTAGCAAGTTTTCTCACGTGTCAAAAATTTTGAGCATAAAATTTGGGATACTATTTATCCACTTTAAGGAGGCTGTCAATAAGAACACATTTATCTGAGTAAAATAGACACTATTTAAAAAGTACATTTATTCGTTTCTTATTCTTAGAAAACAAACTGCTTATTTCATAATTCTTGAGCAGTAATTTGTTCAATGTACTGCACAATCACAACATTGGTTGACACACCAGTAGAAATCATCAATGGAAATAAATGCTAATTGATAGCATCTTTTGGTGCCGAATGGTGACATTCATGCCCTTGAAAAGTGTTTTGGGCCTGAATGGATGAAGAAGATACGCCCACATGTGAAGTCGACCCATGGTTGCTTGCTTGACATACTCTAGACAATTTCACTTCGTTAGTTTGGGAAAAAAATATAACGAAAATACTTCATTCGAATAATTTTCATGTGATTTTTAGAAGGTTAATGAGGCTAAATTCTTGAAGAGGAAGCATTATATTCTAATGAAAGGAAATATTCAAGTAATTCTGTAATCTACCCAAGGTGTATTCCAAGAAGAGGGAGAAACAAATTGCAAAATATAACCTGATCATCTTAGTGAAGGAATCTGGATGCTGTCCTTTAGTTTTGTCCCACACCTTCAGTACTCCATTCTTGGGGATAGATACATGATAGAATGTTTGCCCTTCTGGAAACATCAACAAACCCTTACGAGTTTGGCCTGAATTTGGATCTATTTCCTGCAATGCACATGTAAAGTGTAGATTAGAGGATACTGTAACTTCATGATGAAGAATCCAACATAAAACTAGAGAGATGCTTTACCTTGTTGATTTGAGGAATACAAGCTCCTTTATTGGTAGATGTGGTGGACTTTACGTTCATCATTTGGCATTCAGTTTGCTCCTTTTGAAGTTTGATGTATGATAACACTTCTACCATTGACCTGAATTTTCGGTGCAGTCCCTTCTGATAGTAATACTATAAAAAATAGTACATTTTCATCAATGAAAAAGATTATAGTGCTCTATCATTATTAAGGAAAAAAATACCAAATAACTCTTCAAAGTTTTGATTAAAATAACATAGCAGGTGTTTCAACATATGTAAATAAAATTAGGAGAGCAAATGTGTTGATTGGCTAGTTTGTAGGAGGTTCGTGGAAAGTCTTGTGTGTGTGGTAACTTTAAGAGGTTTTGGCAAGTATACTACAGAGCAGAAGTAATGGTTTTTAGTAATATAGCTTATAGGAAAAGTTGATTTCGACAACAAGAAACTATACCACTTAGAATGATAAAATAAGATGAATAAAACAAAGTGCATTAGAAAAGTGAAAGGACTACCCTAGAAACCAAACATAGATCTATTTGGATCCTCAAGTCCCAGTCTAGGTAGGAAAATTTATGAGCTTTTAATTGTGGATGATTTACAATTTAGAACAAGAATTTGAGATGTCCTAAATTCTATGATAAAAATGTAATATTGCATGAATTTTCCACTATATGAACTCCAATGAAAAAGTGTCATCAAACCAAAGAACATAAACTTATTGGAAATTTTGAATACAATGATAGCTGAAAATAATTTAAACAAGTGCTTTCGAGAGCAAGAAATTAATATAATGTGGTACATAGTGAACAAAGTAATATTAAGCTTTTTTTAAGCGAGCCTCAAATTGAGGTCTTTAATGGTAATGACCTAAACATTAGATATCTCAATCCTTTCTCATGTAAATATTAGAATATTATCAACACATTGGAAAAATACAAAAAATTGATGGGAATAATGAAGGTATATTTCTAGGATATTAAAATAACTTTTGAGCTTATTTAATTTTCAACTCAAGAACTGTTGTTGGGTAATCAATTGACATGAAGTTTACTAGAGATAATAGTAACAAAGATTCCAACAGTTGAAAACGAAAGAATACATATTGATTAAATAAGAAGCACAATTTCTTGAAATCAATAATTCCACAAGGAAAATGATCTGATAAAATTTTGAAATTGTTTAAAAGTCTTGTAAAGAGAGTAATTTGAAAATATCATAATAGCATGTTCAAATGAAGAAAAAGCCTTTAAAAGAAAAATTCATACATTGATAGTTCAAATATATGTTCATGGTATAAGTATGAAATGGGGGAATTGATAGAAATCTCTCCTTAATTGCATTATCAAACTTGGCTTGTATCAAAGCGAAAAATCAATTCATCAGAAACCTAATAGTGTCATGATACCATCACACTTTATAAATGATCACATTAAATTTAGGAACTTAGTGACCCAAAATCTGTGAATCAAATTAATTATTTTTTAGTGATTTCAAGCTTTCTTAAAATACAGTTGACAAGAAACATGAGTAGAACTTGTGTTATATTTGAAGATGCTTAGTTTCATGGTCATAAGAGAAAGAAGAATATGTTTTTATATCAACAATAGATGTAAAAATTTCTCACTGAGAGTTTGTATTACTCAGAAATCCTATGGACGAAATCAAAATTGAAGATTATAATATAGTTTAATAAGATATTTATTTCTGTGACATCATCAACAAAACTTGGCAAAGAATCTCTTTGCTCATTCCAACAATGAAGCTCATGTTGAGATGATATTTACATGTATTTTTTTGATAATAAACATCAGCCAATTAACATCTTTATTAGGTCTTTATGTAATTGAGTCGATATTTCCAAAGAATAATAGTTAGGATGTGCAACGCTGATGAGGTATGGTCTATCCACTAGAGAAACTAGCACTGAATTTTATACTTATGTCATGTTATTTAATTTTCATATATTTGTATTAAATAATCAATTTTCTATATATTCTGATTTGATGAAATTTGAATGTTTAATACTAATATGCTATGAATCATGCATGTTTCTCTGAATTTGAGATATTGATTGCATTGAAATGCAATAATAAAATTGAGTTGAAGGTAATTGAATGTAGAAAATCAATAGTGAATAAATGGATAGAAATTTGAACTTAAAAACAATTAGAAAATAATTCATGGGATGATTAGATAGTAGGTTTAACTTAAACTGAAAAACTTTAGATAGTAGGTTTAACTCAAATTGAACAAGTAGAATTGGGCAATGATTCAATTTTCAATACCTATAGTTGCATAAGAGATCAGACACTTTCTTGCACAATGAGATGTTTCATGATCAAGCCCTTATATGCTTATTATTAAGAGTCAAATGTAGTTGAGCAGTTAACTTATTGGTCATTCAATCAGAACTAAAAGTTTAGTACAGCACTCTCACACCAGTATTCAATTTCCTGTACACTACAAAATAATTTGCAAATCAAGATCTTTGATGTACCCATTAATTTCCTCTACATTTTCTGTTCGATTGGAAGCCCCAAAACAACCTTCCCACATTTCTTCAAAATTATGTCCTACCCTAGTCATAAACATAATTGTAAATGAACTTTGTGGTTGAGTAGGTAAGGTATAAAAATGGTATTAGTTTTAGAGAGGTTGAACCTTGATTGATACTCAAATTTCAGACTAAGTAAACTTGATCATAAAAGATTATTACATAAAGTTTTCCAACTCACATCAATTGTGATAGTTCCATTTACTACATAGAAAAATTATGAGGTAAATCTTGTGTAAGAATGGTTGAGGCTACATTAAAACCTATAAACGGAGCATATATGCCATTAGAGGTAAAAATTACATTAGGGAGTTTAGAATTTGCAATATTTGTGAAATGAGATAGAAACTTGTTTTAGATAAATGTATATTCTACTGATTGTTGTTCTAGTTAGGAATATTAGGAGAGCAAAGACTAGCACAATAATCTAAACATAGTGCGAGGCTGTTGTTAGTTTTTTCATAGTTAGAGAAGTAAATTTCTTAGGGAAACATTGTAGGAAATTAATATGTTAAGTTTTTTAGTGCAAATTTTTTCATGATTAATAATGAAGTAAAGGTGATGAGAAAAAGTTACTCCTTTGAGATGTTTAAAGGGGTACTAAAAATCCATTTTAACAATAATTTCGAATCAAGGACAACTGATTCGGACATCATCCATTAGTATGGGTAATAATGACAATGCGAATATTAAAAAAATCATAAACATGTTGGAAAAAATATTCATGTCAATTTGATGGATGTGATGGAATTGGGCTCTACACAATAGTCAAAGTTGTATATTATCTCCACACTAGAAAAATATGGGTGCTGAAAATGACTAAGTTGCCGCAACCTTGTTACTAACATTGTCAATTGCATGGATGTGGGCAATACTAGTCAAGAATGAGGGTAAAAATTTAACTTGAGCAATTCTCATCAAATAAAGAAAGTTACAATGATTGAAGTTAATTCAGTACCTTTGAAACAAACAATGATTGAATCATGAGAAGAGTTTGCCTTAGACTAGAAACTCCAATGATTTGAGTACCCAGCAATGGAGTTCTCAAATGGTGACTAAACAAGTACAGCTTGAAATAGATACATCAATCTTTTGCTAGTGAGAACAAGTATTATGATGATTGAAGGCAATGATCATTTTAAGAGAGAAACATTAGGTTGTGCAAGCAAGCCTAGTAGCCAGTGGCTTAGTTTCCTTAGGAAAGAACACTACGGAAAACACATATTTCTTGAGAATTCAGTCCCTTATGAATTGGAACTAGTGGATCGTTGTTTGCTTAGTAATGGCCTTCAGGAACATCTGTCGAAATAGGAAGCGCCAAGACTGAGGGTCGGTTACAACACTTCTACAAAGAGAATGATGATGATGTAGGTGAAGGGAAGAATTCTTCATAATCGTTCCACAAATCGCAAACGTATCATCCCTTTTTTCAAAATTATTGAGGAAGACCCTGAGTATAGCAAAAAAAAAATGTTGTCACGACTATTATATATACTGCAATTTTATTGTGAGCCGAAGGTGGGATTCCCCGAAGTCTCAAGTTGTCTGGAAATGTTTTTGCATCCCCAACCCTAGTACCTACTTAGACAACTACCTGAACCAGTGGTAAAGCTCATCCGAGTCTGTCAATGAGTCCGTACAAATTCAATACCGTCACCCCGCCCTCATGTAGCTAGGCCCAACACTCCCTAGAATCGTTATATGTCTCGACGAAGAAATCTTTGAACATAATTGTATCAGAAACATATTGACAGGCATTACCTGAGAGAAAGGAACATGAAACTATAAAACAAGATGCTCAGAAAATTAATTAACACGTAAGAGGAGTATCTCCACGAAATAAGGTGGTGGGTTCAGAGGAGTACCCTGTCGATTTTACCAATTGATCTACCCGATTTCCTCTCGATGTCCTCGTAGTACCAGTCATCGGGCAACCATGTCGGTGGGGGCTTTACCTTGGTCGTCCGGGGAATCAGTGGTGTGATAGAAAAGCATGAGTTTCCTTCCCCACTTAGTGGCTGCATAGCCTGCTCTGACCCTGATATTCGTCCAGCCATGTTTGACGCCAACGTTCGGCCTCCATCTGGTTGATTATCCTCCACGCCATACCCACGGCTTGGGACGTCCAATTTGGTCTCCCTAATAAGCATTTCGGATGGGTAAGGATCGCAGGATACCACTGAGGGCCCCATCGTCACTTCCGGCCTTGGTGCAAGAGGTTGAGGAGGCTCTGGGCGGGTGTCTATTGCCGAAGCTACGTCATCGGGAGTGCCAGGGTCCATGGTGCACGTTACGTCGTGCTCCCAGGCGTTCACAGTGCAAAAAATGAGGGTACGGTAGATGGAGCAGGAGCCCCCACCGGGAACTGCAGGGCGATGCTGACGGCGAATGGGCTATGATGGGAGTGACGGAAGGTTACGCTAGGGTTTTGGGGGGGAAAGAATGAAGAAAAAGGAGAGGAACGTTTCTCCCCTGCCGAGGAGTGTAAACCTCTGTGCGCCGGCCTTGCCAAGACAATAACTACGCATCGGTTCGTGGGTGATGTCGGATCCTGGTGGCTGTCTGTCTCTTCACGATCTTTTTTACGTAACCCAAATCCTTGGAAATGAAATGATCCGACATTTGTGCAACCGAAGGATTCCGTGCCTTTTCGTTTCTCCAGCACGGTTCCCAACACAGACAAGGCTTACGTTTGTCCTAGTCAGACTCGCCATCAACACGCTTGCCGTCCAACACGCTTGCCGTAACGTTTCTGTACTCGCATTGCACACATCCATTTCCCTTGACATCTTTGTAGTACACTAGTTTTGTCATAATACGTTTCCTAACAATATCGCGTATCATGTTGGTCCATGCTACAAAGGCAGCCCGTTAACCTCTACGGTTTGGTATCCAAACCCTTGTTAGGCCTCATCTAGCGAAACTGACATGAGTCAAGAAAATTATCCTTATCCTTTGTCTTCTCTTCGTTTTCTTAGAAAGTCCAGGCAAGAGAGACGGTGCGAAGGATGGTTCATCGATCTGTTTTTCTTTATCTTCTCATCAATGGAGAAAGATGACACGGAGGATGGCTCCCGGACCCGTTTCTGTTCCTCTTCTGATATGAATGAATGGAAGAAGATGGCAAGGAGGATGGCTCTCCGAGCTGTTTCTCTTCCTCTTGTCGGTATGAATGAATGGAGAAAAATGGCGCAGAGTATGGTTCCTGAATCCGCTTCTCTTTCTCTACTCAGCAAGAGCAAACGAAGGAAGACAGTGCAGCAGATTGTTCGTTGAGCTTTTTCTCTCTTTCTCTTCTTTTTCTTCTGCAGCAAAATTGAAGTGGTCGTCGTGATCATTCTCTTTTGCCCCTCTATCCTTTCCATCATGATCTCACGTCTGTTTCGCAACCTTTATCCCTATTTTCCCACATTATCCCTTTTTTGTTTCTACTTTTTCATTCCTTATTTTCTATTGCAATTTTCCGTCTGTTTTCTCCTCCGTTTCATATTTTCCACCGTGATCCTCTGTTTATTTCTCCTCTTCTCTGTCTACCTTCAACGTATGCTCGTTATTTTCTGTCACAACCTACATATTCTCTTTTCTTCCATCTATTTTCCTTTGTTCATGCCTGGAGAGTCTCCAAGACATCTTTCCCATTTGCAAAAGGCCTAAGCTGCATTCCACAACCCCGAACACCTGCCACATCAGAAGATTAACTACTGCTTGGCATCTTGAAAGGCCTCATCCTCATCGGCCTTCTTCTGCAGCTAGCCATTATACGCTTCAAGAAGATGACAGTACAATTGAGTTGAATGTTTTTCATTCATTTATGTTGCGAATGAAAATGAGAAATAATTCTTGAAGTATTTATTACATGGTTGAAAGTTTCACTAGAGCTCTGAATCCGGTGGATAAATAGACTCATAGAACCTATGCTATAAGATTCTTAGAGAGGTTGATGGAGTCGATTCTGCAGTATGTTGCTAGAGATCCTAGAAATCTAATTGAGTGATATAGAGTCACAAATTTTATATCGTAAAGGGTGCTAAGCCCGTAAAAATAGTTGTATTCTTGGAACAAGAGTCTTGAAACTAAAATAATGATTCATAAGTGGACACGCCTGGGTGCGGCCGAACGACTCTGAAATGATGTGTCTTTACTTTTCTTACTTTCGTCAAGATTCATTTTATTACAATATTTTGAAAATAAAAACAATAAAAATGATTATTAATATATTAAAGGTTGATTCATCTCATCAATGGCTTAGATGAAGAACATTTTCAGGATGTAGCAATGTTTCAAAGGAGGTGAACTGTGGACTTTGAAGATACTATTGACGTAGATAAATAATACATAGGAAAGGAGGCTACAATATGTCATTTTTAACATTGGCATGGAACTGCAAAACACAATACAATGCAACCTGTGTGAAGGCATTGGATGTCAGGCCACACTAAGATCAAATAGATAGGTTGAATTGATCCAGTACTTTTTTATGTACGATTAAACTCTTCTAAATTTTCTTAAACTTCTATTATAATCCTGGATTCCTTTCATCTCCTAGATCATGATCTTGAGGACATCAAGAACTTCCTTGTCGATTACACTTTCGTAAGAATATCTAGCTCTTTGCTTTTGATTATAGTGTGCTTTGTTTTCTTAGAATTTCAACTAAAACTATCATTAGATTCACTGTTGAAGATAAGCAAAAAGCTGATTACAGGGATCAATTATATTATTAAATTATGGCTTAATCTCAAAATTTATTTCAGTAATCAAGAATTTACTAAATTTTTTTAAGATAATAATGAAGAATTCAATCAATGCTGGATTGTGATGAAGTGAAAATTTGTGCTTAATTTTTCGCTTCCTTTTGCATGTGGAAACTATCTGAATGTTGAATACTTAAATTTTTAGTGAAGTGAATTAATTTTTTATTTATATTTCTCATCAGCTCATTATCATTGTTGGAGCTGCCTTTATGCTCCTCATGATTTGAACTTATGCCTCTTGTTATCATGCATTACCACTTTTTGATGTTTGGTTCCTTTCTTCTTAAATTTGACTGGCTAAACATGTAGCAGCGCTTACCAACCATATAGAGGACAAAATCAGACCCAACTATTAAACGAAATGCCAAACCCCTAATTCATCTTTGGGAGGTCAAACTATCTTATGGTGATGATGCCTCTTCCTTACTGCTGAAACTTTGATCTCGAAGGAGAATACAACAAACTAGACATGTTATCAGACCTTAGGTGTGATTATTCATGATTAAGAATAGCTTTTCAGTTGTTGTTGATTTTGTCTCGAGTACCTCTCTATACCAGCATTGATCCTATCACTAGAATACTTCTTATGTTCCTTTGACATTTGATCTTCTCTAGTGATCTTAACTTTTTGATTTGAGCCACTCCAGCTTTCTATAGAATAAAACTCATTTCAATGTCAAATACTATTGCCAAATCAATGTATCAATGAGCTGCAGTGGGAATGAATTTTAAGTGCTTTGAAGCTGCCTAATACTACACAAATGGAAAAATTTGATTGAAATAACTACTTTGATTGGCCTAAAACTATTGAACGAAAATGAAAGGAAGAAGAGAGCCTAATCACCAATTTCTCAAAGGTTACAACAAGTAGACTCTGAGTTTATAGTGTTTGATAGACTAGGTTATAGGATGATGGGATGATTATTGAATGCAATGATCTTTAAAGTTAGAACTTGTCTATATATTTGATAATATCTCATTTTTTATATGTAATGTGATGTAAAAATGATATAATGTCGCATTAATTTTGTGAAAATAATTTAGAATTGATAATAAATATGCTATTATTATTTTAAAGTGAAATTTAGTTATTTTTCATGAATTATTTAAAGTTAAAATAGGTTCTCTATTATTTTATAAAATAAATAAATGAAAATAAATAATAATTATTAAAAAATTTGGTTGTTGGTGCACCACTTTGTGGGCCCATTGTGGACCATACTGGGCTCACCACATCTAATATTGAGCCTTACTAAGCTTACCATTACATGGCCATGGATAGTGAGGACTAGAGTTTGGGTACACTAGGCACACATTCAAGTCTTGGTTTGTTGCTCATTACTAAGCCAATGCAAGACTGTCCCAAGGCCCATTGGGAGCTCAAGCATTATTGTGGTCCAACCCTTAGGAGTTGATGGGGAAATCCTATCAACGCATTAAAGTGTGATATGATGACATAAAGTAACTAATGTGGGACTAACTTTTTTCACCTATTTTTTAGGATTATTTAAGAGCATTGGATCACTAAATGACTTGATCCGATGATTGAGAATGTGCCACATTACATAAGTCAAGCAGCAGAGCAACTCAAGTTCGAACCTTAGAATGTAGACGTATTTATGAAGATTTTAGGAAGCGTTAGATCATTGTAATGTTTTAATCAAAGGACGTAGAGAGCACCACATTGTCTCACCTTTTTGCCAACACAAAAAAGGTTCAAATCTGAGCAGATGTATGATCGAAAAAATGCATAGAGCACCACAAACCCCTAGGCATAAGTGAGAAATATGATGACATAGAGCGAATCAATTGAATAACAAACAAGTGTCATGTGACCAGTGTTGATGCCCTTGGGCATGAGTTTTAGTATTAAAATTAATGAGAAAATATATTATTAAGATTAGATTTTATCCACAAGATTACTATAAACGCTTGATACATTTTATGTATTAAATATATTATTTATCTTGTGATATTATACTTAACCCATTAAACAAAAGGATTAAACCTTGAGATTAATTTCTTGATAAATAGGTAAAGTGTCACATTTATGAGAATAAATATTTATTTAAAAACAAATATTTAAATAAGCAAATGATAGTTATCTTTTTAATTCATTTATCTATGATTATTTGACCACTTAACCATTTAACAATTAGTCAATACATTATGAAAGAATAATGAAAATGATTCAAACATTAAATAAGCTATACTAAGTCTCAAACCAAAAATATGGATGGTGACACATTGGCTGCTCATGTGGATGATAACTTGTGAAAATTATATGTTAATGTGTCATTAAATCAAGGAGAATAATACATATTTGAGAATTATTTCACAAGTTATCATGTTAATTATTTTATTTTTCATTTTAATGAACCTCGTGAAATCTATATTTAAATTGATATTTTATGAATAAAAAGAAAATTGATGAGATTTTATTTCATATGTTGAAGCTTAATTCTCATTTAGTCTATTTTTTTAAATAAAATTCTACTATGCTTACTTTTTATAATTTTTAATAAATTATTTATATTGAACTAAATTTGCTAGAATTTTTCTGAGAATTTTATGAATTAAATAAGAATAAAAAATAGTTTAATGGGCTCACTGGTTAGTGGGCCTATGTTGACCCAAGATCTCATTCATCTAATGTATTTCTAGTGTCATGATTTAACAAATAGAAGAGTGACACGTCATCAAAGGTCACGACTATTTGACGACATACAAGCGACCATATCACCTATCGACTATTGTGGATTGACGATGCACAAATCACACGATTCTCAACTTGACACATGGTGGGGACACATGTACAAATATCAGTTATTGTTTTATAAACTAAATATATTGTAATATGCATGTGGCTGGGGATATTTACAAATATAGATTATTGTCTGGTAAAATAGATAATATCCATTATTCTTAGGTGTAATGGCGAGAAAATCTGAAAAAATTGAGGAAAACTTGAAAAATTCAAGAAAAATCTGAAAAAGTCAGAAAAAATTCAGAAAAATAGAAAATCAAAACAGAATACTTTATTTGTGGATTTAGAGAATAAAAAGAATGGAAGAGGGAGAGAGGGCATCCTTTTTTAGTTTTTTTGAGTTGTTCTTGAGAGAAAATAATTGTTCTTCTTTTTCATGCAAAAATAGAGTTCCAAGGGATGCACCGCTGATTTTTGATCATTATTCTCTACCCTTCTCACCTTAAATTCATTCCTTTAAACTAGATGCAAGACTAGGAAGCACTACGTAGAGGTCAACATCAAACCATGCATTTTAAGGGTTGTAAATTTGATTTTAAATAGAGTTTTCATTATGTTCTTGTTTGATTTGTGAAATAAATTTATTTTCTTAGCTTTAATCATTTATTTACTTTTTTATTTTCCATTTTCATCATTCTAAAGGATATCTCATTTTAATAGAGTTTTAAATTCACATCTACATTTATTTACCAATTTATTTCCTTCATTACTTTGAATATTAACTTCACAAATCCATTAAATAAGAGAGCAAGAAGATTTCTAAAAACTTTCCCTGACGAGATGACCTAGCTCAATACTATATTTATTTAATATTATTTTTGGTGAATCTATTTTTATAAATTATTAAAATTGAATGATGATTCTAATAATGACTTAGGGTCACATCAGTGGAGAAAATAATTAGGCCAATAATCAAATTTGAAGAGTATGTCAACAAGAAAGTTCTTCATCTACAAGAGGCAAATTTCTAATTTAAATTTCAAATGAAATAGACTAAGGAATAGTAAGTTACTAAATTTACAATGGTCAAGTATTATTACCATGTGTTTTGAAAAATGATAAGCAGTATAACTAACCTTATGATTTTGTCTCTTGAGAAAAACATGGAAATCTATTGGAGGATGAAGCCTTGTAAGTCAAGGAAGTGAGGAAAATGAAAAACAAGCATTTTACTTTGATCTACTAAGAAAAGTCATCCTCATGATAAAAAAACTTTACAATAAAACTTCAAATGTGTGCAGACTACTTCATCTACCTTTATCAGCTATTGGTGATCAATGAAACACTTAAATCTTTCAAGTAAGCTCTCCATTAGGCCTTAAGGTAAATGAGTTGTAATGAGAGAGGGTTTTTGGGCAAAGGCACAAGATGTTATAATCTTAGGTTAATTCAAAAGGGGCTAAGGTCTCTACAGAGATCAAACTTGAGTTACTAGGTTATTGATCTTGTGAAATTTAATGTGTATTTATGAGGAAAATAATGAAATTTAGTCATAAGTATCCTCTAAGACTAGAAGTAACTAGGTGAGGGGCAAATTAGTATAAAAAGATTGAGTCTCATCTATAAGGGAGAGATAATCGTGAGAGAACTCATTTGGAGAAGAAAGAAAAAAGCTCACACATAGATAATCATGAAGAACACTATTAGGATGTGTATGCCTCTATGATTCAGAAAGAAAATTTGAGATTGTAGAAACACTAATTCTCCCTCCTCATAGTATTTCACTTAGCCCTTCAGATCTTTTAATCAACAACTTAAGGAGAACTCAAAGATATTAAGGGTTATATGTTTTCATTATTTTCCATAATTTTTTTTATTTCATTCAAAATTTAGGTACTTTTTTTTGTTTGTGAAATTTTTTGATTTTATGTGTTGATAATTTTATTTAAATATATATTTATGTTTGATCTTCATTATATTTATTTTACTAAATTTTCCTTTTAATTAGTTTAATCATCATTCCAACCAATATTTCCCCACAATAATATAGGTATTAGGGTTAAAACTTTTCTTGTTAGATGATTAAAAGATTAGATTTGATTCTGTCTCTAAGGAGATGACCTAATTCACCACTATTACTATTTTTAATTTTTTTAGTGAAATTAGTTTTATAAATTATTAAAATTAATTCAAGACTTTAATGATGACTTAGGGTCATCATTTTATACCCATGTAAATAGGTTTAATTAAAATTTATATCAATTTATTTGAAGATAGAGTGAAGCCCTTATTCCTTGATATGAGCTCTAACTCTCTTATGTAAAAATAGTATCCCCTTTTTTGAAAATAGCATTGATCTTGACTAAGAATATGTCAAATTGTGCACTTCTACAATCATCTATGATTTTCTTTGAGTCTTTTATTTTTTCTGGTATGAATAAACTAATTTCATTCCTATACTTAGATTTTATTTTTAATTTTCATAATGGTAGTGCTTATGTAGGTGTACGACATTGATTTTCTTTTTTATTTCTATTTTTCCTTATCCACTTGGATGTCCACTTCATTTATCTACAATGTTTGTGCTGTGTTTCTATTAATACATTTAATTTCAAATGATTGTCATGAAATTTCTTTAACATGTCTTCACAGCATAATTATCTTCTATAGGCATTCTAAGTTTTTCATGTCCTTTGCAACTAGTTGCTTTCCATTTAAATTGTCTAACCATAATCTATGTTCCATATTTTTTTTGGCTAGATTCATAATTTTCTTATTCTATTTCTTCATAGTCTTTCAGTTTTCTTCAAGTTTTTCATAAATCTATTTCAAATTTTCTTTAGAAGCATTTTTTCATTCAATATTCATTTCATGCCATATAATTCCCTACTAGTTTAATCATCACAAATACTATTTATGATTATTAAATGGTTCGAGAATTATTTGTCAAATTGCAGTAAGCAAAGATTTACATTATCTTTTTCCTTTAATTCTAGGGTTATTCATCTTATCACTCCATCCATCCATAATTCCCTTCATTTTTCTTCTTATCTACTTTCAGTTTTTAAAAATACACTTCATATGATTTGTTTCCTACATTCAAATAAACCAAATTAACTCTTAATTTTATCAGTTAGAATTATAGATTGTATGCTTTAAGTAATAAAATCTTTTTGTATGACTATCATTCATATGAGGAAATCAATCATCTAGCAAAAACAATAAAAGAGAAAAGCATGAAACTTATTGAGATGTTTAAAGAACACATTCCAATTCTCTCTTCTCCTACCTATTGACGAACTCAATTTATGGTCAAATATGTTGTCATGATGCAACCAAGTTCATGCAAATAACATTTATAAAACCTCACACTTCAGTTTATGATGAGCAAGGCTTGATCCTCAAGGAGTGTGGGTAATGAGAGTAAGAATTTTTCTTATTTTATGATATATATATATATATATACTTGGGATGGTGAAGGGCAGAATTAAATGTAAAAAGGGTGAAGACAAGAGAAATGTAGAATGTGGTGAAGGGAAGAGAATGGATCTAACGTAATGGAATGATAAAATAAATGATAAAATTAGTTCAAACTAAGAGTTAATCTATCCATGGAGAGGATTACAAGGACACCCTAAATCTAGATCTTACACAAAGCTCATTGTGTGTCAGTCCTAGGCCAAGTAGTGTTTAATCTATGATGATCTTGATGCACTTTAGGTAATCTCTTCTCCATGTCAACCTTGAGCACGAGAATACCATTGATTGAGTCTTAATTTTCCTCTTTTTTCCTTCAACTAGCTGCTGCTAAAAAGAGAGCCAAAAATGCCCTCCAAGAGGGGGACAAGAGGCCTTAAACCTCTAGAGAACTTCCCCCCTCCAATGGAGAATTATGATTAATAACCAACTCTCTTGGTGGGCGACCTAGATTCCTCCATGAGGGCAGCATTCTAATTCTCCTCTTAATCACATCTTAAGGTGCCCTTAAATGGGGTGGCTAATGAGCATTTGTCATTAGATTTAAATACTCATAATCTAATAATATTTATAACTGAAACTTCATGATAATTAGTAAAGCAATGAGTCTTAGGTCGAACATAGGGAGTAGGAATAGCCTATTAATAAGTTTTAAGGTGATATCATAATTTTAGCCTTAACTCATGATAAATAGACTTATTTTTATGCTAAATTATGAAAAGTGATTTCTAGTTGATTAATATGAATTTTTGATTAATTACATGATTTTATAATCCTATTTTATTGAGATAAATGGAAAAAGAGTAAAATAAAAGGATTAAGAGAAAAAATTAAAATATTGCCAGTTAGTGGGGCCCACAATGAGTCGAAGGCCCTATCAAGCGAGAGTAGTTAAGCGGCTAAGGATTACGAGCTTGAGGCTCAAGTGGCTAAGAACCGCGAGCTCAAGGCTCAAGCGGCTGAAGATGTAGACCGCAAGCTCGGCACTCAAGTGGTTGACGTGTGCGTCACTCCCCTTCCATGTCATTGGTGGCCAGCCGAGTGTGAGGCAAGTAGTGGTCGTACACATGTGGATGAGATGTACATACTAGTGGCTAAAGGAGCCACTAGTTTATATTTGTGTTAAAATCAGTTAAAAAATGATGTGAGACTAAACCCACTGCTCTAACTTTCCCTCGGGAATTATAAATGCCCAAAATATTCCTTCATTATTATGATGAAAATATCCTTAAGATGTCACATTATAAGGGCATTATTATACTTATTTCATCTCTCTCTTTCTTTCTCGTAGATAGGCAACTAGTGAAGAAATCGAGATTTCCAACAAGCGATTAAGCTACAAAATCACCAAAATCTCAACAAAAACTTAGTCATCGTGGCCTTTTTAAAATTGGTGAATGATTCTGGACAAAACATCGTGAACTCAATGAGAAAATCATCTTTGATTAATTGACAAACATGCTATCATTGAGAAGAAGATGATCTGCTAGGAGACAAGTCACCACCTCTTGAGAGCATACCAGATGTGATAAAAGGCCTCCTCTTGTTGCGTTGACTTGAGGACGAAGCCCTTGAGACATGCCCCATCTCCATCTAACTTACCTCCATCGGGTGACAGCCGTCGGAGGGTCACAAGTTGTCATTTTTTCTATTCCACTAGGTAATAGTCATCAGAAACGATTTGGTGATACATTTCATTAATTTCTAGACTTCACAAGAAGATCTAGAGATTGCTCACATTGTCTCTATTTAAGGAGAGCCTTTGAGGCCATGGACATTGCACGAATTCCTTTCCAAACATGTAGAATTCCAATGATCACCACTGCAAAGTCGAAACTTTGTTTTTCCTATTTTAAATTTTATTTTCGTTTAAATTAATAATATTTGACACAATTTCAAGTTTCAATATACTTTTTCATTGAGTTAGGATTCTTTGGGCTTTTATAGAACTAAATTTGACCCATTAATTCGACGGTAATCACTTATGAAAGAATCATAAGTCAGAACTCTATTTTCACCTCATTCATATTCTTTGAGTGGTGACATCACCCTGACGTCATAGCTTTATTTCCTTTTTACATTTCTTAAATATATTATATTTATCATTCAATTAAAAAATTATAAAAAATTGTATTCTTTTAAAAAAATTCTGAAATATTACTCAATATTATATCACATCTCTATGATCGACTTAGAAATTTTCTACTATTTTTAGAATCTTTTATCGATTTATAAATAATTTATTCATTCTAATATACATTTGAAATTCTAAAAATTAGTCTTTTCTAGTCTTATAAATTTTAAATTTGCGTGATTTATTATACAACGATTAAGTTACATTACCTATCATTGATATTAATTTTTATTTTATTATTCTAATGATTCTATAATTTTTTATAATTTTAATGAATTAAAAAATAGAAACTAATATTTAATAAATAGTGTAGAGAAAAAGGGAGATAGGCATGGGATTTAGAAGGGACTAAAGGAAGAAATTTTGAGGGATAAACGTGAGATTTTGAAGGACTTTTAGAATTTTTTAGAGATAGAAATGTGATTAAGAAAGGATTTTAGATGAGTTTTTAGGTGGAGGAGAGGAGGGAGAAAAGAAAATAGATGATAATTAGGAGAGAGAAAATCATGGTCAACATGTCTTGCACTTGTGTTGATTGTGATTTCCAAACAAATATGTGAGAGAGAATTTGCAAAAAAGATGTGAAATCACACCATAAAATGCCTGAATTAGCTTAGCACTAATTAATAAAGAGTAAATGGTTCAAATGTAACCATAAAATCAACAAACCACTGATTAATCGAAGAGAAATCATTGAAAAATTGCTAGAAAATCATTCTGCCCGGTGAAAAAATGGCAAGGAATTTCAAGTGGATTTCTCAATTGAAATCGATGAAAAATGATTTGAAATCACTCCCTAGATGATTCAAGACGAGTTTCGAAATGTTTGAGATAGAAAGAAGCCATTTTGATCAAGTGAATCATGTATTCTTCCAATTATTTCCAGTGAATGTCTGAAAATTATCGTTTGTGATAAAAATTAAATAAAATGGGAAATAAATGTAAAACTAAAAAGTCCTTTGATGGTCTACCTCTGGAACAACAAGAGACGCTGGTCCGATGACTTTGTATCATTTGGTCGTGTCGCACTACACCAAAAGGTGCATGTATATCGTATGGCAGCTTTGCATTGCTCACTAGAAGGATTCCATGGAGAGAAGGTTTGACACCACTGTCACCGCCATCTCGGGTAAAGGAGAAGACTTGTGGCCACTCACTAGAGGCTCTAGGTGCAGCCGAGGGAGTAAGGAAGAGGGTTTGCTAGTTGCTAGAGGCTTTGACCACACGGAGGAGGGAAAAGACAGAATGATTGTTGCTAGTGAACCTCTACCTTTTTTATTTTGTCAGCGATAATCAATAATCTCATTTTTATCTGAAAATAATAGATAATTGTCGATATACCCCTATGTGGCTTAGTATGTTGGTTACGCAACGTTGTCTTCACCTTCCAATCAGTTTACTCCTAGGGGTACTTGGCACATCCTGAAAGATCACAGAATATTAGCATGATATAAGTATCGATTAGTCACGGATTCACCACTGAAAAAGGTGTCGTGGTACGTTCAGGGACGTCAGATCAAGTGGAAATTATATAACTACGGCTAAAAATAGATATTTCTATTTATTTATTTCATAAAATACTATGTAATTCATTTTAATATAAAGTAAATCATAAAAATTAACTAAAATTTATGAAAAAAATATGAAAATGCTTAAAAATATTTTCTTCAATGATTATAATTTATTTTCATAAAATTTATCTAATATTTTATTATTTTAACTCACTTTATATCTAAAAAATGAGATATTATCAAGAGCTTAGATCTCATCTCTTGATAGTCCTTTTAAGTCCAAATGGTTTGGGTTGAGGTCATGTGCTACTTAATGTCTAAATAGGCCTGACCAAGATGATGTCCTCTCTTGGCTAGATAGAAGTATTGGGCTGGCCCTCTCCATAAGAGTTGGGCTTTTCCTTGGGCTAAGAACTTGGGATTCTCTCATTATATATAACTCATAATAACAACTCACCGAAGTCTTTGCAATCAAATTATTGTCTAAAAAATGTGAGATAATCACCACTTGACTTCATAAAAGTCAAGTGAGGTTAGTCTCATAATATCAATAAAATAAGTAAAATTATATGTATTAGGACTTAAATGAGAAAACATTATGAATGTCATAATAAGTTAGTAACATAGGTATAAATATATTCTCTACTCACTAATTAGTATCTATATATAAGATATTAATGTATAGATGCAATGACTAATTTATAATTATCACCTATCACCCAAAAGAGTTTGTGAATGTAAAAGAAAATTAATTGCATAAAGATTTACACATGAAAAGAAAAGAAATGAGACTTTTATCAATCTTTGATTGTCACCCAAAGACTTGAGTCATGAAAAGATCTCCAAATGAAAAGTATCTAACAAACTTAAGAGAAGTATAGACTGTAAAAAATAAAACATTCGGCTGATAGAACCAACATTAAAGTTAACCTTTATAATCACCCCATCATTCCACAACATGTTAAGGGATATGTAGGACTAAGTCATACAAAAATCAAAGCCAAAATTTGGTGAAAATATAGTTTTGATGACTTTTCACTATTAAGGCGATGTAACAAAATTCCCTAATGAGATTTTAACCTCAAATGAACACTATGGTTTGTGCCTTGATTGACCTTCCAAAATGTTCATGTGGTGTTTTAATGTCTTCTCCTCCAACAAGTATGTTAATTTAATTTATTTCTTTGAACTATATTTTGTATTCATTCATTATTGCTTCTACCATCTTCACTTTCTCTCTTTACACTCTAGGTATTTCAACAACCTTCGAAGAATACTTTACGTAGGAGATCTTTGATGGGTTTAAATGAACTTTTGAAACTTCCATTGCCTGAAAAATATTCTAGAGGTTTAGACTTTAAATAGACATGTTAGCTTGAAATAAAGAAAGACAATAGCCAAAATATGAAGAACAAGATACATATTTCTAAAATTTTGGTTTTTAACATATCTTCTTGAAATATTCTCATAAAATGACTCTCATGAATTTTATTTAGATTTATGATAGTTTTAATATTTATAATTTAATATGTATATACATTTTTAATGAATTATATCATCTAAAATGATTTTATTAATGATCATAACTATTTTCATGAATTTTCTACAACTCTTATGTCTTTCAATGTCAAATATATTTCTACATGAGAGAACTTACTACTAGTGGCCTACAAGCCAATCATTATGCACATTTCTTTTATTTCATTATAAATGTTATATTCATTCATATACATGTGTGATGTTTATAAATGAAGTCCAATGATATGTACAATGATAAATAAATTATGATGATATATCTATATAAGACACATCCTAAATGTTCCTATTCATAAGATTTTTAAGAAGGACATCAGATATCTAGATAAAATAACATTGGTTGCTCCTGCTATGACAAGGATTGTTGATCCTATGAACAAGGATTGTAAATCCATGTGTAGTAGGTCTAGGAGTTTACTTGTTGAGATTGTGTTCTTGGGTTTGTGTGTTGTTCTTACTTATTTTCTTCTAATACATGCTCCACAGTCAAATGATTCATTTAAATCTAGATAAGGTAGTCCTCGAACAAGATCTAATTTTTACAACTTTTCTATAGTTCTTAGACTTACATGTCTAAGATGTCTATGCCACAATTTGACTAGATGATCAAAATTATGAGCAGTTAAACATATATTTGATTCAATAAGATCATGTAAGTAAATGACATAAGTTGTACCTTTTTTGAGGACAACAACAAGAAGATTTTTATAACAATCTAAAATATGACAGCAAGTAATTTCATAATTCACAAAATAACCATTATCACATCATTCGTTGACACTAAGTAAATTGTGATTTAACCCCTTTAACCAATCTTACATTTTCTATAATATTTTTCTTGCTAATTATTATATTACCATGTCTTATTATTTTTCCTTTTTCATTCCCCACAAAATGAACATTGCCTTCTTGTTCAATGAATGAGGTAAGCTATCTCCTCTCTCAAGTCATGTGCCTTGAACACCCGCTGTCAAGGTACCATGGACCTTCCATCTAGAGAGGGTTATAAAATAAATAAATTTATTTCAGTACAAGGATTTAGAATATATTTGGATCTTTACTCCTAGTAGATTCTAGTAATTCTTTAGGTAGCCATATTTGTTTGCATTTATTATATGATACTCTTTTGCTGCTTTTTCTAAATATTCATGTTTCTAAAAGATGTGCAGAATATTCATATACTTTAGGAACAACTTTAGACTTTGTAGGTGCTGGGGTTTTGAAATCTATAAAGTTTTGGCTAAAAATGATTTCACTGAAATTTTTATACTCTTTGATTTGTGCAGCAGAAATATAAGAGTAGAATTTTTCTATTTTTATGTGTGTACATTTTCAGTTCTGTTATAATCTAATCCTTCTTTGTTCATGTATTTATGTTGGGTTTCTAAGAGTGTTTCTAATTTCAGTTAACTGTCCTTAAATTTTAGAGTCCATAATTTGTGACAGTCCTTAATTTTCTTTTCTACTGAGCTTTTCTATTTCTGATTTTAATTGCATGTTTTAGGCTTTTCCTAGATTCTTCAGACCATTTACAATTGTAATGAATCTATCCTAAAAATCAGAGTTGGTCTCCCTATCATTCCTAATAAACATTTCTAGCTCATGAGATAATTGATATATCTTTGATCTTTGACTTGATTGTTTCCTTCATATGTGACCTACAACTTGTCCCAAACTTCCTTTATTGTCTTACAGGTCATTACTCTATTGTGCTCCTTTACATCTATACCCCATTTGTAAGAATGTTTCTGGCCTTGGCATTGATAGACAAAATTTTCTTGTGTTGATCTATAGGAAGGTCTTTGTTCACTGTTATAGGCCCATCTACAATAATCTCACATAACTGATAGTCCATCCCCTGAATAAAAAGTTTCATTGGGTTCTTCCAAAAAGCATAATTCATTCTGTTCAATAGGGGTGGTTTGTGTACTGATCTTCCTAGATTTTAACTTAAAGTGTCAACCACTAGATCTACTCTTCAAAGGAATTTCTTTTTTATATATTAGAGGTAGGCTCTAATACTACTTGTTGGGTTTTAGGCCAATGAGGATTAAGAGGGGGGTTGAATTGATCTTCCTTTTCTATTCATTTAAGTACTTCTCCTCATAAACTCTTCTTCCCTCTCTCTATTAAGCTGATTTTTATTAGACTATAATTGTGAACACTATGATTTATAGTGGTTTGACATTAGCCTACATCCACTCTCTAAAGGTTTTTTCATTAGGTTTCACTATTAGATCATCCAGATCATAGTCACTAATTTCAGGGGATCAGCTCCCCTAAGATTTTTCACCAAAATCCCTTTCAGATTTATTACTCTAAGAGGCATATGCCATTGTTTTCATGGGATAACTCTCTAAAATGATTAGATAAATAATCACTAATAATAACCCACAAATATAATACTTAATCACTATAAGTAAGTTCAATAAATATTTTTATAAAGCTCTAGACTATTGTAATAGTAAAAGATGAATGCCTTAGAGGTATATTTTTTGTCTTGTTGTTGTTGTTGTCAACTAGTATACAAACTTGAAGGTTTGTCTTTAAGTGTAGCTTGAGAAAAATAAATATTTTGAATGCTCCTCTTGAGAATACTTCTTTAATTAGTAAATAGTTAGCTAACTAATCATTTTTCTCTTCTTGAATGCACTACACATAGATCACTAGAATAGATGAAGAATATGTGGAAGAATAAATTTAGTAAGTGAGGATTAATTCTTCTATAAAACATTAATAGTATTTATAAATAAATCAGGTGGAAATTATTCATAGATTTCCTCAAATCTCCAATGACTAGATTCACATAAAATATGATTAAATTTGAAGCATGTGTGATTCTAAAATGATGTCCTGAAAATATTTCAAATATCCTCTAAAGAAATCAACGTGTGAATCTTTTAGGACTTAAACATTCATATCTGATAGTAGTCGATTCACATACACTCAATAGAAATCTGATAACCCTATTATGAACCTGATAGAATATATCTTATGGAAGTAATAATTTCTCATATAAATCCAATCCAAATTCAATCAAATAAGATATGATATGTAAGTATACATCTTGAGCTTCAATTTCAATATTCCAAATCATAACTTTTATGTCAAGAGTGACATGTATGATTTTCAACATATAGTCGATTCACATACACTTGATTGATAATTCAATGGATACGATATTTAAATCAATAGAAAGTTATAAAGTAAATCATGGGTCTATAAATACCTAACTAAGCTTTCAAACCTATATTTTACTTTACCTAACTAAGCTTTTGTTGATTTACTTAGTAATATCATTACTCCTTTGACTATTAATTTATACAGATAATATTATTTTCGCATAGTACTTTTCATGATCTTATGATTTATATATAGATTTATCTCACGAGATGCTCATTCATTAATTAACTTATTAATTGTATATTAACTATCATAACATTCATACTTGGTATATAAAATATCACAAATTACATCATAGTTCATATCCCACATATATTTATAAATATTATCAAAGTATAATTTGTTGTGTGTGATTATTCTCAATTGACCTCAATTCATTTTATCATCATCAAAACATAATACCTTTATGACTTCAACAGAAATAAACACAAATAAATGAAATAAATGTATGAAACTCATCCAAATCTATCACCCAAGCGTAGATTATCATTGTGGTAAAAATATAAAATGGAAATTGACAAAAATGTGGATAAAATACTCAATATCAATGTATGCATGTCACCCAAATTATAGAAAAAGTGAAATAATAAATAAAATTATAAAACCAAAAAACAAATTCATAGGCACTCCTTTCACTCCACTCATCTATCACTGAAAGTAAAGTATTAGAAAATTGAATGTAAAATAATCTAAAACTCAGTAATAAATGTATTGAAAACATTAATCTCATCATCTTCATATCACCTAGATGATAAATTAAGAAAGAACAAAAATGAAAGATAATAAAAACAGGAATCAAACTTGTATGGGTCCAACATCACTCTACATGTCTCTACCCATCACCTAGAGAGAACCCAGCCCAAAAAGTTTTCTTTTTTTTTAATCCTGCCTCTTTTATCATCTAAAAACCTTCTTCCTTTTCCATCTGAGCTTCATCAACAATCATCAAGAAATTAGAAACTATCTCTATCTCTTTCACCACCTAAAATGGAGTGCAAAAATAACATATGCCTCCAGTTACTAATAATGAGACCTAAAATGTTTACATCTTCCTTGGCTGACTAATGATAACATGGCTCACAAACCCTTCAATAGTGAATACCAAACACAATCATTGAACTAACATTTGAAAAATATTTTCAATAAATCTATAATTAATGTAACTCAACGTCTAGAAGCATGCATCACCTTATCTAAGAGATACTCACACTGCCA
This sequence comes from Spirodela polyrhiza, assembly GCA_024713555.1. NCBI lineage: Eukaryota > Viridiplantae > Streptophyta > Magnoliopsida > Alismatales > Araceae > Spirodela > Spirodela polyrhiza. Next base: position 3,146,153 of record CM046544.1, on the reverse strand, counting down.
ACTCTCATGCTCCATTGTATTCTGCTGTCCTATCAAAGATTAGGGTGAGGTAATCCTAGGAAAAAAAAAACCAAGTAATGGAGACTCTTCACTATAAGTATGATGGGCTTGGAACCTTTTTGAGGAGGCTGACACCCCCTCTATTAATATAATCCAATCTTAGAAGAGTAAACACTTTGAGCAAATAAAGTGAATATACATGAGAAAGTCAATGTCAACGCTGGAATGTGCTAGGTAAGCTTTGACTAACAACTAAGCACTTGATATGAACAAGCTACAGTTGTATCAGTCACTATGAGATATTGAGACATACTGTGGAGCAAGCGGATAGGATTGAGGACAAAGAAGGATCACTTCTACAGTCAAAGGTTCAAACAATATCCAATGCCTAATGAGAAGAGATTCATAGACAGCATTGGTGGGGAGTTAACTCCCATAGGCAAGATTGACAATGAGTTATCTCGAAAAATTTTATTTTTTGTACAACTCTAAGAACGTTGCCGCTGGTTGTGTTTCTGTGCCTTATAGTCAAGAGACCTAGTGAAACAAACCAAGGGCAAGTCCACTTCCAAGAAGCCCCAGTTTGGCAAGCAGAGTAGTACTCAGAGATGGCTTGAAGCTTGTGCTGCACATCCACCAAACAATCGGACGTCGACTGGATTTGTGCTCTTTATGGAAGCAAATTCATCACAGGAGTCTCATAAATTCGTCTGAACCATGTCTTTTCATCTGCTAATGTTTCCTGCTATTTTTAGCCGGGTGAAATGTGAATAGATGACTGAGAAATTCCTCAGGTTCCTCGTTCTCTCTGACAACCTGTCGACCAACACACAAGCCAACAAATATGAGACGAAAAGCATATCAAGAACAATTTCAAGCTAAACAGTTTTCAAAAATGAAATCCACGCTACAATGAACACATGTTGAATTCTATCAACAGTACTGGAGAATGTTGAATTCCATAAACTATTACAAGTATGTGTACATGAATTCCACTAACTAAATGCTTGACAAATAGGTCAGAAACAGATATTTTTTCATTCATCAAGTCCAGAGGTGATAACAGGAAAGGACGAAGGTATGTCAGACCTTTATATTCCACACATCTTGAACTCTGCTCAGGGCCATTCTTTGTTTTAGTTGAGCCCAAACTGAATGTCTCAAAACCGAGATCACTTCAGAAAGAAACCAATTACATATTAATCTGCGAAAACAATTGGCTTGTATTGTGGCATCTAGATATCTCATAGCGTTTCGGCGACTAAGTTCACAGTTTCTGACATACAATGCCGAGTTGTCAAGATCTCCATAGAAATGTCATATCTAAGAAGTAGGGTTGCACAACAAAGCATATGAGAATGGCATGCTTTCACTTCGGCAAAGAGCTGAACGCCCACTAGTATCAGGATCATTCCTATCTCTAATTAAGTTGACAGCCTCTTGAACTTCATTAACCAGTATTGGTGCATGCTCTTCTCAATTCATCTGTTTCGTCACCCTCAACAACAACAAAAAGTCTGACACAACTAATAAATCGACCAAAACACCCATTGGATTGATGAGCACCTGAATCCCAAGATTCATGGGTCATAGAAAACTTTTATATTTTCTCTACCATGTAAGCCCCATGGACTAATTTTAGTCTCCCTCGTTTTTAATCCCCCTCGTTTTATCTTCCATCTAGATAGACCTTTTCTAATTTCTGACCTTCAAGTGTTCACTCCCGTTGTATCTCTGTGGATGCGATTTTCATTAGTATACCTATTTCCCTGATTCAATGATTATCTTTGATCTTTCTAATAACAGAGTAAACAGAACTTTGTGATTCCTTCACTAGCTTTCACACCTATTAGTTACCTTCCAGAAACACAGCAAAAGAATGCAATTATGCCTCTTACATGAAAAACAGCAAGTAAATACATGCCCATTCACTCCCCAGAAACTATGAATTAAAAGAAACCTTAAACTCAAATCCGAATTGATCTTAAATTTAGAAACATTTTAATCAACTAGAGGTAATCTTGAATAAAATAAAATTATGATTAATCACATTTATCAAGCTTATTGACATTTAATCACACGAATCACAGTTTTCTTATTAATATAGCATGATTAGGCCAGAAATTTTTCCACTTTTTGAGTGTCACTGTTATCTTTCACTGTATAATTATACTTCATTCCAGTACACATGCTATGATATATGGTTCAATTCTATGCCATTGGAGTTAATTGTAAAATATTCCAATTTAAAGCGCTGATTGGGTAAAATAGATTTCAGCTGGCATGTTGTTTGGCTCAATGGCTTGAAAACCAGCTTTCTCAGTTGTTTGGCTCATTCTAAACACCAAAGAAAATGAAATAAGAAATTCTTGACGCAGTTACTCTGGAACTTGTGTTTTCAAAGCCCGAAGGATGGAAGCTTCAAAAGCTGATGCAAAAAGCCAATCGACTTTGGCTAGACTTCAACCATTTTACTAAATAAAGAAACGAAAGAAATTAGATGGTAAGATGGTGACCAATGTAAGAGATGACATGTAAGAGAGCTCAAAGAGACTAAAAATGGCCGGAGAAAAGGAAATCCATAAGTTCCTGCCCTAATGAAAGCAGATGCTAAGATTCTAATGAGGATGTTTGACAAAAAGGGCCAGTCCTCAATAAACAGGCAGTCAGTTAAGGCAAGAAATGGCGAAGAGTAAAAGTAGCAATCTGTCCAGTAAAAACTTAATGAACAATTACATTGACTGCTGTGCAACTGAAACCGCGGTATGTGCTAAATGAACACACCTACACACAGCTCAAGACTAAGATTACACAATCACAAATAGGAGAAAAAGTAGACTCTTCTAGTCTTATGAGTTCAGGCTTGAACCCCTAAAAGAGGGGGAAACAGAACTTAGGAACAGGTGAGAAAGTCCTCCCAGGAGGGCATAGAAGGCCAGAAAAGAAGTCCGATTCTCAATTTGTCATCAAGTGGCTGATCTCTGACCTTAGAGAAGTATGACCATGCATCAGAAGACATGGCCATCGACTCCACCTTCAAATGAGAGGGCATGGGGGGACCCGACAGAACCAAGCGGTGCCTCATACAAGGAGACTCCAGGAGGAAAAAAAGACCTGAAAGGACTTCAACCGACAGGTCAGTTGTTCCACGATGGCTGTACAGCCTGTAAAGATCACGCATCATACGTTTTCTGCAGAGTATCTATTGAATAAGACGGAAACTTCCTTGTGAGGTGAAAGAACAATAACTCTGGGGATGATGCAATGAGAAAGTTTCAAGATTTTGGCGGTTTCAATGAATTAAAGTGAAGTTACAAATCCAAAGGTGCAAAGATTTTGGTGTGGATTCGATTCCTCATTTATGCACTGCAACCCAGGAAAGCATGGGACAAACACCCCTCTTACAGCTAAGAAGTCTCCTCCATGCCTTGACAAGATTTTCATAATCCCAGGAAGTGCTACGAGCCACCTTTAATCTTCCCATTGACTAGGGGAAAGCAGTCCAATGTTCTTACAGTTTCAGCACAGATAAGCATCAAACCAAATCCAGGCCTCCAGCAGACTATCGTTCAAAAACTAGTTAAATAATCTTGATCAGCTAGTGAAACAGCAGCGTGCTGAAGCATTGATCTCGTCTAGAAGGAGGACAAGCAGAAAATATTCGCTAAATGTCATCATTCACCTTCAAATATATTAACTCTCATTCACATGAAGAGGACAGCCACTAGGCCACAGGTTTATGGAAGCATGAGAGTCAACTTATTCTTCAAGGCGAGAAAGCCCCACCCCCCTCCTCCCCGGATTTGGCAAATTCATAAGCATCAGACAGCAAAATTCAAGGCAATTTATGAAACAAAAGTTTGAACATGGAACACTATCCACTCTGATCTATGTTATAGAAAGATCTGCTGACCAAGCGAAACCATTCGTTGCGTACCTGTACAGAGACATCCATAGGAAGCATCATCTGATTGAGGAAGTGATGACCTATCCTCTCAAAGTAATCCCGGTCGCCGTCTTCCTTGCTCCCAGCGCCACCATTGCCGCTCCGTGGCAAGCAATAACGTCTTCCGACCCAAACATATACTAACTTAGCTCCATGGATAGCCATCCCCTTCTCAGGAATTAGCAGAAGAAAAACTGACTTGGAGTCGAGCACCGCCGGATGCACGATATTTACAGACTCCGAAAGTGGTTGCCAATGGTAGAGCGTAGGCCCCTGCGCTTCGACGGCCTGGTGGAGCTCGGATGTTGTTCCGCTGTCAATGTTCATCGCCGAGTCGTCGTCTTCCACCTCCCTTCCGAGAGGGTAAGGAGAGAAAGCCCAGTCCCTGACGGCATCCCCACTGTTGTCACCCATTCCTGCACGCGGTCGGATCATTAACGGTGTAACTCCGCCCCCACGGTCCACGAGAGAGGGAACACGAAGCGGCAGCGGCGGAGCAGGAGGTGAAAGAGATTGCGCCTCTCTAAAGGAGAGATCCGATCCGGGAGACGAATTACACCAATCTGAAGAGGCTGATGATGGAGAGGTGTAGATGTTAGAGGTGTCCGACGAAGATGGCGTGGCCGAGCCACCGGAGAAGTTGCTTGGAGAGCCGAAGGGGACTGCGGCATCACTGTCGTCGCCGCTTTCAGGGTCGACGGCGGGGATCGTCCGCCCGATCCCCCACAATGGCGTCGGGGACACCGCCGTGGATGACACACCCTTGAGGGCCCTTTTGTGAATCTCGAAATCGAGATCGTACGCTTCCATCCGCTTTCTCGCCACCGCGGATAGATCACAGCCGAGGGCATCCCAGAAATCGGTTGGCTCGGCCCCCTCTTCGACGACAACGATCGGACCCATCGCCCGCTCGTAACGCATGACCTGCTGCGCCGCGGCGGCCGCGCTCTCCACCATGGTGCGCTCGCACTCCGTCCCCATCCACACGTACACTGCGCCGCTGCCCGCCGTCGGTGCGTGCACCAGGAAGGCCCCCCTCGAGTCCAACTCGCCCAGTCCGGGTCGATCCACCGTCTTCGGCACCAAGTGCAGCGGATCGTACGCCGAGTGCGGCGCCATACGGTATACCCGCCGGGAGATATCTGGCCACCGTGTGGGTGGGGGGGAGGCCAAGATCAGACACTGGCGCTGGAGGAGCTGCACGGTGAAGCCAGGGTTGGGGTCTGCCTCCGCGCGGGAGGCCCGAACGAGGCCGAGGGCGTCGTCGAACGGGAGGGCAAGGCGCCACATGAGGTATGCCACAACGAGGGCGGCGGAGCGAGAGGTGCCGCGAGAGCAGTGCACAAGGGCCCGCCCGCAGCCGCGGAAGGCGGCGTGGGCCTCCTCGATGAAGTCGAAGACGTCGTAGAGAAGGGAGGAGATGTCCTCCCCCGGCTGGTCGCGAAGCCACAGCGTCTTGTAGTGGAATTCACCTACAAACCGCTCCCGGCAGGAGAATCCGGCGCAGTTGAGTATGTGGGTGATGCCGTGGCGGCGCAGCAGGTTGCGATCTCGCGCGGCGGCGTCGCCTCCCAGATAGATGTAGTCGGTGATGCGGGATAGGTCGCCGTCGACGAGCGAGGAGGCCGCCGGAGACGAACTGGAGGTGTCGGCGGCGGCGGCGCGGGGCCAGGCTTGGGAGTAGCGAGAGACGGAGAGGGGCGGAAGGCGGATGGACGGGCGGAGCTTGGTGGTGGCGGTGGCGGGCTCCCGCGAGAGAGTCGTGGCACGGGCTGTGTCGGTGTCGGAGGTCGGGGACCTGATGGACCAGGAGGCGGAGCGCCAGAGGGACTTCCGGGGGGTGCCAGCGCCGCCGGTGCCGTCGCAGTCGCCGGAGGCTTCCATCCCCACTCTCTCGCTCTACTGCCCAAATCCCTCCTTCCACGGCCCCTTTTTCTTCTCCTGTTTCCTCCCCGTCAAATATCCCGACCAACTCTGCCGCTCTCCCTCCGCACCCCACCGTCGCCATCGGCATTTTCCCCGTCCCGGCCAGCCGAGGCTCACGAATCACGATCACCACCGGCCGTCAACTCGGCCGTCGCGATTTTGCAACTTTACGGAAGGGCGGGGGGGGGCGATGGGGTGGGTAATCACGGCGTTGGTGTGACGGTACGAATAAAGTGATAAGTCAAATAAGCTTCTGTTGGGCTGGGCCGGAGGGAGAGAGAGAGAGCGACAGAGAGAAAGTCAATGAACTTCGCAGGACGGTAGATATGGAGCGAGAGAGAGAGAGAGAGGCAGACCAAGTCAAAGAAGCTGCCATAAGCGACGCTGGGGACGGAAAGAGGAAAGGGACATCTACCCAGTCTTGACTGGGCACGGATTCGAGCAGGGCCAGGTCAAAGAGAGGGATAGTGGCTTACGACGGCAGGGGCCAAATATTATGTCTACCTTGCGACGTTTTAAATATGTGGGTCCCACCCTCAACCCGACCCCTCTCCTCGAGCCTTTTCCAGCAGGTTGCGGCGCCTTTTCCAGCAGACCCCCGGAACGCCGGTTCACCGAGGTAGCATCATCCTTGTGCTCTCTCGGGTCCGACCCGGTTCGCCGGACCCCCTCTCGTCGGGCAGGCAACGGAGGAATCTTTTCCGTTCTTCCGAGACGCCTGGCTTCCGAGTCAGACTCCACTTGGATAGCCCGTGCCGTCGGCCGGGTATATCGGGCCGGAGTGTGGTAGGTCGGGCCACTAGACCGGTTCAACCGGTTCGCACATGCAACTTTCTGCACCACGTTACGGACGAGGGTTCTCCTTCACCAAACCAGCTCCCAAGTGTATGCAGTGGGAAACATTAAGTACAGGATGGCATTGTAGGGAGGGCAGAAAGAGGCTTTAACTTAATGGCTACGGTGAGGTGGAAAGGATATTAAAGGAGACATTGGATGAAAGACAAGTATGAACAAGAAGGGAATGCTATCAATAATTCATATATTAAACCCATTATCTATGCAAATAGACATCAGCCTTAAATAAGCTCGAAACATAATCAAGATGCTTCAAACTAATAAAGCCCAGAGGCCCATGGAAACCCAATATATAAGTCCTCTGTTTCTATGTTAGGAATATACTTTTCACATCTATTTGGTTTAAAATAATACTTTTATGACGTACATATGCCAACAAAATTATAAGTACAGATAGTCTAGATAGAAGTGTTTGTGTTTCATTATAATCAATTCTTTCTACTAAAGTATATCCATGTGCTACTTCCTACCATTATTCCTAAAAACTTGTTAGTCATCATTTAATTGATTTTGAAGTCCACTCTATACAACTAATTGATATTTATGTTTTCCTGGGTACTAAGATTCAAAATTTAAGCTTTTTCAAATTGATTTCATTCGCCAATCACAAGCATAACCCAATTTTCATCATTCAAGGCTTCTTCCATGCTTCTTATCTGAATTTGAAAAACCGACATACTCACATTTCATGTATTTTTCAATCTAAATCTCATTTACATAAACTTATATGTTTGATAATTATTAACATAGCTCCATTCTCTTTTTCTGAATTTTTTCTATACCTTGGATCCATAGCATCATCATTGATGGAAGTTTCCTTAGATTTAGTCTAAAATTGTTTTTCTTTATTGCCAAATAAAAATTCCTTCTCAATCCTCTTAGTCCTCAAATCCAAGCAAGATTTATAATACTAATTCTCCACTAGTTATTCTTTATCATGCATTAAGGAATCTTTCGCAAATTATCTTAATCCTGAAATTCATTCTAAATATCCTAAAATTTAGTCTCAAATAGTTATTTTTTATCCTCAACATAAAATTCTTTCTTAAATCCTCTTAATCATCAAATCCATTTCATTGTCAATCTTTTTACTAAATTTACTAAATTTTTCATTATTTTCATTTTTTTTTAATACAAACACCAAATAAGCCTTGATTAATCATCTTTCATTAGAAACACATCCTTTTTCATCCAAACTAGGGACTATAGGTTTTTCAATAGATCAATATTTGATGGATTTATAGATTGACTAGTTATGATCATATCCTATGATTTATGTTTTTTTTAAAATTTTTTACTTCAATGCAAGTATTTGAAGCAAAGTTTTCATCAAAGTTTGAACTGTCCATTTCTCTTATACTTGTTATTTGTATGACTTCTCAATTATTCTAGTACTTGCATATTCCAACTGTCTGACATCTCTATGTGATCCTCATGATCGACATGTGGCATGCTACATGAATGCATGCTACATATGCATGCTAATACATGCAGCAACTTAGAGGGTAATGAGGTGCCTTCCTTCAAGCATGCTCTCATCTACTTACAGCATACTCACTCATGCATGAGGCTACTTTTCTCCACTATTAACATACCTTATATTGACAGGACCTATATGGCTTCATGTTGGTGGTGAGGCTCTATGCCTATAACCTTGCTTCTCAATGCAAGGGATGTCAAACCCACACTAAGTTGATGATTTACTACCTATGATCTCACTTTATTGAAAATTTGAAGAGCCATACATGTTTTCATGTTGATTGTAACATATATGAACATATAAATAATTATTTTGATGATCTTGATGATTCCTGTTGAGTAAAGACTTAAATTTAGTAAAATCAAGATCAAGGGTAAAATGGTAGCTACATATTAAAAGATAAATTTAAGATTCATGTGACCTTGAAAATACATGTGATGATTTATATGTTATAAAACAATTTTTTTAATCTCTAAATTATTTTCGGCTACTATTATCTGCACATTTTTTTATGTCCTCATCCAAGAATGATAGAAAGAAAATATGAGAAAATGAAGATGTGAACAAGTTGACACAGCATAAGGTGAAATCTCATTCTTAAGTCCATAAGAAATATTATTTTTGTGAGATTTTCTTGCCCTAAATCCATAGAACTTAGAAGCATTAACCCCTTGAGCCTGTAGGGTTTGATCTTGAGTCTACAAGATCAAAATAAACCCATTGATGTAAAATTATATGGATCGATTCTAGAAATAAACTGCAATGCCTCTAGGATCACAAGGGGGGCATTTATAGAAGTAAAAAACTAGTAATAATAAACTTAGAAAATAGGAAAATATGTTAAAACATCTTTAAAGAAAAGAAGGGGTCTGTTTAGATTGTCCAATGTAAAAAGGGAGATTATTTGATGGATTAGGAGATTATTTGAAATAGAAAAGTAGGAAATGAAAATAAAAGTAGAAATTGAAATTTTGATGTCTTTAGTATGTGTCCAAAACTCTTATTGGACCATCTTGAACTGACCCTTTTTTCCACTAAAGCTGGGCTGAAATGGGTTTGAATTCCTCCTGAGCACCTTAGACAATTATTTTTCTAGTTTTGACTACCTAGGTCAAAAACTTTTTCTCTTTGTTTTGATATGATTTCTTGGGTTACATCATTCTCTCTCGTTGAAGAAAGCTCATCTTAAGTGGATATTAACTAATATTGATGCCCTTGGGCATAAGTGTTTTGATATTATATTTTATGAGAAATTATATTATTGAGGTTTGATAATCCACAAGTTTATTACAAATGCTTGATTCATTTAATGTATTAAACCCAATTATTTATTTGGTGATATGATACATAACCAATTAATCTAAGGGATTAAACCTTAAGATTAAAAAATTTAATGAATAGGTGAAGTGTTAGATTTATGAAAATAAATATATGTCAAAAATAAATATTCACATAGGTAAATGAGAGAACATTAGTCATGGTTATTTTTAATTTATTTATCTATGATTACTTGAACATTTAAGTAGAGCTATTTAAGTATTAGTTACATGTATTATAAAAAGAAAAAGGAAAAGGTTAAAAATATCATTTAAACCTTGATAAGTGTCATACCTAGAAATTGGATAGTGACACATCGGTTGCTTACATGGAGAAAAAAGTAACCTCAATATTCGTATTTGAAGTTAACATCAACAACTTGTTTATTAGAGATGAATCTCTAGTTCAAATTTCAAATCAATTTTCAAAGGAATAGAAAATTATTAAATTTGAAATAGTCAAAGGTTGTTACCATGCATTGCAGAAAATGGTAAGGATTTGAATTAACTTCCCATATTTATCTCATGAGTAGAAATGAAAAACTAATGGAGAATGATGCCCTGCAAGAAAAAAAAAGTTGGGGAAACACATTTCAACTATTTCCTGACAATCTATATCGAAGAATCTTCTCCACCATCAAAAAACTTTACCATAAATTTCAAAACTTGCATAGACTACTTCATCCATCTTTATCAACTATTGGTGATTGAGAACAATAATCAAATCACTCAAGCAAGTTTTCTATTAGACTTTAAGGTAACAGGTTATAAGGGGAGAGGATTTTTGGATAAAGACATGAAGTGTTTTATGCTTATGTTGGCCCCGAAGGGGTTGGATCTCTTTAGATATCAAACTTTAATTATTGGGTTGGTAATTCTATCAAGTGTATATTTCTGAAAAAAATAGTAAAATATGATAGAAAGAATTCTCTAAGACTAGAAGTAGCTAGGTGAGGGGCAAATAAGTATATAAAGATTATCTTATTTGTGATATAGAGAAAATTGTGAGAAAAGTCATAAAAAGAGAAGAAAGCTCACACAAATATGCATGAAGAACAAAGTTAGAACTTGTGTTAACACATTCAGCATTAAGAAGAAAATCAGAGATTGTAGAAACACCTCTTGGTATTTCACTTGGCCTCTAGATCTTACAACTAATTCACACAAAAAATCAAAAGTGAACATATGAAATGTTAAAATAAAGTTGTTGGCTTTGAATCCATATAATATTTTGATTATAATTTTGTACATTTCTAACAGAAACTTGATATTAAAAACTAAAGATACCAAATATAATTGATCAACAACAAAAATTGGACCTCAAATCAACAAGATTCAAATTTTTCATAATCCTAAAATCTACAAAGATTAAATAATTGCTTTTGGTGCCATTAAACCCTTTAACCTTGCTTTAATAACAATCAACATAGTAGAAAATATGATAAAATAAAGATGTAAATGTGTTGATGCAGCCCTGGTTAAAATGACTGAAAATCATATACTTGAGAATACAAAAAATATAATTTTTGTGAGATTTCTTTTTCTTGAATCTATAAAACTTGGAAGCTTTGACCTTTGAATCCACAAGGATCTAATCTTGAGTCCACGAGGTTGAAATAAATCTTCTAAGTCAATAGAGGACACTAGTTGATTAGCAAAGAGATAATCCTAGAAGTGGTCAACTTTTATGCATTAATTACAAAAATAAACTTCAATACCTCTAGAGTTATTAGGGGAGGCGTTATATAGATAAAAAATATAGTTCTAAAAAATCTAGAAAAGAAGGAAATGTGTTAAAATTTCTCTAAATAAAGTAAAGGTTCTTTTTAGAATGGCCCTCAAAAAAAGGAACATTGTGCTAGAACATCCTTAATAGATCAAGGAAATTATTTTAAATAAAAAAATGTGAGAAAGAAACTAAAAGTAGGAATTATGATTTTAACTCATTTAAAATGTGTCTAAATTTCTTATAGGCCACCTTGAACTAAGCCATTTTTCCACTAGAATTAGGTGAAATAGGCTTATACACCTATTGAGCACAAAAATAATCTCTGGATGGTTACTGTACTACTTTGACCACTAGGGTAAAAACTTTATGCCTTTCTTCTGATAGGATTTTTTGGCTACATCAAAACATTAATAAGTGTCATGGACAAATGAGAAAGAAAGTAATGACCTTAGATAAAGAAAAAAATTAACTAAAACTAAAATATGTATTAGACATAACATTTGTAAAAAATGAATAAAAAGAAATACTCGAAATAGAAAAGGAGAGCTCTCCTCAACAAAGAAGAATGAAAAATCAAGACTATTGATGGATAAACAATAATCAATGATGCAAAGGCAAATCCTCACCATGAACATACCAAAAAAAATTCAAGGAAATCAAGCCTTGAAAAATTTTGGAATGATAACACATTCTAGACATGTATCTAGAGTGAAATTATACTCAACACCCATTGCTACTTGGATCTACAGCATATTAGCAAGTGCTTATTATTTTAGCCACTAAAAATATAATTTAGAACAAGTGAGAGATATTTCTCTGATTTAACCCTCCTAGAGTCATAAATTTTGAACTTACAAATAATTTGACCTCTACTTTAGCCCCCTAGAGTTGTGAATTTAGAAGAGAGTGTGTTATACTCTAATTTGGCTCCCAAAAGTTATAAAACTCTAAGAATATTTTTGGGTAAGATAAATAATTTGCTGAAGCTATTCAATCTACTAAAAACAAATCAAACCTAAATTTAATGTGTATTTCATTAATAATTTTTATAATCCAAAGATGCAATCATCAGAGCATCAAGTAAGTCAAGTGATTGAATTGCTGATTGCCCTTGGGAATAAGTGTTTTGATGTTACATTCTATGAGAAAATATATTATTGAGGTATAAAACTACGAGTTTATTATAAATGTTTGATACATTTTATGTATTAAATCTAATATTCATCTCATGATCTTATACCTAATCAATTAATTCAAGAAATTAAACCTTGAGATTAAAAGATTTAATAAATAGGTGAAGCATCATATTAATGAAAATAAATATTTTTTGAAAAATAAATATTCACATGAGTAATTGAGATAAGGTAAATCAGGGTTATTATTTTGATTCATTTATCTATGATTATTTGACCATTTACGTACAACAATTTAGGTATTAGTCATGTGCATTCTAAAGAGGAAAATAAAAGGATTTGAAATATTATTTAGACTTTTATAAGCCTTAAACTTGGAAATTAGATGATGACGTGTTGGGTACTTGCATGAAGAAAATGAGAACCTCAACATTTGCATTTGAAGTAAATGTCAATAGCTTGTCTATGAGATACAAAGGAATAGACATTATTAGGCAAAATGTGAAACATATATCTTATGTTTTTAATCATACATGCCAACAGAAAATTAGTGAAATGATCAGTCACTATGTGATGAACTCATACTTCTTGGAACTATGTTGGGTCATAAGAACTCCAACTTCTTTATTTTTGTAAATAGATATTAGATCAGACTGATGTATGTAGTATTTAATGAAAAATGTTCTTGAGATGTGCATATGCATCAAGAATTTACAAGAAAAATTAAGGATTCCCATGTTGTTGACCATTTTGTCCCTTCATAATTACCCACATGGAAGGGATCTTGAGATACTATTACCTAACCTTACAAGAGAGAGGGTATCAAAACTCTTGAGTTGTCTCTAATAATAAAATTGTCACTACAATGACAAAATATCATGATTTTGGAAAAAAGATGCATAAATTTAAAATCAGGAAATATCATGAGTATAATGTGTGACACTATTATTATGAAGGCTAGATATCGTAGTACTTTATGAATAATAGTATATATATTATTGGGCCCATTATGAGACTCTAAGTCCTTAGTAAAATCATCAATAAATTTTAAATATTTATAAAACTAAGATTAGTAATAGTAGTGAATTAGGTCATCTAATAAGGGAAGGTACTAAAGTAAATCTTTTAATCCTCTAAAAATTAAAAAATATCCTAATGATTATATTCAAAAAGGAATTTCGGTGGGAATGATGACTAAAACTAATTAAAGGGAAAATATAAAGTTTTTTTATTGAAAGTTCTAGGGAAATCCCATCAATTTTAGAGAAAATAATACCTAATTTATCTTATTTAAAAGAGGAAAGAGAACAAAAAAATAAAAAAAAAGTAACTCAACTTTTTAATTAATTTTAAAATGAAAATTAAGTAAATAATTATGAAAGATAACTGCATACTTGAATATAATAAATAAGCAAACTTCAAAATCAAGAAGGAGATATTCAAATTTTGGAAGAAATGAATGAAACTCTATTAAAAAAATGAAAACTTCCAATCCTTTGCATCTTTGAGTTCTCCTTAACCTTTGGGTAGATCTCTGAGCCTATATTTAGTTTAACATAATCAATTTAGGCTGATTGATATTGAGTAAAAATTCAAACTCCTCTCATACAACATGCTCACACAAAAAAAAAACAAGAAGACATTCTCTCACGCACATCAATAGGAGAGGAACTCTCTCTCTCTCTCTCTCTTCTGTCCATTTTGTACCCAAATCACCAAATAATGCTTTCTATTTTTAATTTAATTTTTTATGATATATTTTATATTTTTCTCGATTTCTTAATTTTTTTAATCTTCACTCACAGAAATAATTGATATTTTCTACTTCACCAGAAGATAATCAATATTTTTAGATATGTCTAGTTGTGCACATGCATCAATAATCAATATATCTATTTTATCATATAATAATCAATATTTACACCTGTCCTTAATGCATGGTGCATTGAAAGTCATTTGATCTGCCTTCTAATTTGTAATGTCATAGGTCACGTGGTTCTTAACATGTTGTCATATCAATTTGCTAAACTTCCTCTTTTTTTATATAGTTTCTTGATATTTGCACTTCCGCCACTATGCGTGATGACTAGCCATGTGGTTAGCCATGTGGTGCTTCTTGCTTCATCATATAATTCATTAAAAATTATTAAAATTTATCAAAAATATTAAAATGTGATATGAAATTAAGACTATTTACTCATCATTCACATTTTTCTCTAAACTCTCATTAATATTTATGTAATTAGAAAATAACATTTTAAATCAAAATTTAGAGAAATTCATTCAAATCACACATCATTTAATTGTCATGATAGCTAACGACATTAATTATCAAAAATGTATTAATGTCACAAAGGTGACAATGATTTAGCATGCAATTTTCACAAGTTAGTAGACCCCCCAACTAGGGTCATTGCCAGTCCCTTGGCAATAGAAATAAGACTTTGGCTATAAAAATATATTTTTTATATCATTCCCTTTGAGAATTCAATTTCTCACAAAATCCTCTAGTCTAATAACATGGTAAAGTTTCAAATTGAGAAGTCATTTTAGGATCAAATACTACTTTATGTTATATACTCAACAATTTAGTTTTCATATTCTAATTATTTACAGTCCTTTGTAGTATTCCTATTCTGCTTTCATCAAAATTCTTATTATCCTAAGATAATTTTTTAAGGACTTTAGGTAGTTTTTCCTAAATATTCACTACATGAGAGATGCCTTGATGTCTCACATCACACTCCTTGTGTTTTCTTCGGGTTCTTAACTTTTTACCTCATAAATTTAAAAAGTAGTGTTTCACTTGAATACTTATAATGAGAGAGATGCTTTAATGTCTCACAACAGATTACTTGTGTAAATTCCTTCAAGTTTCACACTTTGTTCTATGTCTACATTTTTTATTTGCTTGATGTCTTCAGCTAAAAAAAATTTATCTATGTCCACATGATTTATGCAATAGTCTATATTTCAGTTTGGTATTACTTTAAAATGCTACATATTGCCACTTATGTATTGTTTTGCCAAAAGATAGAGTTTGGTCCACTAAAAGTCTTTTCTGTAATTATAAGTGTTCTTTCCTAAACTATTGCATAAATCATCTTTAGATTTACCTATGTTAGTAAGTTTCAGTTTAAGGATTTACATGATACATGAAATATTAATATGTTCACCCAACTCTTATTCCATGCTAATGGTAAGAACCCCTCAAAAATTTAAACTTAACATGATTTACCTAAATTATAAATATTTCATTTGTGCTAACATTTAAGCTTTTCCCCCATACTAATATGGCTTTGTCCTCAATGATATATGATGAGGAGAAAATAGGTGCATCCATGCTAATTGAATCTAAAAAATAAAGCTATCGGCATGGATAATAGAAACAATAATAGAATGAAAAGTAGAGAGCTGGTACTTGATTATTGACATGAATATTTAGAGTTGCAGAACGTTATTTATTTCCAAACTTATTAAGCAAATAAAACTAAAATAATAGATAAATTAATAAAAATCATGATGAAAAATAAAAACTATTGAGTTGCCTCACACTAAGTGCTTGTTTTTCTATCCTCAACTCGACACACTAAAGTTAAAAGGTCAACAAATTATATTGATCCTAAAGGCTCTGATGGTTCATATTCTATGTATGATTTAAGCTTTTGTCCATTAACTACAAAGCTACGTCCATATATTAGGTCAATAATTTTGATAGCCTCATTATCCACCACATGAGTAACTATATAAGGACCATCCCATCTTGACTTTAATTTCCATAGAAATAAACATGATCTAGAGTTGAAGAGTTATACCTTTTGATTAATATAAAAGGACTTATGTGTGATGTGTTTATGATAGTAAGCTTCCATGTGAGACTTGTAAATTATTCAAATGTCATAAGTATCTTTTCTAAGGTCTTCAAGTTCTGATAATTGAAAAAATTTATGGTTTCCAACTTTTGATGAACAATATTTCATTGCCCATGTCTTATGTTCTAGTTCTACAAATGACATGCTTTGTCAGAAACCCACCTAAATTATGACATATCAGTAAGAGTTTTATATGTTGTTCTAATCACCCATTCAACATCATCAATTTTCAATGACCAATCATTTCTATCCAATTGAATGAATTCTTAAAGTATTTTCTTGATTTCTCTGTTGGACATTTCTCCTTGTACATTTGATTCAGCATGATATGGCATGGATATTTTATGTGTAACTTTATATTTTTCATTAGAGCTCTAAACTGTGTATTAATAAAATGAAAAGAATTATCAATGGTAATAGCACATGGGCAACCAAAACGACAAAAAATTAGAGACTTAAGAAACTTTAACATAATCTTATGATCACAAGTTCTAGTTGACAATAAATTTAAGAATGCAGCCATAAAATCTATTGCTCATAAATCAAAGATTTCTACTATAAGAATAGGATACAAAGGCATCATATCTTCATGTAATGTATTTTTGACTTTTTGACTTTGAAGGCAAGCTCTACTGTTGAAATTGGATAGTACAATGCACATTGAATCTATAATCCAAAAGGTTCTTTCTATTGTTCTATAAGAAATGTACAAAGTATAGTTTACACTAGAACAGTCATTGTATGAAACATATCAAATGTTAAATGCAGAGATAAGAATGTCTAAGGGAGAACGTGGGCATAAATCTATATAGATTCCAATTATAATGGTAGGATTTTCGTGCATAATGATCATGCAATCCAGCTTGGCAAGTTTCTGATGCAGCTAGGCAAGTCCCGCATAAACTCATCCTTAGCTGATTGAAAAGGATTGATATACAGTCACAGCCTTTACAACAATATTTACCATATTTTAAATTGAGGACTATTCTATAGGTAGATTCATGATTAAATTAAGATGCAAAATAATGGGAGAAAATGACTTTTTTTCTCAAAATCACTCCCCCTCTAACACAACATCTAGAGCCAAGTCCTCTTCATTCAAATAATCTGGTGCATGCCTATCATGTATAGTGCGTGTGTGAGAGAAAATGAGAGAGAGAGAGAGAGAGAGTCAGATCAACCATTCTCTCTCCTCCAATTGTCTTTCTCATTATTTCTCTCAACTGATTGGGGAAGAAAGGAGATGGGTTGTGAGAGATGTCAGATTTGTTTGAGTTTTTTTGTGGCTTCTTCCCTTCTCATTCATACAGATCAATTGGTTTGTGTAGACCAGACTGTTGAGGAAATAGCATTGGAAGGAAAAGGTGATGGCAGTGTATGCCGTTAAGAGAAGATACCCTGATCTACTCCATGTGGAGTTCTCTTCTCTTCTAGATTCTAATCTTACTAGTGAAATTTTAATTCTTAGAAAGATTTTTCTGAACCAGATATTTGTTGGTTTCCTCACCATTTCGATGTTTATTTATATATTTCATTTATAATATTTTTCATTAGATTTCTGGCATGTAGTACCTAAAATACAAACTTTTTGGCATCATTGTACACTAGAGGAGACAATGTTCAAGTATCGGCCAATGTGACTATTCCAGTCCTGAATAGCTAAAAGGGTTGTCCAAACACATCCACCTAAAAACTCCAATCAGTCCCATTATATAGGGAGTGTAGATTGGTTATGAATCAGAGGATAAAGGATACAGACAGTGACAACTACCTTGGTCATGTCTTTGGACCTCTGCCACTAGCTGTAGCCTTAGCTGCCAACTTTGGTTGGCATAATTTTGACCAAGGGATGCACCTTTATCTACAGTTCATGGACAATAGGGAACCCTTTGAAATAAAGGCCTAGTTGCCATACTTTACCACCCATCCCAGCATGGAGTCTATGACCACATTATCTTTAATCTTTATCATTCTCATAAAAGTCCACACCTACAAGTTAACTTACATTTGGTCCCTCTTAAAAATAAAATATAACTAAATAATAGCATAAAATTAAAAAGCTATTGAAGTAGTGCTAGTTCCAAAAGTTTTTTAGTGCTGGAGAAAAGTTTCAAGGAACAAAAAAATTACAATTTGAAGCTTGCACTTGTTGTGAATCATGAAGATTTATAATTTTCGATACCTTGTATTTGTTCTTACTTTTTAGATCTTAATTCTTCAATCCCTTGTTTATATTTTTAGAATAATAATTCTATTTTAGCTTGAGATATTGATAAGTTTTCATTATCATGAATTAATAATTTAGTGATATGATAGTTTTAACCTTAACTCATGATAAATAGACTTATTTTTGTGCTAAATCGTGAAAAATGGTTTTTGATTGGTTAATATGAATTTTTGATTAATTATATGATTTTATAATCCTATTTTGTTGAGATAAATGGAAAAAAAAGATTAAGGAAAAAAATAAAAACATTGTCGAGCAACCGAGCCTGCTAGCGAGTCAGAGGATTAGTTGAGTAGAGCCGTAGAGCGGCTAAGGACTGCGAGCTCAAGGCTCAAGAAGCTAAGGATTGGACCACAAGCTCAAGGCTCAAGCGATTGAAGATGCGGACTGTGAGCTCGGTGCTCAAGTGGTTGACGTGTGCATTACTCCCCTTTCACATCACTCGTGGCCAGCTAGGTGTGGGGCAAGGAGTGGTCATACACATGTGGATGAGATGTATCTATTGATGAGTAAAAAAGGTGTCACCTTATATTTGTGTGAAAATTGGTCAAAAAACTGATGTGGGACTAAACCCACTACTTTAACCTTTCCCCGTAGGATTTATAAATGTCAAAAATACCTCTTCATGACCATGATGAAAATATCATTATGACGTCACATTATAAGGGCATTATCATACTTATTTCATCTTTCTCATTTATTGTCTCTCTCAGGTGGGCAACCGGTGAAGAAATTATGATTTTTAATGAGTGATTAAGCTGCAAAAATCACCAAAATCTCAAGAAAAACTTAGTTAATACGATTCGAGGAGCATCGCGGCTGAAATTAGTAAACAATTATAGACAAAACATCACAAACTCAACAAAAAAAATCATCTCTAATAGATCGATGAACAAGCTGTTGCTAGGAAGAGGACGATCCACTGGGAGACAAGTCGCCACCTCCTGAGAGCATACCAAATGTGATAAATGACCTCCTCTTGCCGTGCTAACTTGAGGACGAAGCCCCTAAGACACGCCCCACCTCCATCTAGCTTACCTTCGTTGGGTGACAACCGCAGAAGGGACGCAAGTCGTTGTTTTCCCATTCCGCTAGGCGACAACTGCCGAAAACGATTTGGCAACATATTCCACTGATTTTTAGGGTTCGAAAGAAGATCTAGAGATTGTCCACATCGTTTTTATCTAAGGAGAGCCTTCGAGGCCGTGGACATTGCACGAATTCCTTCCCGAACACGTAGAGTTCCAACGATCGCCACTGCAAAGCCGGAACTCTGTTTTTCTTACTTTTAACTTCATTTTTATTTAAATTAATAATATTTAGCATGATTTCAAGCTTCAAATACTTCTTCATTGAGTTACAATTCTTCGGGCTTTTATAGAACTTAATTTGACCTATTAATTTGATGGTAATCACTTACAAAACAATCGTCAATCGGAACTCTATTTCTACCTAATTCGTGTTCTTCAAACATTGACGTCACCCTAACATCCTAGCCTTATTTCCTTTTCACATTTCTTAAATATATTATATTTATTATTCAATTAAAAACTCATAAAAATTTATATTTACATAGGAAAATTCTGAAATATTATTCGATATTATATTACATCCCTATAATCAACCTAGTAATTTCTCACTATTTTTGGAATCTTTTATCAGTTTATAAATAATTTATTCATTCTGATATACATTTAAAATTCCAAGAATTAATCTTTTCTAGCTTTATAAATTTTAAATTTGCATGATTTATTATACAACGATTAAGTCACATCAAATTTTGGTGCCATTGTTGGGGATGTATTACATAATATTTGGTATTTTTTTATTTTTCTTTTAGTGTACAAAAAAAATTTAACTCTTGTTTTTTATTTTTTTCTTATAGAAAAAAAAAGAGTAGCACGAAGAGTAATAGGGCAAGGATAGGAGCAAACTAAAAGAGGATAATAGTTATTAAATTTTTTATCTCAAATTTATTTATTTTTATGCATGGTAAAAGATCTTTACATCCAAGACTAGAGAATCCTCTCATTATTTTGCCTAAAACTAAAAATCTAAAAGAAAAATTAATTTCGATGGATCCTAAAGGTAGTATAAGTCAAACTGAGAATAATCCTATGGCCATAAAAAATCATTATATTCCTAATTCATTTTAAAGAGCATCTAATGTTAGAGTCATATTAGCACCCACTGTTAAATTTGAAATAAATCTAGAAACTTTTCAAATGCTTCCTAATTTTCATAGATTACCTTTAGAGGATCCTCATCAGCATTTAGAAAAATTTTATATGGTATGGGATTTAGTTAATCTCCCTCAAGTTACACCCCAAATTATAAAGATGAAATTATTTCCTCATACACTTAGGGACAAAACTAGTTGTTATTAGCTTACTACCTTAGAGAATTAACTAGTTGGAAAGACATAGAACATACTTTTCTCATAAAATTTTACTTTTTAGAAAAAACTCAAAATATGAGAAAACATATATGGAGTTTTGCTCAAAGGTCAGGAAAAACTTTGCATGAGACATGGGAAAAATTCAAAGATTTACTTAGAAAATGTCCTCATCATGCAAAGTGATAACTCAATAAAATTTTTTATGATAGATTATTAGAACAACATAGAAATATGGTTGATTCTATATGTTGAGGAGTATTTATGGAGAAGACCCTTGATGAGATTTACAACCTTTATGAGAATTTAAGTAAAAATTTGAGAGATCAAGCCTCTTTTAAGTTATATGATAAGGATAAGAGGAGAGGAATGTATGAATTCCATTATCAAGATGACTCTAATTTAAAAAATGAGGTAAATCAGATTAATAAAAAATTAGATAAACTTGATGTATTTATTGATAATTTTAAGAAGTTTCTTAATCCTCAATTTAATTCAAATAATTCATATCCTATGTATAGTGAAAATGAGCATTCCAAATTTCAATGTTATAATTTAGATCAATCATTTCAGCCTATGCAAGAACAAGTACAAGTAGCCCACAATTTTCATAGAAAAAGGGAGTCTTTTTCTAATTCTTATAATCATAATAGGAGGAATAACTTTTCATGGAGAGACCCAAATAATATTCAAAATCCAAAAGTACTTAGACCCAATTTAAATTATAAATTTTGTCCAAAATAAGAAAATAGATTTCAGAAAATTCAATCCTCTCATACTCAACTTGATGTTGTGGAAATGATGTAGCAAATGAGTCAAATGATGTAGCAAACTATGAATCAAATGATGTTGCAGTAAAAACAAATTATAGAGGCTCTTGAGAATAAGAGAAAAGAGGGACAGCTACCTAGTCAACCCATAAAAAATCTAGGAAAATATCCAACTGTAGGATTTCAACAAGGGGAGTCTAGTGGCATGAACCTAAGAAAAAATCTACGAAATGATAATGTCAGAATAGTAAGTGTATTAAGGAGTGGAAAAATTTTACCTGATCCCCAAATAGTAGAAAAAGAAGAAAATGTTGATAGTCCAAAACAAAATTAAGAAGAAGCAAAGGAAGAACTTTTAGATTCTACCAAGGAAATTCTGAAAGAAAGGACGACCATTCCATTTCCTAAAACTTTAGAACCTAGACAAAGAAAGAAAAAGGAACACAATGAAGAAATAAAGAAAATTTTACAAGATGTACAAATTAGTCTTCCTTTATTTACTGTCATTGAACATATTTTTGAATATGCTAGAATTTTAAAAGAAATGTGTACACCAAAAAGAGCACCTAGAGTAGAAAAATTATTTATGCATGCTAGTGCTTTATTATTAAATCAAGTTTCATATAAATCAAAATATATTGGTACTCTTTTAGTTTCGTGTGATATTGGTAGATTTATTTTTGAGAATGTATTACTTGACACTAGTGCTAATATTAATTTATTATCTACAAGTATTTGTAATAAATTTAATATTTTTTATTTTAAACCATCTACTATCACATTAAAATTTGTTGATAGATCTATTAAAAATCCTAAAAGTATTTTAGAAAATGTGATAGTAACAATGAAAGGATGTAAATTTTCAACTCATTTTGTAGTGCTAGAAATGGATTTTAATGGACAATTTTATGATACCCCAATCATCTTAAGGAGACCATTCTTGCATACAACAAAGATGAATATTGATTTCTCCACAAGTATTGTAAAAATATCATGTGGAAATCAATCAATAGAAATTAAAATCTTTGAGACATTAAATGATCTTAAGAAATCTCAAGTGTATGATTGTCATATCATAGAATTTTTAAATGATTTTGATGATCTAAATATTATTGATGATTGTGTGCTAGAAGAATTAAAGGAAATCGAGAATATAAATATAAGGGAAAAGAAGGAAAAAGATCACATGAATTTAGAGTTGAAACCTCTTCCCTCTAATTTAAAATATGTATTTTTGGAGGAAAATAACTCATTCCCTGTTATTATTGTAGTTGATTTGAATAATGATCAAAAGGAAAAATTACTAAAAGTAATTCGAAAAAATAAGAAAGCTATTGGCTAGAAAATGAATAATCTTAGAGGCATTAATATGAATGTTTGCATACATAATATATATTTAGAGGAAGGAGCTAGACCTAGTAGAGAACCACAATGAAGATTAAATCCTTACATGATGGAAGTAGTAAAAAAAAAATTTTAAAATGGTTGGCAGCTA
This sequence comes from Spirodela polyrhiza, assembly GCA_024713555.1. Lineage (NCBI taxonomy): Eukaryota > Viridiplantae > Streptophyta > Magnoliopsida > Alismatales > Araceae > Spirodela > Spirodela polyrhiza. The sequence continues at coordinate 3,123,009 of CM046544.1, read as the reverse complement.
ATATTATTTATCCTATTTCAGATAGTAAATAGGTTAGTCTTACACAGGTGGTGTCAAAAAAATCAGGGATCACGGTTATAAAAAATGAAAATGAGGAAGAAATAAAAACAAGATTAACCACTAGCTAGAGGGTTTGTATTGATTATAGAAAATTAAATTCAATTACTATAAAAGATCATTTTCCCCTATCATTTACTAATTAAATTTTTGAAAAACTAGTTGGAAAAAGATTCTTTTGTTTTCTAGATAGATATTCTGATTATAATTAAATTTATATAAATCTTTTAGATCAAGAAAAAATAACTTTTACTTGTCCATTTGGTACTTTTACTTTTAAAACGTATCCCTTTTAGATTATGTAATACTCTAGTCACATTTCAAAGATGTATGTTGTCTATTTTTTCTAACATGACTAAAAAATGCATAGAAATTTTTATGGACAATTTTTCCGTTTTTGGTGAATCATTTCATGAATGCTTAAATCATTTACAACATGTGCTGAAAAAATGTATAGAAAAAAAATTAATTTTGAGTTGGGAAAAATCATATTTTATGATTAGAGAAAGAGTTGTGTTAGGACATATTGTGAGTGAAAGATGTTTGGAGGTAGAAAAAGCAAAAATTAATATTATATCTAAAATGTAACCCTCAAATTTAGTAAAACAGATTAGATCTTTCTTGGGACATATAGGTTATTATAGAAAATTTATTTAACATTTTTCAAAAATTTCTAAACTTTTCACCATGTTATTATCTAAAGATGTACATTTTAATTTTGATGAGAAATGTTTTGAATCTTTTTCTGAAATAAAAAGATTACTTATTGAGGCACCTATTTTACAAGCTCCTGATTGATCTCTTCCATTTGAAATAATATGTGATGCATCAAATTATATAGTAGGAGATGTTTTAAGATAAAGAAAAGAGTCAAAACCTATAATAATCTCATATGCTAGCAAAACTATTTCTGATGCTCAATTATATTATACCACAACTAAAAAAGAGTTGTTAGTTGTAGTATTTTCATTAGAAAGATTTAGTCATATATTTTAGGAGCTAAAATTATTATTTATATTGATCATGTAGTATTAAAATATTTGTTAAATAAGAAAGATGCAGAGCCACGTTTATTAAGATAGATATTATTGTTGTAGTAATTTGATTTGAAAATAAAAGATAAAAATAGTTTCGAAAATGTTGTTGCTGACCATCTTTCTAGATTGAGTGATATAAGAACAAATGCAACACCTTTACAAGATACATTTTTAGATAAACAATTGATGGGAGCTCAACATCACCATGATATGCACATATTGTTAATTTTCTAGTTTCTAGAAAAATTCTAGAATAGTGGGATGAGAATAGAAAAAATCATTTCTTTGCTAAGATTAAAAATTATTTTTGACATGATCCTGATTTATATTAATTGAGTAATGATCAAATTCTTAGGAGATATGTTCTAGAAGAAAAATATCATAGCATTCTTTATATGTATCATTCATATAACTGTGGATGACATTTTTCTAGTAGAAAAATAGCTGCAAAAATTTTTCAATATGATTTTTATTAGCTTACAATAGTTAAAGATTCTATAGAATTAAGTAAAACATACATTTCATGCCAATATATAGGTAGCTTAAATAAAAGAGATGAAATACCTATGAGTAATATGTTAGTAGTTGAAATTTTTGATGTATGGGGCATAGATTTAATGGGTCCATTCATATCAGCTGAAAAACATGAATATATCTTACTTCTTGTTGATTATGTGTCTAAATGGGTGAAAGCTATTCCTACTAGAACTAATGATCATAAAATTGTGATGAAATTTGTGCAAGAAAATATTTTTTCAAGATTTGGATGTCCTAGAGTGATTATTAGTGATGAACACATTTTAAAAATAGACATTTCAAGAAATTATTGAAAAAGAATAGAGTACACCATAAAGTAGCCACTCCATATTATCTTCAAATAAATGGGTAAGTTGAAGTAGCAAATAGAGAAATTTAGAGAATTTTGAGGAAAATAGTTAAACCAAATAGGAAGGATTTGCCCACGAAATTATAAGATGTATTATGAGCATATAAAACAGCTTATAAAAATCTTATAAGTATATCTCATTTTTGAGAAACCATGTCATCTTCTTGTGGAAATAGAACATAAAGTATTATGGGCTATAAAAAATTTATGTACAGATGAAAAATCAGTTGGTGAGCATAGAATTTTTCAGTTACATGAATTAGAGGAGTTAAGGAATGAAGCTTACGAAAATCATAGAATATATAAAGAAAAAACTAAAATCTTTCATGATAAGTACATCAGTAGAAAAATTTTTGATGTTAGACAAAAAGTGTAGTTATATGATTCTAGATTGAAACTATTTCTAAGAAAATTGAAATAAAAATGGACAGGACCTTATGTGGTGGAAGAAATATATGATCATGAGGTTGTAATGATTAGAGATCTTAAAAATGATCATAACTTTAAGGTAAATGGATAGAGGCTTAAACCTTAGATAAAACATGAATGCCTTGTAGAAAAAGAGATTTTATTATTAAAAGAAATTTAAGAATAAGATTAATGTGTCCAACTGGAGACATTAAATTTTATATGGGAGGCAACCTATGGTTCTATTTAAATCATTATTTTACTTTTGTAGAATTTTGTAATATCTATTTTTTTTGTATTATTTTCTTCTTTAAAAAAAAAGTGTAGGAGGAGGAGTGTAAGACAAAGTGGGAAATTAAAACCGAGCTTGAGGTGATATTTTTCTGAACTTGATCCTTTATTATAGTATTTTTCATACTTAACTTGGCTTATATGTATGCTTCACTGAAAATTATATTTTCTGTAATTCTGTGTCATTGAGGACAATGTCAAATTTAAGTTGGGGGTTAAGGTGATGAAAATATTAAGTCTTAGTTAATGTTGTAAATTGAATAGGAACATGTGTTGGCACTTTTAAAAAAACCTCTAGCACTGATTTTTTTGTTCTATCAGAAATAACACAAAACAAAGTGTAGACTGTAAAACAAAAAACCAGCAGAAAAAAATAGTTCGAAATTCAAAATTTTAGAGACTATTTTCTCACATTTCAAGCCCCTAAGCATATATTGTTGAAATTTAGAATTACTGTTATGAAAATCATAGTTTTGATTTATTCTTTTTACAAATACATTTTTGTTGAAAATAGAACTGACAGAACTAAAACAAAATTATAATTTTTAAAACTATCTAATTTCTTACATCATATTATGTGCACGGAAAAATTAAATCAATCAGATTGATTGATACCAAAGGATATTAGGATGATTATTATTGAGTTAAGAGAATGATTTAATAGCCTGAAATGTTGGAATACTCCTTAGATACATGATAGATAATATGAATTTGATTTTACAGATTTTCACTTCATGATCTTGATGGATAATATTTACTTAATGAGAAAATTTGATTGATCATTTGAGTTTAATGGAGATTTTTACACCTTGATCTATAAGACTTGTGAGGAGAAATCACTTATGTTGAAAAATAAAAAATAAAATGAGCAATGTGAAAAAATTTGAAAATAAAAAACACTTGCTGCAAAATAAGTGGATAATGTGAAAGCCCTGAAAATGAAGAGTACACATAGAGGGTGCGAGACATCATTCTTATTGTAAAAATTTTTTTACAAGAAAAACTACTTATTCACCACAAAAAAAAGAAAAAAAAAGAAAGGGAAGAAGAAATATAGTGCAAACTTCAAAAATCAAGCCATAGGAAAGGGAAAGGTAGGATCAATTTTATACTTAGATGATTTTTGATAATTAGAATATCTTGTGAATTATATCTATGAGTAAAGAAGTGATAAAAATGTAGATTGAAGAAGTGAAATTTATATTGTTATTCCAATGAGTGTTTAAACATTTAAGTGTTTAATATCTTTTTTCAATACTTGATAAAATAGTCTAAAGTATCTAGAGGTGCATCATTTTTAATTGTATTTTTTACATTGAAATATGATGTTTGAAATTTCTAAATGATAATTATATTTGTAATTCCATTGCTAAGGAACTAGCAATGACTTAAGTTACCGAGTGTGATAAGTCTTCATTATCATGAGTTAATAATTTAGTGATATGATAGTTTTAGCCTTAATTCATGATAAATAGACTTATTTTTGTGCTAAATTGTGAAAAGTGGTTTATGATTGGTTAATATGATTTTTTGATAATTACATGATTTTATAATCCTATTTTGTTGAGATAAATGGAAAAAAAGATTAAAAGAAAAAATAAAAACACCGCCAACCAATCGAGCCTACTAGTGGGTCGGAGGCCCAATCGGGCAGAGTTGTGGAGCGGCTAAGGACAGCGAGCTCGAGGCTCAAGCGGCTAAGGACCAGACTGCGAACTCAAGGCTCAAGCAACTGAAGATGCAGACCATGAGCTCAACGCTCAAGCAGCTGATGTGTGCATCACTCCCCTTCCACGTCACTAGTGGCCAGTCGGGCATGGGGCAAGGAGTGGTCATACACACGTGGGTGAGATGTACCTATTCACCTTATAATTAGATAAAAATCGGTCAAAAAATCGATGTGGGACTAAACCTATTGCTCTAACCTTTCCCCATAAGATTTATAAATATCAAAAATATCCCTTCATGACCATGATGAAAATATCCTTATGACGTCACATTATAAGGGTATTATTGTACTTATTTTATCTCTCTCTCTTTCTGTCTCTCGTAGGTGAGCAACCGGTGAAGAAATCGTGATTTTTGGTGAGCAATTAAGCCACAAAAATTGTCAAAATTTTGACAAAAACTTAGTCAACACGATTCGTAGAGCATCGTGGCCAAAATTCGTGAACGATTCTGGACAAAATATCGCAAACTCAACAAAAAAAATCATCTCTGATTGATCGACGAACAAGCTATCGCCGAGAAGAGGACGATCCACTAGGAGATGAGTTGCCACCTCTTGAGAGCATATCAAATGTGATAAATGGCCTCCTCTTGTTGCGCTGACTTGAGGACGAAGCCCCTGAGACGGACCCCACCTCCATCTAGTTTATTTCTTTTAGGTGACAACCGTCGGAGGGCCACAAGTCACTACTTTTCTATTCCGTCATTTGACAACCACTGAAAATGACTTGGCGACACATTCTACCAATTTCAAGGCTTCGAAAGAAGATCTAGAGACTTCCCATATCGTCTTTGTTTAAGAAAAGCCTTTGAGGCTATGGACATTGCACAAATTCCTTCCCAAACACGCAGAATTCCGATGATTGTGGTTGCGAAGTTGAAACTTTATTTTTCTTACTTTTAACTTCATTTTTGTTTAAATTAACAATATTTGGCACGATTTCAAGCTTCAATATCCTTCTTCATTGAGTTACAATTCTTTGGGCTTTTTAGAACTTAATTTGACCCATTAATTCGACGGTAATCACTTATGAAAGGATCGTAGGTCAGAACTCTATTTTTGCCTGATTCGTGTTCTTCAGGTGTTGACATCACCCTAACGTCATAGCCTTATTTCCTTTTCATATTTCTTAAATATATTATATTTATTATTTAGTTAAAAACTCATAAAAATTCATATTCACTTAGAAAAATTCTAAAATATTATCTGATATTATATTACATCTTTGTAATTGACCTAGAAATTTCTCACTATTTTTGGAATTTTTTATTGGTTTATAAATAATTTATTCATTCTGATATATATTTAAAATTCTAAGAATTAATCTTTTCTAGCTTTATAAATTTTAAATTTATATGATTTATTATACAACGATTAAGTCACATCAGATATTTTATGGTATCTCAAGACATCCTTACAACCTTTTGTATTATTTATATTTTTGGGTTCCTTCATTATCAACTCTCAACAATTTTGTGTGTTGTCAATATGAGTTATTTAATGAATAATCTACATCAAAACCCAATTGATTGTTTTAACATTTGGGGACTGGAAAACAATGCTCATATTCTAATTTATAAAAGATTATACCCTATTGTGTCTGCTGCATCTTCTCCTGTAACTTACAAATGTAAGCCCTCAATGTATTGGTTTCACTTGCAATGCATTTTATCTTTTAAAATAGAAATTTCATGGTTCAAAATTTTTTGATTTAGACGGTGACCAAATAATATTTTTCAGCTCAAAGGTAAGCAATATATTTCACAAAATTTTCTTACTACTTTTTTTATTTTCTTCCAAGAAACTTTTTATGTCTTTTTTGTTTTGCCAATTTAATTACACCTGTATGATTCTTTGAAGGTTGGGACATGTTATATCCTTTAGTAGAATATATATGCTAGTTGTGCACAATGAAATATATTTTCAATGGAACACATTCCCTTGTCGATTTCTAACCAATATAAGAGCTAACATTGACTATCTACGTTGTAACTCTTGAGCTTTCATTGTTTCTTTTTAACTTCTCAAGTAAATATCATATATTGAATGATTAATGTACAGTATTGTGAAATGGAAGATGTTTAGCGAGTTGACAACCTGACTCTAATCTACTTCCTACCATTACAGACCACTGACTTTGTTCTTTTGAGATTTAGTCAATGTGTAGTATATTATGGCATGATGGTGCTGATGTTATGTGGAAACAATAAACAGAAACATAATATCTTATTGAGAACATACAATGGAAGCCATGATGTTAAGATATCCCAATTTTTCTATAGCTTCTTTGTTGAGTTGTATGTGAAATTATGTGATGGTCGTAAAGTTTTTGGTGGGACTGAAGTTGATATAGTCCCACCTAGTATCTAAGATAAAAATAACTGGTCTAATAGGTGTAATACATTCAAGGTGCACACAAGTTCTCATAGAAATTTCAAATGACCTCTTATCTAATTTTGAAAATAAAACTTTAAGGTTTTCTTTGATCTTTTTAAAAAGTTTATAAATATTTTTTATTTTAATTTTAGGTAAAGTGCTACTTTTATAACATGATAGCATAAGTTATTCTCCTCATTATGTCTAAACTAGGCATAATCAAGTAAGCCTTCTTGTAGGCTTTCAAAAATGAAATTTATTTTAAAAATTGACCACTAGATTGAAATAAAGTAAATGAGTCAATACCCGTTGGGAATGTGTTTATATTATTACTTTTTTAGCCGTATTTTTAGTTCCGCATCCAAGGCAATTTTACAAAAACTCTTATGAAGTTAATCTTAAGAAATGTTAGAGTTATTCTTCCTGATTATCCACGTTAAAAACATTCCAAGTGATTTAAGTAACAAATATCCTTTAATAGTATATCTCCAGCAAAAGACATAATACTTGTAGACATTTATAGATCAATATGGATGTCAAATGACTACTGCACATTTCAGGAAAAAGATGAATTTATGTAGGTCAATGGTCATGGTAAAATTACAGAGAAATACAAACATACGAATTGATCAAAAACTGGATTTAAGAGTAAACTAGAAATAGAACAAGTAACTTAAAAATATCATAAAAAATGTTTTACTCGATGAAACATATAGCTGAGATATTTTAATTTTTAATGTTTCACGAGACATATCAAAAATAGTACATGCATATTTTCTTTTTTACAACAACACAGAATGTAATGCTTTTAAAATTTTAAAAATATATGTTGATTTACTAATATTTCTCTATTTATTAGAGGGAACAAATGTTCGGCTATTTCCGACCATAACGTTAGTATCACTGATGGTGAATACCAACTAGGTTTTCTCTGCAAGTGATTCGACAAACGTGTATGCTGCCAATTTCGAGTCTTCGTTGGGTTTTCCTCACACGTCATAGTGGCCAAGGCAAGCAACCATTGCCTTAGCGCTATGAGCGAACAACCTCTATAGGCCGGATATCACCGATGGATTGCTTGAGAATAATGAGCAATGAAGGAAGAAACTTGATGCCGAAGCCACAGTATGCATATCACAATCGATTCTCACTGCAGCGCAGTCATCACGAAAATCGGAGACTACAACGATAAGGGCTTCGAACGATAAAGACTTGGAGAGTGATCATAGAGGAAGATAAATATAGGAAGGAATTGCAAGTGATAAGAGAGAATAGGGAAAGGTAAACGATTCAGATCACCGCTATTCATAGGAATCGCAGAAGAATTAGACGTCATCTAATATACCATGATTATATAACAGCCGATTGATCCGGAGAGAGGACGATAAATCTCCTGTCTGGTTCTCAAATATTCTTCTCAAAATCCAGAACATTTCTTCAGCAATCAAACTCTCATGATAAGTCTCAGCTGACTGGCCCTATGTCGCAGAATCATGGTGGTCAGCCTTCCCCTTTTCGCATTCACAGGTTCTCGGGCCAGTACAGAAATGTGACCCAATCTAAAGTGTCGGGATCTGTCCCGGGGTCTAGAGGGGCCCCACCGAGTCATTCGCTGGAAGGAGTGGGTTAGGAATCTTCTCGGGTTTTTACCTCGGATGGAGCTGATCAAGTCTTTCAGCCTAGCCCAGTGCCTTGAGAACCGTTACTCCGTTCTGCACCCTTTCTTGTTGTGACGATTTAGATAGATGCGTGCCCATTATGTGACGATTTCAGTTTCGCGTCTTCGCCATTGATGTGCCTTTCTTTTAATATACTGGGAACACTCCAGTTCCATACCAATTTCATGCGCGGTTTCCCGGATAGGGCTCTGTTCCTTGATCTCTTTTCTACGCACACGCGAATTTCTTCGAAAAACATCGCAGAGGTCATCTCTGAACGAAACCCATAAGCCGTCATCAACCAACCCACCACCCGGTCTTCAAGTACCGTATCCTCGTCTAGCTACCACCGCTCTCTCCCTCTCTCTCCCTCTCTCTCTCTCTCTCTCTCTCTCTCTCTCTCCCATATATATATATATATATGGAGAGCAAAAAAAAGCAAGAAGGGGGAATAGAAGTGCCGCGCCCTGATGTAGCTGCGGGGGAAATGGGGGGATCCCCCACTGGAACTGCGGCTGGCAGATGAGGCACACGTACTCGTGCCCAGACCCCCAGACCTGCAACCTCTGTTCCCGTCTCTCCCCTAGAGGGAGGCTTAAAGGGAAGGACCCGCCGAGCGAGAGGTCAGGCCCTCCAAGATTCCGATAAATGCCTGAGACGTCTTAGCTTTTATCGGCGGGGACCTACGGCCTTCGCTGACCCGAGTCTGCCACGTCCTTGCTGTCTCTCCCAGCCGGAGACGGTGCAGAGTTCCCTTTCGCCTAGTCTGGGGTAAAATGCAGTAGCTGCCATCACGGAACAGCCTGCATGTGAATTCGCGAACTAGCGGTGCGACAACAGCCTTCTTCGGACAAGACTGAGCAGACCCGTGTGCGTGTGCCTTCTTCGTGTGGTGTCCCGTCACGAAGAGGATCTGCACACGCGAGCGCAGAGTCAGTGGCTGGTACCGGAATGAAGAATCGGTCTTTAATCTTGTCTTTCTTGTTGATAAACCAAGTGAGGCACATTAATTCCCACATGCTTGTGCCCGTAATTTAAAAACTTGTTAAATCTTATGACTCGGTATATGGGGTCATTCCGCCTTTTCGTCACGTACATCTCTTCAGTGAAATGTATACCTCGTCCTTGATAGTAAAGTCTCTCCCGGTTTACGGGCATCCTCACCCGGATTTTGAATTATTTCCTTCACTTTCCGTCTGAGAAGGCGTTTAAGTCGCCAGCGGCACATCACGGTAGCCTTTTCAGAGCTTTTCTTTGCGTACCAATTCCCTCCTCTCCTTTTATTTAGGGTGCAGCTATCTTTGACTCATGCGATACTCTAAGCCCCACCATCTGCCCCCGTGAACAATGTCGTTCCTCTGTCGTCAGGGGGGGGGACTTCGGCCTCATGCGACTTCAAATCGTGTGTGAGATACCGAGAGATAGAGAGAGAGCAGGCAGTAGGGACGAGCAGCTTCTCGTTGTGGCGCGAGTCAGTCCCGTTCATTATGAGAAAGCCAGAGAAGAACGGTAGCAGCAGCAGATTGAAACGCTGTCAGTGCAGTTTACGCTGTCCATAATAACATGGAGGAATCGTTGAACGGGTGCGAGGACTGGATTCCAGACTGCGGCATCAATGAGTCCCGCTGGAACCTGGCCGGAAGAATAACACCTCTTGAATGCCAGCTCAGATCCTTCGTACGTTGGGAAGCGAATCCAAGGCGCCTGTTTACGCTGACTTCAGTCCTTTCCCCTCTCCTTCGCGTACGCTAAAGGCATACATGAAAGTGCATACGTGACTTGACGGCTACCTGTAATAGATGTACTCGCGGGGGTCCCCTCGCCCTTTGAAACAACTGCGGACGACGCATACTACGCAGGCAGTGAGGTCATCTTCCCCCTATTAAGGAAGGCGAGCCCACCTGCACGCCAGGGTAATGAGCCTTGATATGACCGAAACCAAACGTGTGGCGCCGCACTCCCGTGATGCTCCTCCGATTCCGATAGCCATTAATTTTCCCACTCCTGACTTCAATCAAATAATCATCCCTGTAGTTAATTCCTTCGTCATATTTTACGCGAGAGAGTTTTCAATCACGAAATATGTATTTGCGACGTGGAGCGCGACATCGTATCCATTCTTGTCCCCTGCATAATACCTTCGGTTTGGGGACATAATAGCCGAGATATATAAGCTGCAGTAAGTTTCGATTAATACGCGGTCCACCTTTGTGACGGACGAGAGGAGTCGTTCGAGTAGGAAGAGCGTAGATTACGCCAAACTTTAGGGAGACTGACCAAAGTCAGAAAAAATTACGATCTTTTTTGGGCCAATTGGAGAGAAAAAGGTGAGTGTGACTTAAACCTAGAGTCATACTTCCCACCTTTCTTGAAGTTGGCCATCAATCTCCCGAATCCCAAATGCGATAAACCTTCCAAAGTTTCAGATGATGCTAGCCAGCTAGTTGTATACCCAACCCTACTGGTTAAGGGGACTCTCCTATCTCTCGAGAAGTACTTGTCCCATTTGCGTGGCCTACCGCATGTGCAAATTGGCGCAAGATTGACGGACGGGGCTATCGCCACGCCAATGAGCCCACGGATATCGATAGGTCACTTAGGAGAGACAAATCACATTGAGGATGAGGGTGATCGGGGTAACCTCCCTTACAAGATATTGAAGATAATACTTACAAATTCTTTGCAGGCTTCGCTTTCCAAGAGAAAATAAAGAATACCCTTTTATGCAGTAAGCCGAAGCGTCCTATTGACGTAGATGCCTTCTGATACTATGCGAACGAAAAGACTGTTGTGGTGACTGGGGTGGTCCTCCCCGTAAACCATCTCGTTGCCTTCTTCTCGACATTGGCACATGATAAAGGACCACACTGTTCCACCGATGGAGATACTGCAGCCTTCTCTCTTTCAGTAACTCTCTTCCCACTCACCTCACAGACGAAAGATTACCAAGCACTCCTTACCCAATCGTCCTTCGTAAACGGTTCTTTAAGTGCATTAGACCAATTTATTTTTATCAAAACCAGTATAATTCCAAGTTTGTAAGTAATTTTGCACTCTTTTTTTCTACCTTTGAGACAGTCTACAGGAGCAGCTGAAATTAACAATGAAAGTCACAAAAGGTTATCATCCCAGCCGCTTTTGAGGATTGTTTTTAGTACGTACCAAGATGTGAACTCAAAAATTATGACGTTATGGCTGAAGATAGAAATGTGCCAACTTAAAATTTTTAGTTAGCATGAAAAAAAAATCCCCTTAGAAGCCACATCTCATGAGTGTAACTTAAACTGAAGTTTAAGGAAGAAAATTTCAAGAGTTGTTGCCCCTGTGGACTAGAGAAACATAAGTATGATACTGGACGAAGCAAAAGTTTAGTAATTGAAAATAAAGGGCCACAAGAAAACCACCGTAGAAAGGCCCCCAGATTTCTTACCCTCGTGATTCCTTCCACCCCCATATTTTGGCGGTAGGTCGGGGGAGCGAAGGAGATCAGAAATCGTCAAAGCCCTCTCTGGCTTATACATCTGCGAAAGATCTAGAGCGAGGGAAGTCCGAAGTACAAGTCGGAGATCATTTACGTCCATCCCTGTGGATAACCTGAACAAACAGCGAACCATCAAAAGCTCTCATCAAGTCGTACCAACCCAGCCATCGGGGATCGACTCCGCATTAACTTACGGAAAAGACCCAAGCTGAAACGTCGAGAGAATATTGCGTTGAAGGTCTTAGAACATGTCGATCAGAAGGCTGCCAGCGGTTACGTCCAGATTAATGTACTTGAAGAGAGGACGCTAGGGAAAAGAAGATGGGAGGAGAGACAAATTGAAGTTCAATGGGGAGGGATGTAATTATCGTCTTACTTTGTAGACTTCGAAATCTGCGCGTTAGGCAACGCTAGAGGAGATAACTCGAAGGCCAGATATGCAAATGACTACCGTGAGGTCGCTCTCGAATTCCCTTGCATTGGTCTCCAACTGTTTGTTCTCGTTATACTCGCGTCTCTCGATGGCGCACGCTACCCGTATGACTATAAAGCGACAGTATCAAAACTCGGCCTAGGCCGTCCCGTCTTAGACCAAATTTTACGTGTTTGAGTTTCAAAAGGAAATTAGAGAGATAAATATGCCCGTCCGAGTTGGCATCTCACTGATTTGAGTCGAGTTACTGGAATTTTACGGCCTCTAGATCTGACCTTCCCAAGTGGCATCCATGCCGTGCCATGGACGGGGCATGATCATGGGATGGGCTAGGCGTGTCGACACGCGGATTTAGACAAGGTAAAAGATTTTGGGATATGACCAAGACCCCCCCCTCGGTGTACAAAAGTTGTCGAGAGATTGAGGCATGTAGTCTTCTTGTCCCTTTCATGGCTGGTCTATTGCTTCAATTTCCATGGGTGCCCATCTCTCCCCATCAATATCAGTTCTGCACACAACCCTTCCCGGGTTAATATGACCCTGCGGGGCCACTAGAACATGGCTGCTGACGAGCCTTGATGTTACCATTTAGACCATTATTTCAATCCTAGGTCACTGATTTAATGAGAAAAAACGTATTTTGATGCGTTTTATTACAGGGTTTCCCGCAATTATCTGATAATAGTATTGACGGTAAATTTTCAAGTTGTTATAAATTTGAGAATATTCTCAACTGTATCTATCGCGTATTTGATTATAGCGATTTGGCGTTCCACTGTCGGCAAAACTTCTTGTATCCTTTCAAATTAATCATAGAGTCGCTCGCAGACCACGGCTAATGGGCTGATTATGGTTTATAATTCTCGAATTTAATTTTCTTAAAGAGCTGCGTCGCACCGTAAGATCTGCATATGCTAGGATGAGGCCTTTAAGTGTTTCCGAGGCATCAATGCGTCCTTGACACGAAAATACCTGGGTTTCATTTTTAAGGGGCTTTCTCTGGAAGATTACCGGAATCATGCAAAAAAACAATCGGGCTGTTCAATCTATTAGTTAGAGGAGAGTCCAAAAGGCTTCTCGATGAGCTTCAACAGGGATTAATGCCGGCCAGAATGGAGAGAAAAGCCCGAAATTAATTCCCTATCCACTTTCTAATGAAACCCCGGAACTCAGGCGTTGCAGTTATATCTCAAAATCAGAAAACTCGGGTCCCGCCCACTCGAGGGCAGGTCCAGATTATCTATAGACCAGATAGCCCCGGCTACAGCTTGAGATGCGGGCCCTATCTATTAGCGACCCCAGCCAGGAATCGGCCGCTCTCATGCCCGTGCGGCCGCCCCGAGGTACGTGTGACGCCGCTCGCAGACCACCGCCAGACAGTAGGCCTCCGGCTGGGCCGCGCTATGGGGCTCGCTCCTGCCTCTCCTCGTTCTCGCCTTTTCCCGACTAGGAAACCCCTCCGTGGGAGTAAGGACGATGGATCGCTCACCCTTAATATTTTAATCGCGTCCGCTTTCTCAAATATTGTTTAAATAATCGAAAAATCAACCGAGATGAGGACGTCTTATAATAAAATACAGCGCGAATGCGATGGTGACGGAGAGGAAATTTGATTCGGAGTTTTCATTTGGGTAGAATTTGGATGTCATTGCATTCGGTAAGGTCTACAGCGGGTCACTCGGGACAAGAACCTGGTCAGCTCACCCCCTCCCGCCGCCCAGATCTCGTGACTAAGGGGGGTTGGTCTCTGCCTTTGTGAATGTCCCTCATCTATATAACGCACGCTCCAGCTTTTTCCGACGGCCCTTCGGTATATCTTGTCTTCAGTCTGTTTTGGCGACCTGAACGGGGAGGAGGGCGCGCCTTGGAGAGTCGGGGCTCCCTCCATGGCTGGTCGGCTGCGTTGGTAGTCTTCTTTTCACTGTGTCGAGAAACGTTGGCCGGCAGTCCCACGTTATGGTCCCCGGGGAGAGGGGATGGGGAAGAAGAAAGACGGCCAATGTTGGGTGCGCCAGACCTTGACGAGCATGGCAATCTTCCTATCACCGTCCTGCTCATCGTCTTCTTCATATTCCATGCCGCGGTTGCCCTCTACAGGCCGCTGTGGCAGCGACCTGTCCGCTAGCTAGATCCATCGTCAAACAGTTGTACAAGCCGCTCCAGCCCTTCCTCTTCGACAGAATCCTTGTGCTCCCAGTGGACTGTCTTCCCTCTCGACCTCCATCTGGGTTTGGCGATTTATTACAGTCAAAGGCAGGCTTTGTAGCCTTGATGAAGAGACTAAGCAACAGAACCTCCCACTCTCTTGTTAAGGCAACCGGCGGTGAGAAGTTGGTCTCCATCTGCCGTCCTGATCCTGGTAAACAGGCTTCCCCCATCCCCCATCGTAATTCATGTTGTTTCTTCCGTCCTCTTGCTTTCATCGGGTTATGTTTTGAGCGCCGCAATGGTTTCCTCCATCTCGTTGTGATCAGAGGAGGAGAAAGGAGAGATGATCGGCGCCGGAGATGACGAAGACTGCGGGCAGGACCTCTGCCGCGGCGATGTAGCCGGCAGCGGCACCGGAGATGGGGACTCTTCCGCCGGCGCAAGGGGGGAGAAGAAGCGTCGACTGAGCGTCGAGCAGGTGAAGGCGTTGGAGCGGAACTTCGAGGAAGAGAACAAACTGGAGCCTGAGAAGAAGGTGCAGCTGGCGAAGGAGCTGGACCTACAGCCCCGGCAGGTGGCCGTTTGGTTCCAGAACCGCCGAGCAAGATGGAAGACGAAGCAGCTGGAACGCGACTACGCCCTCCTTAAGTCCGACTACGAGTCTCTCCAGCTCTCTCTCGAGGCCCTCCGCGTGGACAACCGGGCTCTCCTTGCCGAGGCAAGGACCTGATCATTATTCACCCTTCATTCCCGGAATAGGTCCTCCTCCTCTGTTAATGATTGGAACGGCTAACGATCGATCTTTACAGATCAAGCAGCTCCACTCAAAGCTGGCAGCCGAAGAGGCTCCCCGCCCCGACGCAGGCTCGGCTGTGAAGGAGGAGCCGGCGGCGTCCGCGTCCGAGAACAAAGTCGTCTCTTCGGAGGCAGAAGAAGAGATCATCGAGGGGGAGTTAGAGGTGGACGAAGAGGCGCTTCTCTCGAATCTCATTCGCAAGGACGTTTCCTCGACGGACAGCAGCGACTCCAGCGCCATCGTTAATGCCAGCGGCGAAGATAATCACACCACCACCGCTAGTCATCGCCACCACCGCGACTTGGACGAGCAGTTCCCCTCGTCGCAGCAACATCAACTTCTGGGTCCCCCTTCTCCCTCACCCATGGGGCCCTTGGACAGTGGCAGCACCAAGTACTATGCCAGCATCTTTCCGTTCTACCAGCACAGTCACTGCCAACAGATCTCCTCCTCTACTCCGCCTCCGCTATCGCCATTGTTGAGGATGGCGGAGGAGCATAACTTCGTCATCGTCCACGAGCCTTGCAGCGGAAACCTTTTCTCGGACGACCAGCTTCCCGCCCTTCACTGGTGCTGCCCGGACAGCTGGAGCTGAGGCGAGTGGAAGCGATGAGAGGAGAAGAGACGTCCCGGCAGACGTAGTAACTAAGTACAGTGGTAATAAAATGGGAGGATCACCCGGCATGGCCGGTGGTACTGTACTGGTCTCCATCTCGCTTTCGGCTCCCCCGTTTCTCGTTAATTTAAGTAAGATGGCCAAATGTACGTAGTATTTGTTAGTAAATTGTAAGAGAACATGAGATAATGGTACCAGAGGGAAAGCCAAGCCCGAAACTCAACCAAGAACGTCCCACTTTGGAACCTGCCTTCGAGCTTTGGCCATGAAACCTGTATGTAAGACACGGTTCCGCCGGGACATGAATAGATAGACTCGGGACAGGCCCGAGCGCAGGCGAGGTCCGTCACGGAAGCCGCTAAAGCCCAGACTGCTTCTCATCTGCGTCTCTCTCGGCGGGGGTTTCATCCGAGCGTGCGGGCCCAAGCGGCACGCACCGAATGGGATGCTGTCGTAAGCATGGGACGGGCTGTGCCGAATGGGATTGGGCTGTGTCTATTCAACTCATCAGCAACCCTCGCGAAAGATGGTCGTCATTTTCATCAAATCTCAATGTCAAAAGTAGTCCTTAATGGTCATAAACCCATCTCTTCAGTGCGTCTTCCGACTGAGATATGGATCATCTTTGTATGGCCAATCGGGAAGTTCCAAGTGTGCATGAGCCACACTCATTGCGGTCACTAGAAAAGAACATGGAAATTTACACACCAGTTCGCTGCTGTGTGCATCTCAGCTGTGCGCATGACGCGTGAGGACTGTTAAACTACTACTTTGGGAAAAAATTTACTTGCAATGCTCCTCCACACGTCAAGCGTAGGGATATCAGAACAGAACAAACGGGAAAATTCGCTTTGTTTCCATTGAAATTATCAATAAAGGGGATTTCTTGTGAGAATTTCAATAAAGGGGAAAATTCGCTTTGTTTCCATTGAAAATTTCAATACGAGGCCCAAGGCCACCCCCGTCAATACAACCAGAAAACCGTGGCCCTCGAGTAAGTTTCCAAAGCCAACGGCGGCCGTGAAACCAAAAGGGATTCACCTCGAGCCGAGCCGCGCCGAGCCGAGCGGAGGCTCCCACACACAAATGCGGCGGAGATCGATAATCTGACGAAGTCAAATGCTATACTCGATACGGTAGCTATCTGGCAAGAAAATAAGCAGCTCATGCGGGGGAGGAAAAGGCTCTCTATCTAATCTACTGAACATCTCGGGAGCTGGGACTGCCGGTGCCTGCTGCATCAGCTGCATCAGCTGCATCTGCTGCATCTGCTGCATCGGACTTGGGGGGAACTTCACCGCCATCTGCCGCGGCCCGGCCCTCGCCGGCGTCGAGTACGTCGTCCATTGGGTCGTCCTCAGCGGCGATGTCATCGACGTCGTCCTCTTCGTCGGCATTGCCACCGGGAACCCGGCGCGTCTTGGGCCCATGCTCCAGCTGGTGCGTCTCCAGCTCCTTGTCCATCGTCTCTTGCAGGTTCTCCAGTGCACTCCTCCTCGCACTTCCAGCCTTCTGCCACCTTTCTAGCTCCACCTCGATGTTGGCCAGGTACTGCTCACTAATCTGCTTCTGGAACTCCGTCAGCTCAGCCCTTCGGGAAGTCTTCCAGTCGAGGAAAGTCTGTGAGAGAAGGGAAGTAGCAAAGAGAGCTCAATAAATGCTTGCCCATGAACTTAGCTTTAAGGAGAGAACTGCTCTGCTTATCTGAATCTTTCCTAATATATATACATATATATATATATATAATGACAAAGAGGAACCGGAAGAACTGTTAAAAAAAAACACAATCTCGATGGTAGCAAGGCACGTATAGATAGAATGGCAGTTCTGTCTCCAGGGTGAGACGCCCATAGCTTTTTCCAAGTCCATCTCCAACCCCGGCCCCCCGCCCTCTAGCTCCCCCTCCACCAACCACTCATTCCTAACTTTCTCAACCACCCTTTTTCTCTTGCTGAAATCTGCATTGTGAACAACAACACAATAGATTCTGAGGATCCCTGAAGGGTTGGTCATCCCACATCAGTCCACTGATATGGGTCTCCATCTCTGCATGAGTACGGCTCTCACGTGCAACTGCTGCAATAGCCACCCACCCACGTCAGCATCATTAAGAATGCCTATACTATCGGAAAACCAAGTCCACACATGTGATATGGTTCAAATTTACAATTGTCACCCTCTAATTTTACTGGATGGTATAGTAGGATGCCTTCAACAAATGATTCATAGAAATAAATTTGGCTGCTGCATAAACTCTCATTTAAGAACTGGCTACACATGCCGAACGAAGAAATGGAGATTTTTTACAGGAATAGTGGGTTACAATACTTTCCTATCAAACATACTGGGCACCATTATCTAAAGGAAGAACAAAACTTAAAGATTGGACTGAAATTCTGAAAATTTTGATGGGACTCTAGAGTAGAAGGCTGAACTCCCTTTAGGAGTTCGATGCATTTTATCTCATTCAGCCATATCTTCTTAGATACATAGACGATGTCTATGTTCAAAATACCAAAGACAATGGATGGCGATAGAAGAGACTTCCCCTGGAATGGTGCTCGCTTAATGAAACGGGAGAGTATGCAGACCTGTCCAAGAAGGCTCTACTAGCAAAGTGGCTATGGTACATTAGGAGGATAACTTGCTGACTGTGGACAAGTTGTCAAAGCTAAATGTCTCTTTTCAAATAAAGAACGGAAGTCTGGACTTTCCACCCGCACTCTCAGATCTCCTACTTGAAAAATAACCATGCAGCTAACAGATTATCTAACTACTTAATCAAAGTTCCATGAAGCAAAAAGGGGGGGAGGATAAGATTTTGGGGAAATAAAGGGCTTCGAGCAGAAACACTGGCAAAGAAAAAAGTAGTGAGCATATTTTCTGCGAGAACATCAAGGGACTGAAATACATGTTACTAGCCCACACGAGTCATTGATTTTCTAGTGAGATGTGTAAATCTAGCATTACATTAGCAACGGCTGGGGACCCATTCCACCTGCGAAAGGTCTCTGCACAGAGATCCTGACAAAGAAGGGAAGAGGATCCTTTATGGGAAACGGTAAATTGTGAATAAGACATCAGAAGCAGAGGGGCGAGAGAGAGAGAGAGAGAGAAAGAGGAAGGATGAAGAAGAAATGAAGAGGGAGATGGAGGTAGACGTGGAGACGGATGAAGAGAGACAAAGAACAAGAAAGGGAGGTCGAGTGAGAAACAGAGGAGAAGAAAGCAAGTAGCGAGAAATGAACAAATTAACTAATCTGGGGGAGGGATGGAGAATTAATTGGTGAGGAAAGTGGTGATACTGAAATGGAGCCCGCCAACGAAAGAAGGACGTGGCAAATGGAAATAACTAAAGGAAGAAGCAGGCGAGTAACTACAACTCCGTTCTTAGGGATAGTGTCAGCCAGCAAAAAGAGGAAGACAGAAGATTTGATGTCACAGGCAAGTGGTGAGCAACAGCAGGAGAGGCTTCCGCCCTGAAACCAAAAAAGTACTCCCAATAGCTTGCAACTAAAATCGCAGTCCTCTATTTCCATCGAGGAATTTGATTGAATAATAGTCCAGATTAAACCCTGAATCTAATCATGCTTCTGGAAGACTGTCACAGCCGAAACCAATTCATCATCTCAGTGATATGGACTATTAACGTACAAAGATGTCCCTTCCTAAAGTTACGACGTAGCAAATAAAAATTGTAGCTCAGGTAGGTCTTGAGAGGCCATACACCAATAAAAGTTCATTTCATGATTACGTTTACCATGTAACTGAAATAACCTGCGAAAATTAGTACTCTTTGGACTACAAAACTCTCAAATAATCCAACAATCTAGTTTATCTTGCTTGGGCCAGCAAAGGTAATCCTCTGACACGAGCTGGCATGCTTGTTCCGAGAACTGAACATAACCCCAGCAAGTTTGGGTGAGCAATATGGGACCAACTCTGTTATCTAAGACGAAAAAATGCAAGACTGGTAAATAGACTAACAAATAGGATCACAAAACAGGGCCTCATCAAAACCCCATGTTTCTGTCTTGATGTACAATAAGTTATAATTCCAACACGAAAATATAATTGAAAACAGAAGCAACCGCCATGCTAAACTGTTATAACAAATAACCAATAGGTTAAGGAAATGCTACCTGCTGCTTTCTCTCATCAGCTGTACTTGAATCGTCTTCTAATGGTCTAGCTGGTGAGTAATATATTGGAGGTTCCGCCTTTGTCCTAAAAAACGGTAACACGTCCACAGTCAAAATGAATTCATCGTTTCTAATTGAAGCGTCTATGATGTGTAGAATATACTGATTCTTTGCGCATTGACTTTCATTCAAATGCACTATGCATACAAACAGAAACTTATCTGTCGCAATTAAATGTCAATATGGACACTTTGGGCCAAAAATAAAAATAACCTGCAGCGCGAAAAACAGCAAGAAAATGAGATGAATTGAAGTTGCAAGAAAATCAAAACAGATAGTGTTGATCTTGACTTTAGAAGAATACTCAACAAGAATATCAAGAAGTTCAAATGGTGGAGGAGAAGATAACAATTGCATAGCCTTTAGGAATTATTTCATTGCATACCTTAAGAAATTGCACAGCCTCTTATGGTGCTCAGACCACCGAATAAAAAGTAGTTCTAACTTTTTTTCCTCTGCTTTGGCCGCAATACGAGCTCGAAGGGTCTAATCAATATGTTTCAAATTAGAACAGAAGGAAAATTTAACCAACAATTGTATATTATTAATAGAAAATTCATTAAAAACTAACTGGTTTCTCAAGGAAATTTTTCTATCATGAAAACGGAAACAGATGACGGAAAGAGAAGATCAAAATGCAAATCATAAATTTCATGTTAGGAAAATAGTATCCCCCAAGGGACAATAAGTGATTAGAGTGTGAGCGCTCACAAGATCTCGTCTACGTTTCATTGCAATTTGTTCACGTTCTTGCTGCCTCAACCTTTCGCTTTCCTCTTTTGCCCTTTGCTCAGCCTAAGTATAAAAGAGTTATGCGAGGGGAAAAAGATTCAGCGAAAAATAACTTAATAGAACATAAAACAGGAGTCGTTCAACACAAATAATTTATGAATGAGATTGTTTATAAAGTAAAACATATCACCAATTTCTTCAATAAAAACACGGATTATAAGACAGCTGAAATATCCAACTTCAAACTAGGCCAATCCATCCCAATCTAGCAACAGAATCCCCAAATTTCAAAACGTAACAACAAAAACACTAACCAGTAAGGATGATGGTAAAAATAAGAATATGAGGGCTAATTAACTTATTTAGTTTCAAAGACTTCATTGAGTAGCTTGTTGGCACATAGACACATACAAGTAAACCCAGAAAGAGCAACATGAATTATGGGTGAAAACCCGATAGGGTCGGAGAGGAAAACAGGCATCTCTTTGATACCCTACACGATCCACAATGTGGATGTATTATGCACATAGTCAGATACAGATTTGGAGAGATAGAAAGAGAGGACGGGATATATACAAGCAGCTAAAGAGGGATAACCAGCTCACAATTCAGCCACTAGTGGTCAATATCCAGCTCATGTGATCAGCTGGCTGAGATTATCTCCACTGGCGATGAGACCAAGGATTCATCATCATTCAGACAAAGAGACAGCGGGTGTTTTCAAGGCGACGGAAATTATCTATTTTTTCATACCATGTCATTCATCAAAATATACTTGACAAATAGAGAGATATTTCTTTCAGAGTCGATTCTTCACAAATAAAACCTGAAGAAGCCTTTTGATATCTCTTTGCATAATGTTATGTAACTCTCAGAAACTACTGTATTCGTCACGACAGTAAGAAGCACATAAAGGCACCGATAGGTATATGTCAAAGGAGGTATTCCTAGAGATTTCTCAGTCAACTTCTGAAATTGATTCCAGCTGCATATAACACCGATGAGGAAGACAGAGATTCTCCGACCATACTGAACATAATTTATATCTTCAGATGGCGATGCACTCCATTTCTACCAAAACATTCTATAACTAGATAACGAAATTTTGATTTTCTTACTTATCGAATCAATAATATATCTTGAAAATAAGATAAGGTTTAAAGTGATGTAAGACGTTCTGCATTGTATAAATAAATAAAATTGTTAATAATAAAAGCTCAAGGATGAAGACTAAGCCTAACTAGAGAGCCAAAACCAAGAACCTAAGATCCCTGTGGACTTACCCTTAACTGTCATAAGATATTCTTCAGAAACTCCCAAAAGACTAGAATAGGAGGGTTTGGCGAATCTAACCCAAAGTTTGACAGCAAAAAGGATTAAACATCAACTTGGTAACACAACTTACCAAGGATAATAGTCGAAAAAGCTTCTGCATAATCATATTACACTCTTATTCAACACGCCTAGGATACCTATCCACTTACCTTCCTCTGGGTTATCTCTGTCCTATTTTCTATTTTGCAATTATTAACACCAAAGAAGAAATTAAATCGCTTGATCGATTCCATTTTATGGTATTCTTTGCAAGTATTCAGATGATATCAAACGACTCCCATCAACTTTGTCCACCAATGCATTATGCTCTTTACTCAGACATCTCAATAATCTCATTTATTTAAAAAACTAAAGCACCTTGCATTTTATGGTCTTGTTGGATATCAACCCTAGCATTCTGCACATATCCACAGAATTAAGGTTGTGATATTTTAGGGAAAACCACATGTCAGTAGTCTTAGAACATTGGGCGTTTCCACAAATTGGAGTTATTAAGGTTGTGCTCCTAAAGCCATTTCTACGTTCAGGTACTTTGGTAAAGGATTATATATCTGTTCACATAGTTTCATCTGAATAAATTTGGCACAATGTTAACAACGGGGATTAACTCACTCTCTGCAAAGAATCAGAACGTCGCAAATATGCCTCTGATGCAGATAACTGTCTGTCCTCCTGCTGAAATTTCTGATATCACAAAAGGAGAAAATTAGTTTACGAGTTTATTCATCATAGAAGTAGAAAATGAACGTAAAAAAGTGAAGAAAAGATGCAAAACACAGCATTTGACCTAAAAAAATGTGCCCATTTTTCATCAGAAAAAAATGATTAAAAAAAATATACAAGACCGCTTGTTTGCAAGATAACCGTTAAACCCATACCATTGGCGGAATAAGAATTGAAGATCTGCCAAAGCAAAACACAGTATGAAATATGAAACTGTTGAAATGAAACTTTATTTGTTAACACATACGATTACAGACTTAGCCCATGAGATTAGAAATAAAAAACCTGGGTCTAAAGGCTTTTAACCACAATAAAGAAATCTTAATCATTGATCAGGCATCACAAAAAAAAGCAGTGGCATTGACCGTGCTTCCAAGCTTGATATTCTAAAACATGACTATAACCATCATTTTATATGTAGCGAAAAACGAGGATGATGACTAACGAAAAATAATGTAGGAACAGAAAGGGAAGGTAAGAACCTTAAAAGATTATCACTTGGGGAAGATAAACCGGAAAAAAATCATTAGTTGCCCGTGAGAGTCTACCAGTAAGCTGGCCAACCATGATTTCTAGTTCAATTCTAAATCCATCAAAAAAATATCAATTTTGGCTTAATCAGAAGGATGAAATTATTGCCAAAAAGTATTTAAGAGGAAATAATGTGAGATGATGTTATTGCCAAAAAGTATTTAAGAGGAAATAATGTGAGATGATGCACTAGGGGTAAACATCTTCATTAGCAAAGAAGTGGAATCCAACGGGTTCAAATCATTACAAGTACTTCGTTTCTTTCATTCTTTACGACAGCATCATGTTTCGTCCCTCCCTTTACAGCAATAATTTGTTTGGGAATACCAATTATTTTTGACTGATTCATCAAAAACTGGGGCATAAGCAAATATTTCTGAGCACACAGATATAACGAATTCCCAGCACAATGCTAAAAATCAAGTTTATGCGTGAGATTTGATTCATTTAACGATTTTCATTGACATGCAGCAGACATGCATAAGTAATTGGTAATATACATCAAGGTATGCAAATTCAACCTACCCCAAATTCAAGAAGTAACCCAAAACTCACTTTACAAAGGGTTCTGTTTTTCTTTCAGTTAACTATTGAACTGTTGTCAGTACAATAGCACTCTTAAGGACAAAGTATAATTATATCATAATATACAGGAAATGAGGAAAACAGTTCGAGATAAACATACGGTGAACCAGGGTAACATCAACCTGGTTGTATTGATCCGAATCCATACAGTTCAAGACAAAAACTGTAACTAAGCGAGCAAATTCTTGACATAAACTCCAAGGATGGAACTCCTCAGCCAATGCAGGATAGTGTTGTCGTAATTGTAAGGGAAGGAGGGATCTTTTTCCGCAATTAGTGACGTACCTCCAGAGTTCCGAGCAGCTGCCCGAGCATCCTTCTGTTCCTCTTCACCAAGCTCGGGTCCTCATCTTTTGGCAACACCCTAGGCACATGTTCCGACGTTGGCACACTGTAATCCTGCAAAAAACCAATGAAAACGAAGATGACTTAAAAAAGGATTAATTAAATAAATGAAAAAACTCAAAAGAATCAACGATCATTACCACTCTCGAAAATCTCTGATTTCCGGGTCTCCTAAACCCATCAGACCCCTTGGGGCCTGCCATTGTCATCCTCCGGTAGTTGTCATCTGTGTTAGACACGACGATAGACTCATCTGCCGCAGGCTCAGCATCCTGATTCTTACCACGATTCTCACCGTTATTGAGATCCTCATTCTCTCCGCCCCCGACCTAAAATCCAAATTTACGATATGATGCACCCAATGATGAAGAGGTTGAGGGCAAAGGTCAACATAAGAAGAAAAGAAAGACAGAGAGATGCAAGGTTTCCGTGAATCACCTTCACCACAGCGGAAGATAGACGCCTCTTCGCAGGAGGCAGGTCCTCGTTGTCTGCCCTATCCGCCTGAGCGGAAAATCCAAACATGGAAGAACCAACATAATAATAAAAAAGACGCAGAAGTATTACGAAAAAATAGGCAAAAAGAACATCTCATCCCCACTCACAGGCCTCACAAATCCTCGCGAGCGGACCCCGACAATAGAGCGAGGACCATTTTGAGCCAGGCCGGCGCGACGGAGGCCCCTCGGATCCCGTAGACGCTCTGTTATCTGCAGATGACCAGAAACACCGCGAGAACCATAACGTATACAAACAGCACAACCGAAAGAAGAGATGGAAGAGAAGAGCGGCGAAAATCGGACCTCACGCTGCTGGCGGTGGAGCTCGTCGATCTCCTTGCGGAGCTCCTCCGCCGTCTTCTCGACGACGGCAGGGGTGCCGGCAGTAGTGGCGCTCGCCATGCTTCTTTCACGGCCTCGCTCCCCCCCAGCCCTTCTCTTCCCCTTCAACCTGCGTTCTGAAGTAGCGCGCCCGCCGCCACTTTCCGCTGCCAAGAGAAAAACCTCGGCGCTCTAGTCCTCGTGCTCCCCTGCCTTCGAGCGTTTTAAGAAAAGACGACCATTGGCGGTGGGCCGCTCGAAGCCCACATATTGGACAATAGGAATAAGTCGGATGGGAAATAAGCGAGCCATTCAACGCCTACTTGGGTCTTCTACGCTCCCTATATTGTTATTCTAGGTCACTGTCTCCAACTAGAAAAGAACTTATCCTCTGTTCTTTTATTTTAAAATGTAAGCTAAATCTTACAAGTATAAAAATTTAAGCTAGTAAATCAATAATATAAGCCCTTTCATTCATTTTACCTTTATTTTATTATATATTCCAACTGAAAACCTCTATTTTCATTAATACATGTTTGATTATTTTTATGTTGTTATTAAGAAAATTTAAAATTTTTATAATTTATAAATTGTAGGAAATAAACTAATTTTGAACATAATGCTTTAATTTACTAAAAATGCGTGAGAATTAAGTTAATTTAGGAAAAATATTTATATGATTTTGATTGTTACAATAAATACATGTATAAATTAGTTTAAAAATATATTTAGATATTTTTAAATTTATTTTTATTTTTATAGAATATTTAATGAAAATTTATGAATTGATTTTAATTTTATATAAATATTAAGGAAATTGTAGAAAAACTGTGAAATTCTGAAATTTTGATGAAAGCCCAAAAAAATTAGAAAAATTCACACTAGTAGATTGAATGATCCTTTGATGAGACAATATCCCTTTAAATCGACAAATATTGATTTAAATTGAATTATAACTCAATTTACTTGATTTATATAATATTTAATCAATTAAAATTAAAAAAAATATTCTTTTCAAGGTTTTTGAGTCAACAATGGATGTACCAATTGCAATGCAAGATGTGATAAAGAATGAAAATCAACTAGTAGAATTCACGAACTTGAAGATTACAAAATGATTGTAGAAGAAGATGAACACACCCTCAACCAATCTTTCACTCTTATATATTAGATTCTTTCTCTTCAAATTACTACAAATGCTGAATTTTACCCAATTCATCCATTTGATAAAAATGATAGATTTTGTCCAAATTTCTTTCTCATTCAATCACTTAGGGTTATGGAAAAATAGTCCATCCATTTTAGTGTATAAAGTTTTGAATTTTGGCATCTGATATAAATGATAGATTTTGTCAAATTTTCTTTCTCATTCAATCACTACGTAAGCTAAATTTTGAAAACAAACTAACCTCATTCTTTCCCTAATAAAAATGGTAGAGATTTTTTCAAAGGATCCTTATGTGGACATCATAACACTCTTAGATTCAAATTACTTTTGCTACTTAATTTCAACAAGTTACAATTGCTAAGATTGTTAATTGTTGACTAAAAGGTGCAATAATCCAGATGGTGTACCATGCCTACACAAGCTGATTGAGTTTGAATGAAATTTCATCAATAATCATATTGCCCATTTTTACTATTGTAAATATTAGTTTTTCATCATTTTTACTAGTTTTTTATTCATATAAAGATTTATTCAATCCTATGTTATGTTACAAATAATCATCATATGAAATTGAGGTTTGATTTGAAAGATTTGGGTTTTGATATATTTATGAGTCAATATATTTTTCGTCCACTTTGAATTTGAGGGTGTTCTCCATGTGGTGGTGTCATATGATGTCATTGACATGAAATTAGTACTTTCCCTCATTTTAATTAATTTTAATTAAATAATGATCAAAATTATTATATCAAATAAAAGTGATAAATAATTAAATAATTTTCATATTATTATCACCTAAGAAAATAAAATATTAAGTGTGTTATCATAAAGTTATCATCCCCCAACCTTAATTCATTACTAGTTCGTTAAAAATGAAAATAAAATCTAAGTACTTCATTGAATATAAATTATTATTTTTCTATTTATTATTTGATCTAAATAACACATTAAAATTATACTTCATTTCTCTAAAAATTAATATTTATGTTGAAGGTTAATATCCAAGTAGAAGTATAAGAATTTTCATTTCTCATCAATAAAATCCACATATCACTTTATAGTGAAAAATCTAAGGGGCTAGGTGAAATATTATGAGGGGGGTTGAATTGGTGTTTCTACAATCTTAGATTTTCTTTCCAAATTATAAAGGTGTTGACACACGTGTTAACAATGTTCTTCATAGTTATCTACATATGATCTTTATTTCTCTCTCCTCTAACAAGTTCTCTCACAATTTTCTCTCCCTCATAGATGAGACTCAATCTTTTTATATTAGTTCATCCCTCAACTTACTAATTTTAGTCCTAGAAGATCCTTCTTGTTAGATTCCATTATTTCTCTTAAAAATACACACTAAATTTCATAGAATTAGTGGCTTAATAACTCAAGTTCAATCTTTATAGAGATCCAACCTCTTCTAGGTCAACCTAGGCTCATAGCACCTTGTGTCTTTGCCAAAAAATTCTCTCCCCTAACAACCTAGTTGTCTTTGGGGCTGATGGAGAACTTGCTTGAAAGATTCGATTATTTCGTTAATCACCAACAATTAATGAAGATGGATGAAGTAGTCTACACACACTTTAAGCTCCATAATAAAGTTATTTGATTGTGAGGAGGGTTCTTCTTAGTACATCAAAGTGGAATGCTTGTTTTTGGTTTCTCAAGCTTATTTAGTTTGTAAGGCTTTGTCTTCTAATAATTTTTCATATTTTTCTCATGAGACAAACTCAAAAGATTAATTTAAATATTTACCATTTTCTAAAATGTGCAATAATGACCTCTGATCATTACAAATTTGATAACTTACTATTCCTTGGTCTATTCAATTTGAAAGTTGAACTAGAGATCCATCTCTTGTGGATGAACAATTTCTTATTGAATCATCTTCAAATTTGAATATTGAGCTGGTTGTTATCTCCATGTAAATAGCCAATGTGTGATTATCCGAATTTTCGATTCAAAACTCATAAAAGCCATTTAATATTTCAAACTATTTTCATTATCTTTTCCCAATGCAAGTGACTAATGCTTAAATAGCTTCACTTAAATGGTCAAATAGTCACAAATAAATGAATTAAAAAGGTAACCAACATTTACCTATTTAAATACTTTTTTCCAATAAATATTTATTCACTTATTCATTAAATCAATTAATCTCAAGGTTTAATCCCATAGATTAACAAGTTACACATAATCTCATGAGATAAATAATGAGTTTAATATCTTAAGTATATAAAAAATTTATAATAGTTTCATAGATAGAATCAAATCTTAATAGTATATTTTTTCATTAATTGTAATCAAAACGATGCCCAAGGGCATCAACTCATAGTTTTTGAGTTTGGTCTTCTTATATTTTTGAAAGTTCAGAATACCTCATTAAAAAATTTGTACTAGATTATTGTAAAATGTATATATCTCATATTCATAAGATAAGAATAAAAAATAATTTGAATCATTAATATTTAAATCACCCTAAAGATTTAATAAAAGTTATCATAGTTAGGTTTTAAGCTAGCAAGGATCAAAAAGGGAGGCTTGAATTGATCTCCTTTTTCTCCCTTTGAAGCACTACTTTTTTCATGAACTCTTCGTCCTTCTTTATTAGGCTGATTCTTATTGAACTGTGATCATGAACACTATGATTTATAGTGATTTGACATTAGCCTAAATCCACTCTCTAAGAGCATTCCCTATCCTTCAATTCTACTATCAGATTATTCAGATCATAGCCGATGATTTCATCAATACAACTCTCCCAAGATTTCACCCAACAATCTCCTTTTAGATTTACAATTCTAGGAGGCCTACAACACTATTTTCACGAAACAATTCTCCAAAGTGATTAGATAAATAATCACTACAGATAACCTACAAATATAAAACTTGATCATCAATGGTATGTTCAACAAATAATCTCTAAATGATTTATAGTGTTATGGAAATTGGAAGGCAAATGTTTTGTAGGCAGACTTTTTGTCTTCTTTTTATTATTATTAGTTGGTATACAGGCTTATCGTCAAGCAGCACTCGAGCTAGTAAAATATCTTGAATACTTCTCTCAAGAATAGTCCTTCAATCAACACTTAACTAGTTGAATCTTTTATATCTCCTCTTCTTGAGTGTGCTACACAAAGATTTTACAAATAGAGGAAGAATATTTGGAAGAGATAAATGTTGTCATTGAGGATTAACTTTTCCCATTAGAGATTTAATGGTATTTATAGATAAATCAAGTAAAATTGTTCATAGATTTCTTCATATTTTCAATGACTAGATTCACATAGGAAAATCAACACATAAGTCTTTTTTCTATTTCAATATCTTCTAAAAAAATCAACATGTGAATCCTTTAGAACTTAATGTTTACATCTTATAATAATCGATTCACTGAAACCCGATATAAATCCGATAAACACTCTTATAAACCTAATAGGACATCTCTTATAGAAGTAATGATTTCTCATATAAATCAAATTTAAATTCAGTCAAATAAGATATGAGATGTAAGTATACATTGTGAACTTTAATCTCAATGTTTTAAATCACAACTTCTCTATCGAGATTGAGTTGTACGATTTTCAACATATATTTGATATATATTCAAAAAATCTTTTTTAATGAATTCGACACTTGATTGATAATTCACTTAATCGATATTTAATTCATCAAAAAATTATAAAATAAAATCATGTACCTATATATACCTGGATGAGATTTCATATTCCTATTTTACATTACCTAAATTCGTTTATTTGCTTTGTAAAATCATTACTTCTTTGACCATCATAATTTATATGAATAATAATATTTACGCACAACATCATGTAATATAATATATTTTTCATAATCTTATGATTGAGACACTTAGATTCATATCACAAAATGTTCACTCATTGATTAGCTGATTAATTACATATTTAGTATCATGACATTTAAGCTTCATATCTAATATGCATCATAGTAAATATACATATTTATTTATGATATGTTCGTCATTCAGTAGCACATAAATATTGTTTAGGGATAATTAGTTGTGTGATTATTCTTAATTATTCTTAAGTGATTTTGTCATCATCAAAATATGATGCTTTCATGGCTCCAATAATCTCCCCCTTTTTGGTGATGATAGAACTATTTCACAAGTCATTTTGATCAATTAATAGATAATCACTTTTTAAGAAATAGTAAATATTGTTATGAATGTTGCATGATTGTTTTTAAGTTCATATGATAGATATAGATCTTTCAATTCATAAATGTATTATAGATAATTTGATATGCATGCACATAGATTTATAGCTGATGCAAGAAGTGATGTAACCTGAAAATACAAGCTGAAAAATATAAAAATGATATATTCAAACACAATAAAATATTTCAAAAATAATAAAGTATATAACTCAATTTTCTCCCCCTTTGTCCTTGCTCCCCTTTTCCCTCTTCTCCCCCTATCTCTATTGTCCCTCCTTTCTTCCACTATTGTCAGCTGCATAAATGCCCACATTTCTTCAACATGACTTGTGCTCTTCTTCTCCCTCTTTTTTTTAATGGCAACAGATGGAAACTTGCCTTCATTCTTGCTGAGATTGCTTCAACAATGTGAGGGGCTCATAGAGAGGTATGTTAGGAGAGGGAATGATTAGAGAAGTTCAAGCAGGAGGGCCCAAATAAGTACTTTAGTATTGAGGTCGATGTCATAGAATTCTAGTGAGTAACAGTCAGACTTTGGGCTGAGGAAGGATTTAGATTGAATAGGTACTCATTGAGACATAGAAAGATAAGGTCTCTTAGATTGACTGACTCCATGAGACATGTAATGAACAAGAAAGTGGTCAGTGGGAGTGACACTTTCTTCTTCCATTGGTCTGGAAAGAAGAATATAAGTAGAGATTTTAAATAGACTTACATGGAATCGCCCATAGTGTTATAGGGCTAGGAATGCATATGTTGTGATATTGATGCCATAAGATGATTGGCTAATTGTTTAGTATAGGAGTGTCCAGTACAAGAAATTCTTAAGGCTTGATTTATAATTGTAGGAGTGATAAATAAGACTTGTCCTTTTACTTTTTTCATCATTGCTCTCTCAAAGTTGTGAAGATTTTGATAAAATTCATTAATCAGATAAAGGTATATTCTCTAATGATTTGAGACCAAGTTGAGTAAACCATTTATTCAATGGGAGAGTTGTGCAAAGTCAACAGCCGAGGGATTAGATTGATTAAGTAAGGCTGGGCAATAATATGGATATGGGACATATATAGGATTTGGACTTACCAAGCAAACAAAGGTTGAGTTGTAAACTAGAATTTCAACAGTTCTTAAGAGTGAAGATTTTGGAAAAGATGGTGGTGATGTGAGTGAATCTTCTTCGAGATTAGATGAGTTTGATCCTTCAAAGTGAGAGAAGTCTGAAGGAAAGTTTGTATGAGCATGATTGATCCAAGAGATTACTGATCTAGACAATTCATAAGAATATGGGGGTGACATTGTGGATAGAATGGATAAATATACGATGTGTACCTCTTGCAATGAATGGATCAATATGCATATTGATAGATGAATATTCTGAAGAATATTTAATCAGTACTACATACCTCGAATTCACTGCACATTCCAATTTCTCTTCTAAAATTTTCAAACCTTTTTGTACTTTATAATATGATATCTATTTTGATTATTCCTTAAATTTCATGTGATTTTGTTCATTTAAATCCTGAAAATATCATATTATTAAAAAATTTATTTAAATATTCTTATATTTGCCTTAATTTCACTATTTGCACACTATGCATGAATTTTGCATGATTTTGACTAACCCTACTTGACTTCTATGAAGTCAAGCAATTTTATTACTAATAAATATTTTCAAGTTTTCATGTGTAGAATTTAACAAGAATCAACAATAAATTAGGAGGAATTTAGTGGATCAAAGTTAGGTAAATGGGCTAGGAGTATTTTGGAGGAATTTTAGTTCTGGAGCTTCAAGGAGAAATTAGAGGAAGTTTTGGGCCACATCTAGGCCCATTTAGACCTTCCTAAATCTAGTATGGAGGAAGAGATTTCAAAATTCATGGAGAGAGATTAGGAATTATGGAAGGGCATTTTAGGCATACTTGCCTATGTATAAAAACTCTTCTGTCCTCTCTCTCTTCTTATTCCATACGTGCTCTAGCAAGAGGCTGGCCAGTAGGACAAGGCTCTCTAGGGTCTAAGGTTTCTCCTTGGTGTAAATTTCTTGAAGTAATCATTCAATCTTCTCTCTTGTTTGATATGGAAAATGCTTGATCCTGGAGGAATATAAGGATCCAAACTTGAGACAATGCATTGAGGGCTCAAGAAATGACCACTAGGATTTTTTAGGAACTTAGGTTTGCATCAAATCATCATTTCTCTTCATCTCCATTGCTTCTCACCATTTCCCTTTCATTTTCCTTCATTTTCTCTCTCTATCCCACCATTTCGTTCACTTTCTCTCTTTAGGATTTGTGTTTTTCTCTCTAGGTCATCCTTTCTCTCTCTTATTAGTGACTCTAAAAAAATTCACAAAAGAAATCATCCATCTACATGTCCTTTGCTGTTGTGATCTGCCACTTTGCCTCTCCCTTGCCGCTCCTCATCTCTCTCATCCACTGACCACTGCCACTGCCTACCACCAGCAACCATGCATCTGCTGACCACTGCCACATGGCCATCACCAGCTGTCACACATCCACTGACTATTGCCAGCCGTTGTGCACTCGATGCCAGTCGCTGCATGCCTGCCACCCTCTCTCTCTCTCTCCCTTCCGAATGTAACTGAAAGTCCTAAATTTTGGTTAAATCTGAAAATGGTTACAAGAGATCTGCAACCCATGCAGCCCCACCTAACTTGACCATCAACTGCTAAGGTAAGTCATTATTATTATTTATTGCTATTTTTTTGCATTGAAAATTCAATTTAAATTAGAAACAAATACTAACAAAAATTCTAATTATTCATTAGCTGTATTTTCTGTCATGGTAAATTCTAGAAATTCTATTAAGCTCTATAAAAATCCTAAAAACACTTCCTAAGAATGAAATTTTAACTTCCAAACCTATTTCTACCATTTCTAGGCCTCAAAGAATTTTGAAATTGAATTTTTGTCTCCCTATGGATCGACTCCTTACTTGCCCTATGTTTGATATATAGTAACTAAGTGAAAAATTTTCTTAAGTATTGTTGGCTAAGTCTGAATTAAATAAGTGATTCAAAACCCTTAAATTTGGACTTATCAGTACTCAAGGGTTTAGTGAAGATACTCGCTAATTGAAATTTAATTTCAACAAAGTTTGTAACAATATCATTCTTATCTATATGATTGTAGATGAAATGGTGCTTCACATCTATATGCTTGGTCCTAGAATGAATCACAAGATTTTTAGCCAAATTTATTACACTTTGTATTGTCACATATTATGAGTATTTTGTCTAATTCGAATTTATAGTCTTTAAGTTGTGATTTTACGCATAAAACTTGTGTGCAACAAAGCCCAGCAGTTGTATATTCGGCTTCAGCATTGATAGTGCTACAATGGCCTGTTTATTTGATGCCCAAGATATTGGGCATCCTCCTAACAATAAACATGAACCATTTGTACTCTTGTGGTCTATCATGCTTCCAACAATGTCAGAATCACTATATGCTATTGGATTTATGTCACATTACTTTATAAACCATAATCCAAAATCAATTGTGCATGCAATATATTTGAAAATTCATTTTACAATGATTATGTGCAATTCTCTAGGGTCATTTTTAAATCTAGCACATAAACATACACTAAACTTTATATTTGGTCTGCTAACAATTAAGTAGAGTAATGACATTATCATTCCTTTATAGTGTTTCTGATCTATTGATTTCCCTTTGGATCTAGATCTAGTTCAATTTTTACTATCCATAGGGGTTCTCTTCTATTTTCCTCCTCCAAGATCAAATTTCTCTTATATTTCCCTAGCATATTTTACTTGCGAGATAAATATTCTTTGATCTAATTGTTTTAGCTGCAGTCCTAGGAAATAGTTAACTCATCATTCTCATTTTGAATCCATTTTTTATAATCTTTGAAAATTCTAAACACAATGTCATCTATAGACCCAAAGACTATGTCATCAACCTATATTTGTACAAGGAGTATATTATCATTTTTCTCCCTAGTGAACAATGTAATGTCTATACTCCCCCTATGAAAATGATCTAGGTGCTTGTTTAATCTATATAAAGCTTTTGACAATTTTAGAACATGTTCTGATTTTTTTGCATCAATAAATCAAGGGGGTTGGCTCACATAAACATCTTCATTGATTTCTCCATTTATGAGGGCACTCTTCACATCCATTTGATAGAGTATGATATTCTTCAGACATGCATAAGCCAAAAGTATTCTGATTACTTCTACATGTGCCACTAGTGTATATGTTTCATCATAATCTAATCCTTCAATTTGTGAATATCTTTGAGCCACCAATCTCACCTTATTTCTAATGACTTTTTATCCTCATTCAATTTATTCTTGAATACCCATTTGGTTCCAATGATGGACATCATTTTTCTTAGGTACAAAGTGTTGATGCCCTCAGCCATAGGTTTTGATATTACAAATATGTGAGAAAATATATAATTCATCATTGACATTATTCACAAGATTATGATTAATAACTCATATTTTCATGTAAATTAATATATTATTTATCTTGTGATATTATGACTAACCTTGGGGTTGAGTGAAATCATGAATAGGTGAAGCGTCATATATGGATAGATATTTGTTGAAAAACAAATATTTAATAGATAAATGATAGTTATGTTTTTAATTCATTTATCTATGATTTTTTAATTATCTCAGCGAAGCTATGATTTATTAGTCACGTGCATCATTAAAAGAAAAAGAAAAAGGTTTGAAATATCAAATGAGCTCTAATGAGTCTCGAACTAGAAATTTGGATGATGACATGTCATCTGTTTGTGTAGAGAAAACGACTAGCTTAACATTCTAATATGAAGACAAAGTCAACAGGAAACTTGTTTGTCTATGAGAGGAAAATCTTCAGTTCAAATTTCAAACTGATTTAATTATATAATAGAAAGATATTAAATTTGTAATGATCAAAGGTCGTTTCCACACATTCCAAAAAATGACAAGTATTCAAACTTACCTTTTGACTTTATCTCTCAAGAAAATCACAAAAATCTATTAGAGGATAATGCCCTATAAGTAAAGGAAGTAAAAAAGATCAATGACAATAATTCTACTTCGATCTACAACAAAAAATTTCTCTCACAATCAAGATTCATCACCGTCGAGCTTCAATTGTGAGTAGATTGCATCATCTATCTTCATCAACGATTGGTGATCAAGATAAAGCTTAAATATTTTGAGAAGACTCTCCATCAGGCCCTAAGGTAACTAGGTAGTGAGTGGAGAGTGAGTTTGGGCAAAGGCATGAGGTGCTCTAAGCCCTATTTGTCTTAGAAGGGATTGGATCTCTATGGAGGTTGAACCTGAGGTGTTGGGGCTACTGATATCGTTAAAATCAGTGTGTATTTTTTAAAGAAGTAGTGGAATACTAGTAGGAAGGATCCTCTAAAACTAGAAGTAGTTAGGTGAGGGGTGAACCAATATAAAAAGCTCTTGTCTCATAGTAAGTCCTACTAGAAGAGAAAGAAAGTCACTGTATGCATAGATAACCACGCAGAATTGTGTTAACATGTGTGTTGACATATTTAGCATTTAGGAAGAAAATCTAAGATTTTTAAAATACCAATTTACCCCCCCCCTCTTCCGATATCCTAGGAAGATTCCCTCATCACTTCTTACATCAAATTTCCCAATTTCTTGTTTTCCATTTATGTGAATGAAGTATTTACACCCAAACTGATGAAATTAACCAATATTTGGTTTCCTTCTCTTAAATTGTTCATATGGTATTTTCTTAATTATAGGTCTATCATAATTCTGTTCATAATACAACATGCCATATTTATGACTTCTACTAAAAAACATTTAGGAAGATTATTTTCTGCCAACATTTTTCTAGAGATATCTAGCAATATTATGTTCTTTCTCTCAACAACACTATTTTGTCGAGGTGTTTTAGCACTAGAAAATTCATGAAAAATTTCATGTTCAACACAAGATTTCATAAAATTCAGATTTTTGAATTTTCCTCCATGATCACTCTTAATTCTTTTAATTTTTAGTTCCTTTTCATTTTCAATTTTCTTATGAAATATTCTGAATTCTTTTAATGTTTCTTCTTTATTTACTAGGCAGTATACCCATGTGAATCTAAAGTAATGATCTACAATCACAAACCCATATCTTTTTCCACCTAGTCTCAATGTTTTGGTTGGACCAAATAAATTCATATGTAATAAGTCTAGGGGTTTACTTGTTGAAACTATGTTCTTGGGTTTGTGTGTTGCTCTCTCTATTTTTCCTCTAATGAATGCTTCACAATCGAATTACTCATTTAAATATTAATAAGGCGATCCTCAAACAAAATTTAATTTTTTTAGATTTTCCATAATTCTTAGACTTAGATGTCTGAAATTTCTATGCCACAATGTAACTAAATGATCAGAATTATGAGCAATTAGGCAAGAAACTGGATCACTTCAAGGCCGACTACCCAATGTTGAAGATAAGAAAGAAAAAGAAAACAATGATAGCAACGTGAAGTGATAGTGAATTAAGTGTTGATGAAGAGAAAGAGAGCCAAGATAATATATGTCTAATGACAAAGACATCTAAGATATATGATTTTGATTCTCCATTTTCATAAGAAGATTTTGATGAACTTATGCATGATATTGATAATTTGAAAATAAAATTGAAAAAAGGAAAAACTGAGAATCACACACTTAGAAAGTTAATTAGAATGCATGAAGATAAAGAAAAATATCAAGTAAAAATTATTAATAGATTATCTATCGAAAATAAATAACTTCTCAAGAAACTTAATATCTTTGATGAAAAATGTGATGACACCTATTTTGACACATCTT
Source organism: Spirodela polyrhiza (assembly GCA_024713555.1). Lineage (NCBI taxonomy): Eukaryota > Viridiplantae > Streptophyta > Magnoliopsida > Alismatales > Araceae > Spirodela > Spirodela polyrhiza. Next base: position 3,085,615 of record CM046544.1, on the reverse strand, counting down.
CTAGCTATAGATCAACATAGGACATAGATTATATATATGATGAAAACACACAATTAGTGGAAACACTTAGGAGCCAAAGATCCTTATTTGTTTTACCTATTTTAGCTCTTGACTATGTTATGCATGATAAAATAACTTCTAATTTAAATACAGAAAATCAAACACTTAAAAATTAAAACAATGTATTGCACACAGATTAAATAGGCTAAAGAAAATGATATTAAATTAGAAAAGAAATTTATTGATTGTAAATCTTTTTATGATAATTTCTGTGGAATTCAAGGAGCACTGAATATGTTGCTAGATAAGTTAGAAAAGATCATTAAGGAATGAAAGATCAGGATTTAAGTTTGACCATATTAGATATTGTATTAAATCTGAAAATAGATTTAAAATATGTTATATTTGGATATCGACGGACAGTATAGTTAAACCCAAACTAAATACTTAATCATGTTTTCATAAAGATCTCTAGTGGACCACTTCACGGTAGTACTTGGACAATGGGTATTCAAGACATATAATCAGAGATCAAAAATGGCTCTCCACATTCAATCCAATAGATGAAAGAGAAATAATTAGGAACAAAATAAGATTAGTCGCTAAAAACTATGTTCAAGAAGAAGGACTAAATTATGAAGAAACTTATGCTTCTGTTATTAGACTTGATACTATTAGAATTTTATTATCTTTTACAAGTAATAATAATTTTAAATTATATTAGATTGATGTCAAAAGTACTTTCTTGAATGGCCTTATTAAAGAAGATGTTTATGTTGAACAACCTCTTGTTTTGAAAAATTCTAAATTTTATGATTATGTTTTTAGATTAAAGAAAGCTTTATATGGTTTGAAATAAGCTCCACGAGCTTAATATGAAAAATTGAGTTCATTTATTTTAGAAAATAATTTTCAAAAAAATGTAGATACAAAGGTTGATATGCATGTGCTAATTTTTCAAATATGTTGATGATATTATTTTTGGTGTAAGTAATGAATCTCTATGCAATTAATTTTTAGCTTTGATACAAACTGAATTTGAAATAAGCATGATGGGTAAGTTAAATTTCTTTCTTGGTATGCAAATCAAATAATTAGAAAATGAAATTTTCATATCTCAAGAAAAGTATACAAAAGAATTACTTAGAAAATTCAACATGAATGACCTAAAATTTAAAATAAGTCTTATGGAAATAAACGTCAAATTAGACATAGATGAAAAAGGGAAAGAAATTGATAGAAAACTATATAGAAAAATGATCAGATTTTTATTATGTTTGACATCAAGTAGACTTAATATTTTATTTAGTAATTGTCTTTGTACAAGGTTTCAAAGTAATCTCAAAGAGTCACATCTTACGGCTATCAAAAGAATATTTAGATACTTAATTGACATAACAACCCTAGGGATATGGTATCTAAAGAATCAAAATGCAAATCTTCTAGGATAGTATGATTATGATTTTGTAGGATGTAAAATAGATAAAAAAGCACCAACAGATCATATGCTTATTTTTAAATGATTGTTTGATTTCTTAAAGTTCCAAGAAACAAAATTTTATTACATTATCTACTATAGAGGCCGAATATATGTCTACTAGAAATTAATGTGCAATAATACTTTGAGTTAAATATCAGTTAGAGACTCAAACTAGAAAAGATATCTATTTATTATGATAACACAATTGCTATCAACTTAGCCAAAAATTTTATGAAACATTCTAAAACCAAACATGTAGAAATCAAACATCATTTCATTCATGATCACATACAAAAATGGGATATAAAATCATGCTTTATTGATACATCAAAATAGTTAGTTGATATCTTCACAAAATCCTTTTCTGAAGATAGATTTAATTCAATTACTTGTGAGCTTAGAATGTGCAAATTGACTGATATTTCTATCTAGGTTCTATTAATATTGATGATGTTGTTGTGATTTATTGACGTAATATTTCAATCATCATTCTATGTCTGATATGAATCTCGTATGTATAGATGTCTATGTTGACACACTCCATGTCATGTAAGTTTTAAGTGTTATTGAGAGATTTTTTATTAAGGACATGAATAAAAAATACTATATATTTATATACCTTAAAAGATCTTATATTATGTCTATGTCCCTCTTCTTCCATCAAAAGGTCACATTTCACTATTCGAAGACCTTCATTTCACCAAGCTTGTAAGACTCCAAGCCTCAGCTCATATTATATTGGGTCGACTCATGAGCCAACACAAGGTATCATCATGTGTATTGTATCTCATTCACATCTCATTCTAGTCAAACTTTTTAAAACCATGGATTTACCATGGTTGATACCTAATGTTCTACTCTTTCGGTTCCTCCTTCAAGTGTCTATCAACAAATTTCTAAGAAAGATAAAGGGAAGAACATAGTTATTGATTTGTCTCTTGAAAAGACTCCTCCACCTTCTCCCATGGCCGAAAAATTATATACCTCCTTTTCAACGCCTCCATTCCAACCCTCTTTGAATCCAAGGATACAAAATCTCATGTTTTGTCTATTGCCAATGATCTAGTATCAGAAAACACCGTCTTTGATCCACCTCCTCTAACTTCAAAACCTTTTGAACCATCTTAGCCCATGAAAAAGATTAATTATCTACCTCATAAGCCTTCTATTGTGTGTAAGTCTAAACTTACTAAAGATATCACTCTACAAGAACTCAAAGTCAAGAAATAGAGTTCTAAAAGACTTAGAAAAATTGTACCTCGACATACTTTTGATGTATCTTCTCAATATTATTCTCTGTTATTTCCTATTGTAGCACATAAAGAAAATTTTTTAAAAAATTTCAAAGACCGTAAACTCCTACACTATAAATTTCTTGATTTAAAATTCTTTGAATCATAAAAAATTCATATGAAGAAGTATTTTGATGCCCTTAAGATTTCTTATCTAGTTTCTGAGTTAGCTAACAATTATCCAAATCTTATTCAGATGTTCTATAATAATACTTTTGTCACTCTTGTTGGCCTATCGACTTATGTCAAAATAGTATTTATTGATTTAACTCCTAAAATTTTAAAGGCAATATTTGATATTCTCACTGGACCTCCATTGGCCATGAGCAAACAAACTATTATTGATTTTCTTACTTAACTGATTGAAATAGAGAATACATCTGTCAACACCACAAAAACATTTTATCTACTATTGTCTCATAAGGTCATACATTTTCTTATTTGTCATTTTTTATGATATAGAAGTGGTGCACATGATAGGTTGTATGAGAAATCTATGTCTATCTTATATTACATCATCCATGACATTTCATTTGTTTTCAAAGATCTATTACTAGAATAGATGAAAACAGCTATGAAGTATAACCTCATTCTTTTACTTTGATGTATCATCACACTTGTCCTCAAATATTACAATATAGATCTCTCTGCAGAAGAGTCTATTAGTAGCATTCCTCATGATATCATTGACAAATCTACTTTTCATCGAATGAATTATTCCTATAGTGGCTTCATCATCCATCTTCCTCTCATGCATCTTCTTGTGCTCTCACCTTTCTTGACATTTTATCTGTTGTTGAGAAATTAAACAAAAGTGTGGAAAAAGCGAAGCAATGCCTTAATATGATGAAAGAACTAGTTTTGGACCTTGAAGACAATATTTTAGATATTCACTCCCATTTTTCATGATTTTTTGATCGAGAAAAAACTATGTTTTTATATTTTTCCCTACTACTTGTGATTTGATTTTTTGATCTTACAAAAAAGGGAGAGAAAATTTGAGAAAATTTGAAAACTTAAAAAACCTAGAGTGTGCAAACTTAGGGGAAGCACTTGCTAAGGGGGAGCAGAGATATATTTCACACAATTATATTTTTATTGCTTGAACCTCTGTGGATGTACTGTGTGAACAAATCTAAATGTTAAAAGTTGAATATTTAATCCGCATATTGCTTTGACATATGTGTTGACACACGATGATTGATTGTTATTATTGTCAAAGTTTCATTTATTATATGTGTAAAACTGTTGTTATATTATTTGTGCACATAATTATACTAAGATATACATATTTTTTCAAGATGGTTTTGTAAGTATCAAAAAGAGAGAGATTGTTTGATGCCCTTAGGCATGGATTTTGATATTACAAATATATGAGAAAATATATAATTCATGATTGATATTATTCACAAGATTTCATAGAAATAAATTTATTATTTGTCTTGTGACATTATGACTAATCATAAGATTAAGTAAAATGATGAATAGGTGAAGCATCACATATAGATAAATATTTGTTAAAAAATAAATATTTAATAGATAAATAATTATTGTCTTTAATTCATTTATCTATAATTATTTAACCATTTAAATACATCTATTATTTATTATTCACATGCATCATTAAAAGAAAAATAAAATGATTCGAAATATCAAATGAACTCTTGTGAGTCCCGAACTAAAAACCTAGACAATGACACATTAGCTACTTATGTGGAGAAAAAAACTCACTTGAAGTTTTGATTTTGAAGACAAAGTCAAAAAGAAAGTTGCTTGTCTATGTAAGAAGAATCTCTAATTTAAATTTCAGATCAAATGGACCAGTGAATAACAAGATATTGAATTTGTAATGGTTAGAGGTCATTGCCACATATTCCAAAAAATAGTAAGTATTTGAGCTAATCTTTCAATTTTATCTCTTTCAAAAAAAATGAAAATCTGTTGAAAGATGATTCAATGCAAGTAAAGAAAGTTGAAAAAATTAACATTAATGATTTCACTTCAATTTACAATGAGTTATTTCTCTCATAATCAAGAATCATCACCATCGAATTTCAATTGCACGCAAACTGCATCATCTTTCTTCATCAACGATTGGTGATTAAGATAAAGCTTAAATCTTTCAAAAAAGGTCTCCATCATACCCAAAGGTAACTAGGTGGTGAGTGGAGAGTGATTTTAGGCAAAGGCACTAGGTTCTCTAAGCCTTGTTTATCCTGAAAGGGGTTAGATCTCTATAGAGATTGAACTAGAGGTATTAGGGTTGTTGATCCTGTTAATTTTAATGTATATTTCTAAGGAAAATAATAAAATAATAATATGAAGGATCTTCCGAGACTAAAAGTAACCGAGTGACGAATCAATATAAAAATCTCGTCTCATAGTAAAATCTTACTAGAAGAGAGAGAAAGCCATTCTGTACATAAATAATCATGTAGAGCTGTGTTAACCCATGTATTGACATATCTTGCATCTAGAAAGAAAATATGAGATTTTTAAAATATCAATTCATCTCCCTTCTTGATATTTTATCTTACCTTTAAATCTTTCAATTTCCTGCACTCAAAATGAATAATATGTCTTTAGCTTATTACTAGTACTAGAGATATTGTGAAATTTTCTTGGCCCATTTCTACTTCTTGACTTTATTAAAATTTTACTTATTCTTCTAAATAATAGGACGACTTCTTCCTCCTCTTCTTCATCTTTTGAATCTTTATGAAAAAAATTTCTATTCAACACTTTTCAAGGCTACTATCTTCTTGACAGTTCTTGAGACTCTGACTTTGGGCTTTCTTATCTCCATTTCATGTGTTAGTAGAGATCTAATTAAGCCATCTATAGCTAGCTCTACTAAGCAATTTGATTCTTCAATAGCTATGATCTTGGATATGCATCATGGGGGTAGTGCCATCAATAATCTCCTATTCAAGTCTTCTTGGAGTTGAGGTTTTCCTAGATTCTTCAGACCATTTACCATTATGATGAATCTATCATATGTATCACAAAAATGGTTTCCTCATCATTCATAACAAACATCCCTAGTTCATGGGATAATTGATATATCTTTGACCTTTTGACTTGATTATTTCTTTCATGTGTGACCTATAGTTTATCATAAATTTACTTTGTTGTCTCATAGGTCAGTACTCTATAGTACTCCTTTGCATCTAACACATTGATAACAATATTTATGACCTTAGTGTTGACTTATAGAATTTTCTTACATTGCTCTATAGAAAGATCCTTATTCACTGCCATAGGGTCATCTACAATAATTTTTCATAATTGATAATCAATCCCCTAAATGAAAAGTTTTATTTGATTTTCCAAAACATATAATTCATTCCATTAAGTAGGGGTGATTTGTGCATTTATCCTCCTTCTAGATTGTAAATTGATGTGTTGACCATTGGATATGTTCTTCAAAGAAATTTCTTTCTTGTATGCTAGAAGTAGATTATGATACCATTTTTTGGGTTTTGGGCCAAAAAGATCAAGAAAGGGGGGCTGAATTAATATCTTTTTTGTCTCCTTTGAAGTATTCTTCTTTGTGATCTCTTTCTTCCTCTTTTATTGGTCTGATCCTTATTTAGTTGTGATCATGAACACTATGATTGATAGTGGTTTGACATTCGGCCTATATCCACTTTCTAAGGACATTCCTTGTCATCGAGTTCTACTATTAAATCATTTAGATCATAACCATTGATTTCACAGGCTCAGCTTCTCTCATAATTTTACCTAGAAATCTACTTCTAGATTCATGACTTTTGGAGGTGACACTATTGTTTTCATATTATAGCTCCTCATAATGATTACATAAATAATCACTATAGATAACTCACAAATATAAAGTTTGATCATTGTGGGTATGTTCAACATATAATCTTTGAATGCTTTAAACTATTATAGTAGTTAGAAGGTAAATGTTTTACAAGTAGATTCTTTGTCTTCTTGATGATATTGTTAGTTGATATACAAGGATGAAGGCTTGTCATTAGGCACTACTTGAGAATTCTAAAACATCTTAAATCCTTCTCTCTAGAATAATTCTTCTTCAATCAATACTTAACAAGCTAAAAAATCCTCTCACTCTCTCTTCCTCTTGAATGAACAAACTAAATTTTATGATCATTTTGTGTACTTCATGATTAATTTGGTACTTCAAATAAAAATATATAATGTATATTAATAGACTTCCTCTACAATAATTTGGCTATTTCCTTTTATATAATACTTAAATAAATAAATAATAAAATCTAGGTTTATTCTAATTCAAGCTTCATCTACAATATGTGATGTTTCTTTCACATATTCATGTTTGATATATTTATCTACTTGTGATAGATATAATTCTGCTTTTCAAAATTTTCTAGAATTTTTAGAATAATATCTAGTTTTCCAAAAATTTTAAAAAATTCAATATTTTCTTGTTTTTCAATCTCACCACACCTGACTAAAACCAACATTATGTTCAATGATGCAAAGAAGTCTAATGATGATATAATATTCTTAAATTTTTAAATTCTAAGAATCTACATGACATTGTAGAAAATATAGCATAGAGGGACAAAATCTGAAATACAAATTTAAATAGGTAAGGTTAGAGAGATAACATATGAAAACTTTAATTCAATCATCCACGTGCATCTTTTTTCTTCTATGATCTCTATTGTAGTTCTTAAAAAATAGAAACAACAAGGAAAGAAAATTAACTAAAACGACTAAAAACTAAAATTAAGTAAGAATGCTCACATAAATACCTTCAATTTGGTTCTAGTAATGAAATAGATTTTTGGATCCTAATTTTTTGTTCTACAAGTAAATCTTTAATATATGGCCATTTATCTTAATTTCTTACCATACATGTGATCTTTGATGATAACAGCCCTATGATCATATATTTTGTTGACAATGCATGGACATATCTATTTGAAAGTTAGTTTTTCTAGAAATAATTTGAGTAAATAATCATAAAGCTATAAGTTTTTATTTAACTCAAAAATATTATTCTGTAAATGTATCTATCATGAATTTTGTTATTTTGGTATTTCTCATTGTTATGCCTCTATCAAGTTCATATTTAGCTATTTCAATGCCCATGATACTTTATATTCTATCTCTACAAGAAGATGACATGGTTTCATTTGGATTAACCAAAATTGATGTTTTAAAGGTGGCCTAGTAAGCCCATTAAGTATTATTTATTTTTTTAAAACTAATCCTTCTTGCAAACCTCACTATTTTCTTTAAAATTTTATATATTTATCTATTGGCCGTCTTAGTTTGTCCATTGGTTTGTGGATGGTAGAGGGTTGCAATTTTATAGTTCATACCATTTTTTCTTGAATAGTTTTTAAATTAACTGTGTATGAAATGGTTCCTATATTACTATTAACAGTATTGAAACAATCAAATATAGAAAGTATGTGACTTTGAATAAATTTCATAATAGTCATATGATCATTTTTCTTAATAGGACTATATTCTATCCACTTGGATAAGTAGTCCCTAGTCAACAAAGTAAATTTAAATCCAAATGAAAGTGGTCATGGACCCATGAAATCAATTTTTCATATATAACAAAAAAACTATAATTAACATAATATATAATGACATTTTAGCTTTACTACTCATATTGATAAATGACTCACATGAATGAAATATTTTACAGAAATAATAGGTCTTATTAAATCAAAAATATAGGAAATGCACATTAAAATTTTTTAAGTAGTTTTATTTCCAAAAAATTACAACTACGATTAGATGCATGAATATTTTCAAAATATTAGATTTTTCATTCTCTAATACACCATCTAAGATAATGATTTGATGCCAAATAAAATAAATAAGATTTATTTCAAAATTTTCATTTATTTTAGAAAAAATAATCACATTAAAATTTTCTCTAAAATTCTAGAAACTGATTTGAAGCTAAAAAATTCATAATGTGAGAATAATAAATGTTTTTATCATTGAATTACCAAAATTTACTTATTTGAGAACGAATCTTGCAAATAAATGAAATCTAGATTTATAATACTTAATCTCAACAAATGATCATCCACCACATTTTCAAAACCTTTTTTATCTTTAATATATAAAGCAAACTCTTGAAACAATATAATCCATCTCAAGAAAATAAGTTTATTATATTTTTAAGTAAAAATAAAATTGTGTCACGAATAAAAAAACTAATATTTTTTTTCTTAAATTGAGTGTCTAAAGTTATTTTATGTGGTTTTATAATTTAATTAAGCATCTAAAACTATTTTACTTATGTTATTACCACATATTCTCTATCAATTCTTTGCCCTAAAATAGCCCAAAAAACTTGGTTAGATGAATCACAAATAATTTCAAATGATAAAAACTAATTTGGAGACTGTGAAATACATATTTCAATCAATAATCTGTTAATTAAATTTAAATTATGTAAAAAAATATAAATAAATAAATAGTTCATCTTTGGCTGTAATTTTATCTTTAATAAATGCTTTTTAATCTTTAGCATGACCTAAGAAAGAATGAGTTTTTGTTTTATAGAAGTTGGAGGTTGTAGTCTAGAAATAATTTTAATTTTAACTATATCAACTATAGTCCTCTCTCACTAATGATATGACCAACGATAACTCCTTTCACCATAGTGTCTTTTTTTATAACTCAACATTAAGTTATCTTTTATTTAGTTTCAAAAATATTTTTAAAATTATTCAAGAATTCATCAAAGGAGTTCTCATACACAAAAAAAATTTTCATAAATAAATATGTACCATTTCTTATCATTTTTGAAAAGTTTCAAATCATGCAACATTTAAAAGCAACATGCTACATGACAAACACCAAAAGACAACATTTGAAAAGTAAATGTGCCAAAATGATATGTAAATATGGTCTATCATTCATCGTCTAAAGCAAATAAAAATCTGATTATATCTAGAATGTTCATATAAGAAACAAAAAATGTTTTTCACATGCTAAATTTTCTAAAATTAAAGATCCCTATATGGAACTTGAGCTTCTTCTCTATCTGATGATTCAGATTATTAAGTATAGAGACAATTTCCTTGATTGTCTCTTATCTCCATATATTGAACAACCAGAATTTGACACATTAAAATTCATTTTTTAATTATCCATGAGCACATGAAACATTTCATACAACGATTCCATGTCAGTCATTTGTTCTTTAATCTCCTTCACATCAATTCTATATTCTCAAATTTTATTTCTTTGAATATTCTTATTATTTTTTATGAATTTCTTTCATAGTTAGATGCAAAGGTTTGATTCATCAAATTTTCACTTAAGTTTTTTAAAAATTTATATACATCATCTTCACTTCTATTAAGAAATAATCTTCCACATTATTTATCTACCATCTAATTAAAAGGAGGAAATAATTCGTCATAAAATATTTCAACTATTTGGCTTTTAAGAATACCATGGTGCAGGCGTTTTCCCATCAAGTATTTCATTTTAGCCCATGTTTCATCAAAGGTTATCCTGATTTATTTGAAATCTAAACTTACTTTCCTCATAATTTTAGTTTTTCATCTATCATAAAATACATTCAAGAAGTCCTAAAATAGTGTAGCTCATGTTCTATTGTTTCCATCTAAGGGTAAAAAATTAATGACTAGCTTCATTTTTCACATAAAATGAAAATAAATTTAATCTCATATAATCATCCACTTCTCTAATGGTTGCACAAGTTCTTTGAAATTCTTTAAGGTGAGCATAAAGATCTTCATGTTGATGATGATAAAAAGTAAATAATATTTGAAAAAGAATTTTTTAGTTTCTTTTATGCAAACTGGATTTTGTAGTTGGTATTCATATGAATATAAGGTAAAATTATCCCTTAATAATCTATCTTGATCAGGATTTTGGTGACCTACAGTATGAGAATTTATTTTTAAAATTTTAATCGTAAAAGAAATTTTCTTTTCAATTTAAGAAAAAACTCAATGATCTTATACCTATCCTGCACCACAGAAAATAGAAAAAAGATAACACTCATATATAAGTAAAAAAGATAGAAAATAAAAAATAAAAATATTTTTTATTTTTTTATTCAATGACATGAGTTGTAAATAACACTAATTTTTAAAAAAATTACATAGAAATAGCGCCAAAATTTATCTCACTATTTTATGTAATTGTTAAGAAAATTTTAAAAATTTTAAATTTATTGATTTTAGAAATAATTAATTTTATAGTATTTTCCAAGTCACTAATAGAGAAATGAAAAGTAGTCAATTATTTTGTAATTTATAATCAAGACATCATTTTTAAAATTTTATTTTATGTTTAAATTGAAATAAAATAATTAAAAAATATTAATTTGTGTTTAGTGACATCATATGATGCCATCACGTGAAGGAGATCTTCAAATTTAGAGTCAATGAGCATGCATCGACTCAAAAATCCTCAAAATCAAAGCCCAAAATTTTCCAAATAAAATCTCAAATGAAAATTATTCATAACATAATAGAGGATTGAATAGATCTTTTATATATTAAAAAAACTAGTAAAAATATGAAAATTTAAATTTTTTGATAAAAATAGGTAATGAGGTCATCGATTGGATTTCAACCCAAAATCAATCAACTTGGGTAGGCATGGTGTGTTTTTTATATTCTTGCACTTTCTCTAAATCATCGATTGACAATTTTAGCAATTGTCACTTATTGAAATCGAGCATCAAAGGTGGTTTGACTCTAGTAGTGTTGGGGTGTCTGTAGAAGGATCTATAGTAAATATATATCATTTTTATCAGATGAATGAATTAGATGAAATATAGCATCACAAGGGATAGGAAGACAAAGAATTTGATATGGAAGAGTGATAGATTAATTAAGGATGCATTCTTCTTCTACAATTATTTTGTAATCTTTATATGTGTTAATTTTGTTGATTGATTTCAATTATTTCTCAACTTTGCCACCACATTCGTTGCATCCATTGTTGTCTCATAAACATTGAAAGGATTTGGTTTTTCATTCATTTTAATTAACTATATAATTTAGATAACAGTTAAATTGAGTGAAAAATTAGTTTTAAATCATTATTTGTTGATTTATATGATTATTTTCGATAGAGAAAAATAATTCCATTAAATCTAATAAGTACCTGCTTTCATAATTGAGAAATCCTTTGGCTTGAAGCTTTAGGATTCTCTTATTTATAACTTATGTATACTATTTATGGAGAATGCATTTACCTATTATTACTAAAAAAACTAAAGGAAACCAAAAAAAACAGATGTAAGCAAGAGAAATAAGGAAGAAAGTGACATAGAAATAACTTTTGAACCAAAAGAAACTAAATAGGACAAAGAGGGATCCACCAAAGAAAACCTTTATTTTGGTTCCAAAGAAAAAGACAATATGTACAAAGATCAATTGATTTTCAATGTAAATTTTTCCAAATTTTCACGATTTTTGTCGATTTTTCAGATTTTTATATTTTTAAAATTTTCTAATATTTCTATAAAGTCAAAATTAGCACATAAAAATTTTCATTAAATATTTGTAAAAAATAAGAACTAGAAAGCATCTCAATATATTTAATGATTAATTTTGACATGTAAGTCTTATAAATAAATATCAAAATAATATAAAAAAGTTATAAAACTAATTTTCCACATTAAAGTAATTTTCAAATATTTTAAGTAAACTTAAAGGATAAATCACAGAAATATTGTGTTATGATGTAGTTATTGAGAGTTACCAATATGCCACTAGTTATTCAACCTTGATTAAAACCTTTTTTGATCTCCTTTAATGTTCAAATAGTTTCCAATCAACCTAAATGGATGAGAGGTGTTCCTCATGGCTATCATGAAGAGTTTTCATGGTGAATCATATTTTTATGTCATAATATTGTCTCTTTAAAGCTTCAATAAAATTTTTTATATTAATAACCAGTTTACAATCAGCTTCTACTTGTGATGGGGCAAGATCTCATTGCCTTGGTATATCCCTTAAACAATAGTAGATTAAATTACCAAAAGTAATGTTTACCACTTCATCTTGAACATGTATTTGAGAATAATTAAGACTACTATAATTTAGCAATTAATTCATTCTCCTTTTATTTCATTCAATAATTCATTTGCACCCTTGAGCCATAAATATTAAAAAAAGGAGTCAATCCCTTAGAAGAAGGTTTTTGGGTGAAATATCTTAGTTGGGTTGAATTTTAAACCTAATGATTTGCAAAAGCATCTTCATTCATCAACCACTAAAAAATAATAACACATATTCATATATCATAATCTATAAGGGCTTAATAAAATCTAATATATTACATTCTCTAAGGACAAAATTTATTCAAGCTTATGAGGGGAAACACTAAATCAACAACTATAGCTAGTCTTCATTAAATATATAGGCCTTGTCAGCCCATGTCTTAGGTCCTATGGCTCGAACAAACAACTATTGAATATCTAAGGTTTGATAAGCCTATGTGATGAATCCTATGGCTCCAATGACTAGTTACTAAATATCCATTTCTTAACAAAATTATCTACTCAATCATATGGCTTCAAAGAACCAATTGTTAGATGTAGGCCTTAGAAAATTTGTGTTAAATTTTGTGATTTTAATAAACCTATAAATAAAATCAAGTTTGTTTTTTTCACTAATCAGCTCATGGCCTCTTCTGACTAAAATCCTTTGAATTAGATGAGGACACATTTACTATAGGATGAAGTCTACGGTCACTTGAGTGTTAGCTCTTAGTTGTTTTTAGTGCTTGATGTTCCAACATAGTGGAACTCAACACATGACATGATGATTGGAGAATATGAAAAGCGATAGGGTACTAAACAAAATAATTTTATTAGTTTTGTCTGATGAGAAGAATAGTTATTACATGACTGATAGAGAATAAAAGTTAGTTCAAAATTTTGTGATGATTTTGAAACTATTTTGATATGCAACACAATATCTATGTTAGGCTAAAGTGATAATAGCTACATGAGTCTTCATGTTGACCAAGGCATTAATTAGCCATATGATGAGCCTAAAGCAATACATAGAGTAGTTGTTATTTTTTTGGTATGAATTATCTTGAGTGATGGGCAATAAGCTTTGATCAAGGCTATGTGTAAGAATGGTGGAAAAAATCAAAAAGTACAAAAAGAGAATCGATGGTAACAATACTTTTGCCATTACAACGCTTATTGATTTATAGTTGTGGCTTGACCCCATTGTTCTAGTAGATTGTGAGATAGTTATGTTCATCAACTCCTTGGAGATGTGGTAGAGGAGGGACATAGCCTTCAATATACATCTAGTAACATCACCTAGATCACCTCAAATGAGAATGGGGCTTACATATTACTCAACATGTCCTATTACAATTCTACGAGAAGAAATGGATGCACGATAGATGATGGTGACAACATACTAGTTATTGCAGAAGAATTCTTCCCCATTTGTGTGACAAGTGCACTAGTAGAGTGGTACCTTTCTAGTGGTCGAGGCATCACCACATTTAAAAAGTTAAGGTTCATTAGAGGCACAATATCATTATTAATGACTTTAAAATGTTAGCTTCACTGAGAGTAATCTGAATTGTTTAATTTAGATGTTGAGAGCTTAGATGGTGTGGAGGATGACAATTCACACTCAAAGGGATGGTGACATCATGATTTTATATTGTGATGGCCCTCACATTGTGTGTACCAGACTATGTTGTTTAAACTCTCTTCCTTCTTCTTCTCTACAAATACATTTATGTTTGTATTTTCCTTTGCTTGGTTTAGTTGTTTTATCATTGAATACTTTCATGAGGTGAGTAAGTTTTATTAGTATGGACTATTAATAGATATGCATATCTTTAGGTGCAAGATATATTATTTCTTAGTTGTATCTTATAAGGCTCTCTCTCTATCTCATGGACTAATTTTATTTTATGTCATTATCTATATATATATATCTCAATAAAGTTAAAACTTATGACTAATTATGGTTTATTTGTAAGTAATATGTACATATAGTAGTATATGTATCTATATATATCTATATGAAATATTTATGTATATATTTTAACTAGACATATTGTATATATACTAATATATAAAACTTAGGCTTAAATTATGTAGGATGCCTATGTAGATACATAGTATAAAATTTTATATAATTTATATGTAACATTTATATATAATTAATATATTTATCATCAGTGTATGTTTACCAATGTGGTAGGACATTTTTATTTTTATTTATGTCTTTTTAGATATTTTTATATTTTATTTACATATATAAAGAATTAATATATGTATTGTACATTTGTTTGTGTATAATATTTTGGAATCTAATATAATATAACATCCATATTAAATAAAATATTATTTATGACAATCATGATCAGTGATTTTTGCTGATTGGATTGTTGATCATTTTAATCAGATTGATGATTGATCACAATCGACAAACCCTATCATCAAATCTCTCTAAATAATACTCATCTTTTAAAAAAGTATGTTTGAAGCTAGGAAATGATTTAGCAAGTAGAAAGGTCATTTCATACTATTATTAATTTTATTATGACCTGAGAATATCATAGATGGTTCTTAACCTTTAGAATTGTATCATGAAAGTTGGGGAAGGTATAATTTATTTTAGTTCGGATTTTTCCAAAAAAATTGACTCACTTGCAATTAATAAAATGAGAACAAAAGAATGAAGACAAAACTACTTGCACAAAAATTCATTTGACACACACTACAATGCCTCAAACCAATGTAGTGTCCTTGTCCATGATATAGTTAATTGAGACCAAAACTCATGGATCATACCTATGCTTGTATAGCTTAGACTTATGTATCGGTGTCTAATCTAAGTAAGGTCTTGAAGTTTAGTGCTAAAGCCTTAATATACTCAATGGATCTCATTTAAAACTTATTGGAACCTAGTGACATTATCTTTAGGGAGCAGAGTAAGTGACATGCGTTGAAAAGTTATCCTTAAAACTACGTACGTTGATCTTCATTTTAAAGGATTTTGAAGTATATAGTTTTTGATAATATTAGTTTTGTATATGAATACAAAATAGTTATTTAAAATTGGAATTAATGCCGTCATTTTATTATATGGATTTATACCTGACGTTATTGAATTTTATTGTTGGATTATTCCCAGAAGAATACTTGCACGGGGAATTCAGTAGGTTGTTGATCCTGACCAAAAAGGCTGAACCTCGTCGCCCATGGTCTCAAGGCCTCGCGATGGTCCCAGCCCGCTCCCGCGCGTGGCTCAGACCGAAAGTAACGTCAGCCGGCGTCGACGTCTTTTCGGCGCACGGAGCGGCGCTACGTCGCTGCTTGGGGCTCCGTGCCATTTTTAACGGGGTCCCGCTTCCTTAACCGGCAGCTGCCGGTTCTCAATAACCCATATAAACAACAAAGAAAAGAAAGGGCTTCGCGGTCAATCTTGAAAGGCCGTACGATCGAGGAGGTCCTTGGATTCGGACGGTGGAGATTCGCAAATCGCATAGGAGTGGTTCGTTGGTCAGTCTCGAAAAGGACAAAAAAAGGAAAAATTACAGCGAGCGGCTCGTCAAACGAAGCGCGTCGATTTTTCCTCTCTTTTCGCGGCAACACTGAAACTTGCCAAAGCGCAGCGGAGGCGAATCCGACCGTTCTTGCCCTGCAACGGATACTTTTCCGGGGACGGCACGCCGTCAATGCCCCATCGGACGGTGTCCGAGGGATCCAACGGTCTGCAACTCTGCGTAATTGAACGTTTTTCAAAAATCCTCATAACAACCCTTGCTTCTCTCTCTCTCTCTCTCTCTCTCTCTCTCTCTCTCTCTCTCTCTCTCTCTCTCTCTCCCTCTCTCACTCTCTCTCCCCTGCGCCTCTCTGTTAGCTAGCTGTCTTCTGCCCGTTGGTGTTTCCGCAGACCCTTCCCTCTCAGTGACCGCCATCGTCACCGCACTATATATGACCGCTCACTGTCCTCGAGACAAACCCTAGTTTCCTGCTCCTCTTCTTCAGTCCACAGACCAGCACGGCGGGAGAGAAGGGAGAGCAGAGAGAACAGAGAGAGGAGGGAGGGTGAGAGAGCAGCAGCAGTTGGAGGAGGCGTTGTGGGAGAAGAATGCCGATGATGGCGAGTTCCTTGCAGGTGCTGTTCCTCGCGATCGTCGTCCTCGCGGCCTCCGCCTCCGCCCAAGCTCCGGGTCCTGCCCCGAGGCCGGCCCCTACCAGCCCTCCTCCTCCCGCCCCAACTCCCAAGGCTCCAAGCCCGGCGCCAGTGACAGCCCCCCCGGCTCCCGCTCCGGTGGCCGCTGCTCCTCCCACTCCTACGCCGGCGACGGCTCCCCCCAGCCCGCCACCCAGCGGCGCCGCCCCAGTCTCGCCGCCTGCCACCGCCCCATCCCCCGCCGCCACGCCCCCCACTGTGGAAGCCCCTACCAGCTCTCCTCCTGCTCCTCCGCCGGCGAGCACCGAGTCTCCTGCCCCCTCCGTCGCCACACCGCCGGGGACGAGCGAGCCACCGTCTCCGCCGTCCCTTGGATCCGCCGTTCGACCATCGAGCTGGATCTACGTCGCGGCGTCAGCACTCCTGGGTGTTGCCGTGTCTTTCGGGATGTAGTAGATCTCCTGCTGCGGATTCCGTATGCTACTGCGCGGACTTGGCCGATCGGTGATCCAACGCGCGCTGATTTTCTCTCCTTATTTTATACTCACAGTTCTTCCGCTTCCCTGACATAGTGCTGTACGCCGATCGTCGTCGCCCGATCATTACTTTTTTCTATTTTCTGGACCCTCGTCCGTCTCCTCTTCCATGCTTCTCCTTCGTACCTTGGTGACATGTTATTGGGGCCTCCTTTTTTCCGGTGAAGGAGGGGCTTCTCGTCATGGTTGGTTCTTCTCCTCGCTCGTGGTTCCCATTTATTACTCTCCTCTGTAATGCGGTCTTCTTCTTCTTCTTCATCTTCTTCCTCCCTCTATGGTTCTGCAATGTGCGATTTTCTCTTTCTCTGCGGTAGAAAATCCGTGAATCATTACAAGGATCGCGATCGCTTCTTCGCAGTGCGATCTCTTCGAGGCCGAAGATGCGCGATTACCGATGTCCGTCCTTTCCGCCGTGACGCACAGCTGGAGATGCTCGATATCATTAACTCACCCTTACGGGGTGGGGGGGTGGGGGTGGGGGGGAGGGAGAGAAAGACCGTGCAGTGTGCTCGGAAGCATCGAGGAAGGAACGCATGGCTTTCCACGTGAAGTCTCTGTCGTCTACCTCTGCTGCTTAGGTGGTGGGGTCGAAAAGGATCCCTTTGAGAGAGATTGATAGAGAGAGAGAGAGAGAGAGAGCCGAATAGGTGCTGGGAGGACCCGTTAAAGGCCAACGGTTCTTCATGTATGAATGAGATGAGGCACTCAGTGCCCGTGATCCATCCCATCACGTGAGGCCATAACTTCTCTTCTGCAGCGCGAGGGGCGGAAGGGGAGGACCAGAGGGACAGAAGGCACGAACACGTTGCCGGCCGGTCAACGCCGCCACATCAACTGAGCAAAATACTAAACGAAACACGCAGAGAAGGCGAGGAGAGTCCGCATAAACAAGGTGAGGAACCCACGAGGGCGACAGCTGTGTGGCTGGCGAGGTCTATGGCCCCCGTTGTCGTGGTCAGCGAGGGGGGAGTAGTCGTTGCCGAGCGCCACCCCTCAGGCGACCAGCAGCAGCATCCTTTCACTTTGGCAGTGCTCTTGTAAGTTGCATATGAAGTGGTGAGATTCTTTGGCCACTACAGTTTCACTTGCCATACAACTACTTTGTATGCTTTTGAACTTTTAGAGTACTTTAGAAAAAAATTTCATCACTTTTTTGGGTTGAATTTCACTAGAACTTCTTCTTCATTATTAGGATATCAAATATTTGTTTATGAATGTTTTAATGTGGCCTACAAACATCATTCTCTAGTGACAAGCATTCTCTTCCTAAAAGTATGTTGGTAGATTATGAAAGGCTGTCAATGAGTGTTCTAGTCTTTCATTTGACCATGTTTTGTGGAGTTGCTCTTGTGCAAGAGAAGTTATGTGAGAACCTGAGTCACACTGTAATGTGAATTACTTGCTTCAAAAGTTATTATTTGACCAGCCTTGATTAATGTTCACTCTCATTTTATGTCACTCCATTTTTTTGTGAAGTTATTAAACAAGAAAAACCGTAATTAATGCCATGTTTGCAGAAAACTTGGAAATCTTTTGATTTCTGAAATCATTTTTGGAAGGATCACTTTGTACTTGTTTGTCCTACATAGCTAGATGGTGAGCCAAGAAGGAGGATGTGTTGGTTATTTTTAAATGATATTATTTTCTCATGATTTTAGTGTTTTCTCTCTGTCTAGACAAGGTTGGGTTGCTCACTTGGGTTCACTCACTAGCTAAATAGGAGTTCATGTCTCATACATTGACATCAACAACTTGCAATGAAACATGGAGACAAAATCCCATGTCTTACAATCACTAGTATCTTGAGATTCAAGATTTACACTTTTTCTTGCACAGGTGAGTTCCTAGGTTTACAAAAGATTGTGCCCAAGTGATATGATGGCACATGCCCCCTTGATTTTATTATGTAATTCTTTTAACTAGACACAAATATCAACCAAAATATTACAAACTCGTCTACGCAATTATTCGTTTAATTTTTCATTCTACAAGCAATAGCACGATATTTTTCTAATTGTTCATTGGTCGGGATAAAAAATATTATTTATGTGAAATGTTGATGAAATGTTTCCATATATTTTTTGGTGTTCTTCTCCTAATTCTTCCTCAGACCCATGCATAACCTACCATTCGATCTTCATACATCTATAAAGAATATGATGTACATGTGTCTTCATATCAAAAAAAGTGTTAAATGATGAAATTAATTCAACGGGTGAGAAAGCTCTCATGAAGGGATCAAGTCTCTCACGCATTGTGCTAAATTTATTGCTTTTCTAGAGCGCTTGTGGACAATGTTGGCAAATGGAGGAGCTTGTTCTTTCAGTGTTTCATGCACAAAAAAATGTCTACAAACATCAACTATGGAGGCGCGATCTATACTTACCAAGATATCAGTATAGGAGGTTAAGATTTTCTTTAGATTTATCAGTATAGGGAGAGGATGCGCTCCCCATTTTTGAGATGCTCGGGCCTTGCAATCGGAATGAGTCAAGCATTTTGATATGAATGGAAATGGAAACTATCTATGCAGATGCTTTAAAACAATTACGACCCTCTGCGAAGATCGAAGAGCGAGCGAATTATACTGAGAAATCATGCACATGCAGTGTTCCTACTTCTAGCAGCAGCCGCGAACACCAGATATCAGGGTCACCTTTCGTTCCCTTTCCTGGAGTCTTGCGCCGTCCATTTGTAGATAGAGAGAGCCCCGTGGTTACAGGGTTGGGTTGGGGACGATATTCCCGGGCGTGAGTGCAGTTCGTTCCTAATGTGGAAGCGCGGGAGGGGAACCAGATGCTGGACATCTCTCGGCGATCTGAAGGGGACTTCAACAGCCATGCGATGCGATGCGATGCGATGCCGGAAAGTATCCGATTTGAAGATCAGTTGCTTCGCAGAGAGTCCTGCAGAAACACCGGGAGGTGGAGGGAGAGAGAAGGGATTTGGAGGGGGGGGAGGACAGGATTCAGCGATGCAGAATGGCGTTCCGAAGCGCGGAAGGTAATTCTATACGACAGCCGCGAGGGTTGTCTGAAAGCAAGCGAGTAGAGGACGCCGTTGTCGTTTCCCTCTTCCCTCGCTGCGCGCTGTGCTGGTATTGCTTCACGAAGCTTGACGACAAGGTTTTCTGTACAGAGGACGGCTGCGGTGTTTCTCACGACGGGAGGTTGGGGCCTCGGGCTCTTCCAGAGAGCCGCGACAAGAAGGAGACCCCGAAGCTGTTGGTCGAGGTGGATCTCCCCATCTCCGTCGGCCCTTCTTTCCTGCCGCTCTTGGCGGCCGATGCTTGTTCCCCCGAGGCTGTGGGCCCCCTTCTGCCATCCCCGCCGGAGTTGCTCGCCCAGCCAGGCGCAATGAAATCCATGGAGACCGACCGCCGCAACGGCTCCAGCTTCATCTTCACGCCCGGAGCTCCGCCATCCTCCGCCGCTGGAACCTCGGATTCCGCTCGCTCCCTCTCCGTTTCCCCGCAACCGAGATCGATCGTCACCCAGATCTCCGATTCCACCTCTGAGGAAGAAGACGATCCACGAGGAGCAAATCGCGCAGGAACTGTATCCTCCGGCGCCGCAGACCCACCAGGTTCTTCATCATCGTCGTCGTCATCATCATCACCGACGACAGCCGGCGACCGTACATCCGCAGTAAAAGTCGCCGCTCGGGAGGAGGAAGAATCGAGCTCGCCGGCGGTGGCTGCTGCTGGGGGAATTGCAGGAGGGGCCAAGATCGGGGCGCGGCAGAGAGGGCAATTGACACGGGAGCGGAGCCAGGTGTCGATGCAGGGTATGTGGAAGGCGTGGCTGCACTTGGGGAGCAGGCGGAGCATCGCCCCTTCCCGAAACTCCCCCAGGCAGATGCTGCAGTCGGTGCCCTCCACCAGGCCCTCACCGCGCCTGTACGCGCACACCGAGATCGCTCCGATCGTCGGCTCGTCCAGCCCCGTCGTTCTGATGTACCAGACGTGGTACGGCTCTCCTTCTCCGGCCCCGGCCAGCAGGTCCTGCCGCAGATCACCGTCGCTTTCCGGTCGGGGCGGTGGCGGAGGCAGCACGGCCCCGGGTGTTCCGGCGCCACGGCGGCGACGGCGGCGGCGGCGGCGGTACCAGCGGAAGGCGACGTAGTAGGTGAGGAGGATGGTGACGAAGGCGAACAAGGACACGCAGACGACGAGCGGCTTGCGGAAGCGCTGGGGGAAGCCGTAGGTCGATTGGGAGCCGGCGGAGAAAGGGGGAGGCGGCGCCGGCGAGATGACCGGTGGCGCCGGCGCGAGGACCGGGGGGAGGACCGGCGGAGAGAGCTTACAGTTCCAGTTGTCGTCCTCCTCGCAGTCCGGCCATAGGATTCGACGGCGGTGGAGAGCCATGGCTGGTCGTGAAGAGGGAGAGAGAGAGAGATGGGGGCGGAACGAGGAGCGGCTCTCTACATCTCCGCGTCCCGCTCCGCCGGTGACTGCGACGGCGTGCCCCCCTCGTCAACGGCACCAGCTAAGTATCCTGCGTTTGGTGGGCGACAATAGTCGGGATATCCTACTCGAGTCAATTTTACGTTCGTACCCTCCCTCGCCCACGCAGGGATGACCGGGGGAGGGGTTTTGTGAAACATTCCACCTCCTCTTTTTCTAATTTCTGTACGTGGGCGTTTTCTCGGTCGACGATCTCATCCTGCAGATTTTGGGCCCCTCCACGCCTTCAGTGCCGCCGATCGTCACCCTCGTGGGCCCCCTCGGACGTCGATCGAGCAGGTTCTGCTGGGGTAGTTGGAAGAACGCGTTCGAGTTGACAGGACTTCGACGACTGCGCCTCCAGGAGACGTCATCGCTGACCATTTCTGCTCTTTGGTTTTGAAATCGCCGGACCAGAACGCATTCGCGGCGGCCGGGATGGGGTTAGAGCGAAGACGCTGCTGCCTCGGCGTGGCGACCATCGACCGCGGATCCACCCTATGGCTAATGCGGTGGTGAGAAGGTACATGTTCGCGGGATCGAATCACTTCTCTCTGCTTCAGGGCGAGGCCGTTTCTTCGATCGTCTTAGAATGAGTCTCGATGTGTTTGTCAAGCTATCCCGCCCTCCCCTTCTGTCTCCAGTTCTCGGACCTGCTTATACAGAATCCTTGCGGCATGTCTGCCAGTCGCGCAATGAACCACTGCCGTGGGTGGGGAGCTTGGGTTGTCAGTGCGCCGCTGCGTTTTCCATTCTTGCGAGGAACGTTCCGTTTTGCGGTCGCGATGCTTCTCTGTGGGATTTTTGGGGGATGTCTCCGGGCAGATTTTTGTGGCGAGTTCATTGAGTGAACCGTCCTGGTTGAAGAAGGTGAGAGTCGTCAATCTTGGGAGAGGTCTGGTGGTAGAAAAGTGTATTGAACCGCCCTGTTCGATGGAATTCCATGTGTGAGTATACTTGCGAGTCCCAAATCACAATTTTCCTCTCCGTGTGGTCTTGAAATGTGTTCCAACTATATAAAATTGAGATCCCTTTTGAAGTAAATCTAGAAGTATGTGAGCTCCACTAGTGGAGGAAGGGACATTGACAATGATAATGACGAGAATAGAAGAAGATCGAAGTATTGGACTTAGTGATCACACAACATAATTGTCTGATTATTATCTATCATTATTAAGAAAATTCAAGAAAATGATAAATTTTTGGAAAATAAGTCTGCTTTCATAATAATTAATTTTATAGTAGATTTTTTAAGTCGATCACAATGATGATGAAATTAATTAATTATAAATAATTATTAGTTGATATATTAATTTTAAAAATTATTGTCATATACAAATTAATAAAGTAAGCCAAAAATACGAATTTAAAGTTCATGATGTCAGTTGATGTCAACTGATGAAAAACATTCCAACAGTCCATCAAAATATGTTGACTCGAAAATCCTTAATATAAAAGCTGAAATATTATAAAAAAATTTAAATTTCAAAGAATTTTTGTTTGTAACACAATGGAGTGTAAAATGAAGCTTTTAATAATTTAAAAATAATAAAAAAATTATATATTAAATTTCATGAAAGAAATAGGTGGTGCAGATGGGGATCATATTCATGCCCAAATTCGATCAATTTCTATAGATGCAATACATTGATTGAATTCTTACACCACATGTTGATGGTTGACAATTCCAAAGAATGTCACTTGTTGAAAGAGATGAAGTAGTGAAGTTAATTCAACTCTGAACATGTTGTGCTATTTAAAAAATGATCCTTAAAAAAATTAGTTATCATTTTATTGGGTAAAGAATATGGTGAGTTCAAAGATGAATTTCAACTTATGTAGTGGCTAAATGAGGGAAAAATCAAGACAAAATCCATCATTTGTATTGGATGGATGAATTTAATGCAAACCAACATCTGTAGTAGCTAGAAAAGAAAGATTTTGATTTGAGAGGGGGATAAATTTGTTGAGGCTGCATTCTTCTTCTTCTGAAATTATTTAGTTAATCCCTTGTGCATAAATTTCTTTGACTGATTTGAACTATTTTTTATATTTCTTTTCACAATCTGTGATCCATCATTGATGTAGAAACCCAAAAAGATTTTATCGTTTCGTTAATTTTAATTATATAAAAGTTATAAAAATCAAATACATTTTCTAATTCGATTTTGAGTCAATATTCATCAATTTACTAACCTAATTTCTAACCAGAGATCAATGATATTTTGAAGTGCTTTTTTCGGTTTTCATGATTTTTCTCGATTTTTCAGAATTTTTTATTTTTTGAAAATTTCTGAATATTTTTATAAAATCAAAACCAATGTATAAATATTCTAAAAATAAAAATTGAAAAAAAACTCAATGTATTTCAATACCAACATGTAATCCTTAGAAATTATCATCAAAATCATATAAATAAGTTTAAGTTCAATTTTTTAAAAGTAAAGTAATTTACAAGTATTTTTAGTGAAATTAAGCAATAAAAAATAAAAATATTAAGGGTGCTATTGTGTAATTATTGAGAATTATCATACCCTGGACTCATCTCATTGCTAGTATATAAGTAATGAAAATAAAATCTAAGTACGTTATTGAATGAAAACTCTAATTTTTCTATTTATACTTTGATGTCAATTTCATATTAAATTTTTATTTCATTATTCTAGAAATCAATATTTTCTGTAAAAATTTAACTTCTAATCATAGTTATAATTTTTTTCTCCATTTATTTTACATATCATTTTATAGTTTCTGAATTTAGGTGCTCCTCTTTTTCTTATTAATGAAAATTAAAAATTTTGCATCACAAATAGACCAGATTATTGCAAAATCTGTAGATATCAGTTCATGAGATAAGAAGTTATCACTCCCCTTTTTTATACATTCCCACATCAATCACATTGTAAATACTAAATATCAATTAGTTTGGATCCTAATTGATCATCACTTCTAGCATCTATCATGAATGTCAATATTCAGATCATAAATATATTTAATCTTTTATTTATTTAGGCAATATCACTCATGTAATTTTCTCTATTTTTTTGTCCTAATCACGTGGAAGCTCCACTAGGTAATTGGGAAGATCCCTTTTTTCCCGTGTTTTATATTTTATTTTAGGCCTTACACTGTCTTCAAGTATCAATAGTTAAGACTTAAAGAATTTCATTTCTTATTCCTATTGACATACATAATTTCTATTCAAAAGTAACTACTTTGTTGAATTCCTTGCATCTGAATAATTAGAACATAAATTTTAAAGCTGTTAGAAATAAAAACTTCAGTTTCAAAATCATTTTATGTACTTCATGGGTAGTTCAATATTTCAGATAAAAAATTATAATCTATATTAGCCTGATTCTTTTCAACATGCTTCCTCCACAATAATTTAGTTATTTTCTATAATGTGCGGTTAAAAAGATAAATAAATTTGGATTTCAATTCAGACTCTATCTAGGATATTTGAGGTTTTTTTCATGTATCCATGTCTAATATATTTCTCTATTTCTCATGGTTACTATTTCAGATTTTTGAATATCTAGAATTTCTAGAACAATATCTACTTTTTTAGAAATTCTAAATGTTTTTATAATTTTCTTAATTTTCAATCTCTCTATCCCTTGACTAAAATCAGCATCATCCTTAATGATGCAAGGAAGTCTAATTATAATATACAATTCTTAAAATTTCCAAAAGAGTTTTCATGACATTATTGAAATCATATATATAAAGGAGGGACAAACTTTGAAAGTAAAAATTTAAATAGGTAAGGTCAGTGAGATAACATTTGAAGCTCTCAATTCAATGATCTATTTGATTTTAAAACTATTTTCATAATTTTAAATTAATCACATGCATCAATTTTTTTGTATTTATTAGAAAATAGAAATAACAAAGAAATAAAAAACTAAAATAAATTAGAATTTAAAACAGTAAAAATATTTACACATTGCCTTCATTCTAGTTCTAGTAATGACATAGATTATTTGGCTCCCAATTTCTCATTCTCTAAGTAAATTATTAATCTTTGTTTATTCATCTTAAATTCTCTACCATTTTGGAATCGTTGATGAGAATCACCCTAGAATCATAGATTTCATTCATAATAAATGGGGATCTATCTATTTAGACTTCAATTTTCTTGAAAATAATTTGAGCCTAGAGTGATTAAGTTAGACTTTTTTATTTGACATAAATTTTTTTCTACAAATGCATCTATAATGAAATTCTTTACTTTGGGCCTTATAGATTTATTTATTTGATGTCTCATTTCTAAGTTCTAATTCTTCAATCTAGAATAATTTCTATTTTTCAATTCTTATTGTGTTCATATTTACTTTTTTGAATTCTCATAATACTTTGTTCTATCTCTATGAGAAAATTGTTGAATTTTATGCTAGCAAGGTCAAGAAAAGGAGGTTGAATTGACTTGACCCATTTTTTTTGTTTTGAGAGACTTTTCTTTGAAAGATCCTTCTTACTCTCCTTGTGAGCTTATTTTAATGGGTTGTGGATGTGAACATATTATTTATAGTGGTTTGGAACTAGTTTACGTCCACTCTCTAAGAACACACATTACTATTGGGTTCCTCTATATGATCATTTGATCAAAATCGTTGATTACATGAGATTAGATCCTCTAAGATTTCACCTAGAAATCTTCTTCTAAATTTATGATTCTAAGACGCACACATTTTTGTTTAAAAAGA
Source organism: Spirodela polyrhiza (assembly GCA_024713555.1). Classification (NCBI taxonomy): domain Eukaryota; kingdom Viridiplantae; phylum Streptophyta; class Magnoliopsida; order Alismatales; family Araceae; genus Spirodela; species Spirodela polyrhiza. The sequence continues at coordinate 3,058,992 of CM046544.1, read as the reverse complement.
TAACTCATATAAGTGATTAATCAAAAGATATATTTACAATTCAACCCACAAATAAATAAAATAGTGTAACTATGGGTTTATTTAGAAGATGGATGTTGGTTGCTATGAATTTCAACAGATGAACATGAGGATGTAGATTCTTCAATTTTTGTCTTCTTGTTTTTTTTTCTATTAGTGTTATATTTGAAAGACTCTTTGAAAAGCTCAACTTAAGGAGGGAAGATGACATATTACACTTTTAGAATTAATGTCTTCGTATTCAATAAAAAGTAGAAAAAAAATTCTCTCCTTCCTCATTAGTGTGATGTATAAAACACAAGCATAAAAAGAATATTGTGGAATAATTAATTTAATTGTTGAGAATTAATTCTTCCCACTAGAGGTCAATTATACTTATAGATAAATAATATATAAACTTTTTATAGATATTCTAAGATCTCTAATGACTAGATTCACTTAAATATGATTTAATTCAAAATTTACATGAATTCAATACAATATGTCTTTTTACTATTCTAGATATCTTCTAGGAAAACCAACACCTAAATCTGATACACATCAGTTCATATAAACTCGATAGGAATCTGGTAAACTCTACAATAAACTTTACATGACATATCTCACAAAAGTAATAATTTCTCATTCAAATTTCATCCAAATTTAGTCAAAACAAATATGATATGTAAGTATTTGCCGTAAATCACAATCTCAATGTTTCAAATCATAACCTCTCTATTGAAAATATTATACATAATTTTTAACATATATTTAATATTATTCAAAAAATATTATTTAATAAATTCAACACCCGATAAATCATTTGATTGATTTGATGTTAAAAAACATTCAATCATAATGAAATAAAATAATGAGAACATAGTTGACTAAGTAAGCTTTTATACCCATATTTTGTTTTATTGAAACTCTTTACTTTATTTATTTGAATCGTTACTTTCTTGACTATCATGATCTCTATAAATAATAATAATTCACATAGCTACATACAAGGTGGTAAATTCTCATGATTTAGTGATGTGACTATTTAGGTTTATATTGTGAGGTTTTCATACATTAATTGACAACTCATTTTTACTTGAAATCATTGCATATATGCTTCATATGTGTGATCTTATATTACACCATGAGGTGTATTTAATATATGTATATGATACATTTATTTTCATTCATCTTTTCATATTGTTGAGGTGCAATTTGTTCATTTTATTATTTTTAATTGATCTTTGATAGTTTTTTTTCATCAAAACATGTTGCCTTCATGGCTTCAACAAATATGACATGATTTCTTTGTAGGTTAATCGAAAGAGAGACATCCCAGATGTGTTTTAAAGATAATTTGGTAAGCCCATGAGATATCATTAAATTGTCTAGACTAATTTTTTCCTATTAGACTTCACTATTTTCTTTTAAGATCTTTTGTATTACTTTGTTCGCTACTTTAGTGCCTCCATTGCTATATAGATGGTAATAAGTTTTAATCTTATGATTCACACTATTTTTTCTAAATAATTCTCTAAGTTAATAGCATGTGAAATGAGTTCCTATATCACTAATAATAGTATTGGGATAGTCAAATCTTGAAAAATATATAACTCTAAATAAATTTATAATTTTTATTTGATCATTTTTCATAATAGGAATGACCTCTACTTACTTGGATACATAGTCCACAACCAATAAAATAAATTTAAATTCAAAATAAAATAGAAATGGACCATAAGATTAATTTTTTAAACATCAAAAACTTCTACAATTAATATAAGATGAACATATATTTTATCTTTCCTACCTATGTTGAAAAAGATAATGACATATTTTAAAAAAACAGTGAGTGTTTTCAAATAGAAAAGGTTAGAAAAATCCATATTACAAAATTTTTATTGAAATTTTTTATAGAAAAATGAACACCACAATAAGATGCATGGCACATTTTCAAAATATTATATCATTCATCCTCTGATACATTTCAAACAATCTAATCTGATCCCAAATAAAATAAATCAGGTTAATTATAGAAATATATTTTAATTTTAGAAAATAAATAATCACATGTAAATTTTCAATAAATTTCTACCAACTTATTTGAAGTTAGAAAAATGACAATGTGAGCATACCATGGATGTTTATGCTCTTGAAATGACAAAATTTGCTCGTTAGGGAACAAATCCTAAAAATTAATCATATCTAGCTTTGTAACACTATCAAAAAATGATTGGTCACAATGTTTTCAAAAAAAAATATATCTCTAATTTTGAAATAAAATTATTAAAGCAATAAAATTCATCTTAAGAGGCATAGTTTAACATTTTTTTCAATAAGAATAAATTTAGTACATCATAGTCAAAATAAATAATAATTTTATATCCTAAAATGTAAGATTTGGATTTTTCAAATGCAAAGACTACTAAAAATAATTTTTTTCGGTCCTTTTATAATTTATTTGAGCTTCTGAAATCATTTTACTTACATATACTACTACCACATGTTTTGTATTAATTATTTGAAAAACCTCAATATCTTGGTTAGATGCACTGGTAAAAACTAATGTGGAGGCTATAAAATAGATGCTTTAGTCAATAATCACTTAATTAAATTGAAATTATTTTGGAAAAAATTATAAAAAATAAATAATGAATCTTTCATTAAAAATAAGTGGTTTGACTATTTTTGAATTTTTTTAAAAAATCTTGTATAAAATCTAATATGGCCGAGGAAACAATGGATTGACATTATAGAAGTAGGAGGTTGTAATCTACAAATAATTTTAATTTTAGTTCTATTAACCTCTAGTACTGTATCATTTACCATATGGGCTAACATAACTACTTTCACCATAAAGTGGCATTTTTTCTGACTCAAGGTAAATTATTTTCTACATATATTTTTTAAACCCTTTCTAAATTATTCAAGTATTCATAAAAAGAGTTTCCGAACATAAAAGAGTCATCTATAAATACATCTATTGAATTTCGTATCATTTTTGAAAATTTAGAATCATGTAATACTGAAAATTAGTAGGTGTATTACAATGATCAAAAGGCATATAAAATGTGCTAAAAGGGTATGCAAATGTGGTCTTCTTTTAATCATCTAAAGAAATTAAAATCTGATTATACTTAAAATATCTATTTAAGAAATAAAAATTCTTTTGACCAAGTAATTTATCTAAAATTTGGTCCACAAATGATAAAAGAAAATAGTTTTTTCTAGTTTTTCATTTAATTTTGTAGAGTCAACGAAAACTTGTCAACTAATAGTTAATTTTATCTGAACTTATTCTTTATTTTTACTTTTTTATTACAATAAATCTATATATCTTAGGAACTAGTTGAATAGTAGGTGTAATACTTTTGAACAACTTTAATAGGGCTCACCCAATTAGAAAAATAGAACCAACAGAAAGCCATCTTTATTTCATTCTTCACCACCTTCGTAATATTTAAATTTAATATTATTTGATGTTTCCTACAAGCTTTACCTACTTTATTTAAGTAGATATATGTATGCATATATATGGATTTATTCATTTCAAATAAGATATTTCAGCCAACTATAATTTTATTTTTCTTCAAAAGCTGAAGTAATCACATTTCTTGATATTCCTCCAAATATACAACAATAATGACTAGTAATAACTGATCTTGTCCTAAATATATATATATATATATGTATCAGTTTATTAGGAAATAATTTTTTTAATCTGATTTTTCTGAAATTCTGTTTTTTTATTCCATTTTTAAAATTTTTTCAACTATTTCCTAAAATTATTCCTCATGTTCTTGAAATCTTCAAAATCCTATATATATTTTCTCGTTGACTTTTAAAAAAATTTTGTACGCAATCATCTACATCATTCACTTCTTCAATTTTACAAATTGTCATTTGATCAATCATGTAACATTGAAACTTTTCTACATTTGGTGAATTTTGTGTTCTTTTAAAAATTTGAATTTCTGCTGTTTGATTCTCATATTTGACTTTTACTATTCCTGTAGGGACATAAATCACAAAAATATCCTTCTTCCATCATTTATTATTGAAAGGAAATAAATGATGGAAGAAGTTCAATATAACAGACCCATGAAAACTTAAAGAAATTTCTAAATGTGAATTCCCTCTCGATCTCAAAATATTTGGAGATCATTTCCAAATGGAAAGGGTATTTTGATTTAAACTTAATGCCAAAGAGAATTTTTTCAAAACTTCAGATTAAGGGTAGAAGGATGATGAAACATGAAATTTTAAATAGGAAAGAACTGCAACGTAGGCAAGGAAATGAAATGTTTCATGTGTTAACTAGTGAAGGAGCTCATACCGACAGGTTAAGGTCTAGAATATTAGAGAAATAGCGAAAAGAATATTAGGTAGCAGAGATTCATTGTGGGTAATATAAGGACTGTTTAATAGTGATTAACAAATCAGAATACTGCGTGGTTGTGCAAGTCATTAGAAAAAGGGAATGAACGGGTAAATGGATGAGGCCTTTTGAAGCCCACGTGAAATTAAAATGTCCTTAGAGTAGGGGAAGAAATAGGGGATTGTGGGTTAGCATATAAAAATTGAGGGTTGTACTCTGTTTTTTCCTCTACATACCCAACACAGAGGAGACAATCAATGAATTTCTTTAAATTAATTATTCGTTACCTCAACCTAGTGTCTAATGCAGGGTGTTGTTTCGGGCAGCGCAAGGTACATATGGAATCAAATAGACAGGCTGGACAGAAAATAGACAGGTACATATTGAGTTTACTTGAAAATTACAACCAGTAGGAAATTTCCCTTGGTTTGAGACCAGAATCACCTTGCGAAGGTGGTAAGTTATTCAAATATCTAGAACTGAAGTTTCTTTGATTTGGATGCGGATGTGTGGTATCCAATATAGGCTTCTCTAGTTTCCTAATAGGCACCGTTTTGCATTATAATGTACGAATCAATTGACTCAGTTACTGAAATTTCCTTTGAACAGGGCATATAGACATAAACGGCAACTCGTCTGCTAAGTTGAGAGTGTGTGGAACTGAACATAATGGATATAATAGACCTGTCTCATGAAATTGATTTTGGAGATTAGAAATGGAGGGTTCATCTTGCGGAAATTTCTGAAAAAATATTATATGGAATCGATTTTGAAGAACCGTAACCAATTTAGGCTTTACATTGAATACATTTGTGCAGAAATTCGGTACTTTTATTTGTCGAAATTTAGTGTATTTACTTGTCCACGTATTCTCACTCCAAGAAAATGAACTCATGTGCTGTTTGTTGAACCACCATTCCGTCTCTTGTAGAGGAAAATCAGTAATATTTTCTCACAGGAATTAATGTCACTATATAGCTATATCACGAGTTTCTGTCAATAGACTTCTTTGACCAACAATGGCAAGCTTGATGTTCTCATGTCTAATTTCATTATCAAAATTTTGATGTAGGGGATTGAACAAGCGCATGGATTTCGGCTCAAAGATTATGCCTGTTTTGAAAAAATTTCATGCAGGGGCCTGAACAGTTGTGTCATTATTATTCTCACGAATCACAGGCAAAATGAAGTTCGGAACTAGATAATTTTACAAAATGTTCTTCTAAAAAGTGCTTGTAAGAATGCCATTATTGTTCAGCATTCTACCCCACATATACAAATGAGGATCAGTTTGTGGCATTTACAAAATAATCTTGCAGTGTTTCTCGCCTAAAGCCATTTCCTGAAGAGTGAAATATATGCCATCTTCACATATTGGGCGACTGTAAAATAACCAATAAAAAGCACTGTTAGAAAGCCAAAGTATTTCAGTGGCAGGGCAGTAAAACCCATGACCTTTCCTATTGGTGTGAATGGTATTGCTATTCCAATGGAGGAAATAATTAGAGTTGAACAAAGAACAGGCCATGATGCTACATCCTGTATGAAAGGAACCTTTTCTGTTCTTATCACGTGGATGGTCAGAGTCTGCATCAGTAGACCTTCAACAAACCATGCAGACTGGAAAAAGCTTGATTCTGAAACATTTTTGGCATTGTAATAAAAGCAAAGAAATATGAAGTTTGCAATATCAAATACAGAACAAGTTGGCCCATTCCACAGCATGAACAATGGCAATTCTTTAGAAGACCAACGTTTTGGGATATTTGCGCGGTCATCCTCCATTTTATCCCATGGGATTGAAATCTGTCCCAAACTATATAAAAAATTCTGAATCAGAAGCTGCCCAGGGCTCAGGGGTTCAAACCGTAGAAAAACAGCAGCAATAAGTAGCGAGACAGTACTGCCAAGGTTTGCAATTAATGACGTTTTTATATATTTCATCGCATTACCATATATGATCCGCCCACAGGTAACTCCTGAGACAAGAACATTTAAATCTTTTTCCAGTAGAATTATATCTGCAACTTCCTTAGCGACAGATACTCCTGAATCAACAGATATTCCAACATCAGCAGCATCGAGTGCCAGGGAGTCATTGACTCCATCGCCTAAATATCCAACAACATGGTGCCCATGTCTCTGTAGTGATTGAACGATACAAAGCTTCTGTATTGGCGTCAACCTTGCAAAGACTGTGACCTCTTCTACAGCGTCATGAAACTCATCATGCCTGAGGAGTTCAAGCTCAGGGCCAGTGATTACATGATTCGTTTTAATACCAACCTCCTTGCATACCTTTGTAGCAAGGGTTAAAGAGTCGCCAGTTAGTACTTTCGCTTTTACCCCCTTGTTTACCAATCTCTGCAGTGCCTCTTTTGCTGACGCCTTTGGTGGGTCAAAGAAAGTGAGAAGCCCTTGGAAAACCATCCTGCACTCGATTGCCTCATTGTTGGTCCCTGTTTCGCTACCAATTTCCTGCTAAATTGATAAACAGAAATATTAAAATCATTCTATGGAAAGTCCATTTGCTTATACAGTTTATCTGTCTTTATTATTAAAATTGGATTTTGACCCCATCTGCTGCTTGTTTACTGGACATTGAATAATGCACCAATTGCTCAATATAATAATCATAGGTTCAACAGATATTTGTGCTTCTAACAATGACTAGTCTAGAAGGAAAATTATGCTTCCCATCAGACATTTCTCACTGGTACTCAGTATTCAAGCATTGTGGAACTATTCTCTTCTGGCATCTGGATTTAATTCCAAATCATATGCTCCTGGACTTTTTGAGGAAAACATTTGTTTTTGCTCATTCCTTCTCAAGTTCAATCTGGGCGAGATTATTGACAGAAATTAGACTTAGACCTCATGAATTCAAATTGGCTTTATTTATATAAGTTGAAGTTACAATTTTTCAATTAGTCACTTGTAGAACCACTGGGTCTACTTTTTAATGCAGCACAAAGGCAATTCAGTGACTTACAGTTTAAAAAGGCTAATTGTTACCTACTTAAACATTTTTAGGCAGAATTTTTAAAAATATGACAATTTTTTGCTCAAGAAACTGTTAGCGTGATACAGTACTTTGCTAGATATAAATATATAACCACGGATTTTAGGTGGATAATTAAAAGCGGATGTCAGTTTCCACTTATTAATGCAATATACAACGGTTGTGACTTTATTTCAATGCAAGAACATTGAAATACCAGGATCCTCAGATACTGTTTACAGTGTTTATATAACTATGATGGAACAAATACAAATTCTTCTTTTGCGGGCTTTATGAAATGATTCCCCCTTGTGCTTCCACTCTCAAACGATAATCATTTATAAATGAATAGTTTGGTATCATTTTTCAGAATACCCCAGTATATTCCCCAAAAAAACTTTCTTTGACGAAGAGGATATATTCAATACTTTTTCTCACCTCCAATAGTTTTTCTCAGCCATATCTGAAGATGTTTATAAAGTTAGAAAATCCAGCTTGTTGACATTTCAATGGAAACAACTAAGTTTCTACTGTTAAAGAGCTTTCAACGAAATTCGGCATCAGTTTTGAAGTTTCTTCATTTTCTATATATCTTCCTTGCATCTGGTCCCCTGTCTATTTGCTAGAAAACTGAAATAAAAGTAAAATCTAACTTTCAATTTGGCATCGTCCTGTAAATGGTGAATTCATATCCATGTTGGATTCCATGGGCAGTTCCTCAGGTGGTAAATCTTAATCAAAACTACTTTGCATTGTTTCACTTGACTTTTGCAAATAAAATGAAGTGAAATCTTGTTATTTGCTTCTAGAAGAATACAAGGCTTTAGTTTCATCGCATCTTCAATCCTTAATTTTAAGTAATCATTTAATTTGTTTCACCTTTATGTATCAGAGGTAATCCTTCGAGATAAAACAACCTTGAAGAAACAATTGACTATGGATCACAATCAGAAAAGAATATGAGGAAAAAATAACTTGCAATCAAACATAGATTTAGCATGGATCATGATGTAGTTCAATAATGATGTTCAAACAGGAGGATAAAATTCTACCCATGATATCAGTTTGTAGTATTATTAGTACACAACATTGCTCGGCAATCATATCTGGGAAATTATTTACTTGTTAACAATAAATGTTTGGAAATTCATTATAACTTATTCCAAATCACAGGAAGGATTGTGCTTGCATATAGACATTACTTTTGAGATAACATTATCATATCGATTGCGTACCTTGCTTATCCATCTTATTGCCAACCCCAGGACCTGTAATCCGTCATTATTTAACTCTTCGGCTATATGAAGAACTCTTTCACAGTCTTCTACGCTGAGAGGAATTATTTCTCCTCTGTGAATGTGTTCAATATAACTACAACACTTTAGTACTTCCACAAGAGCTCCCTTCATTACTACAAGCCTGCTAACAATATGATGAGGCTTGTTCCTGCCATATATGCTTGTGCTTGTTTCAATTATCACAGATACTCTTCTTCTCGTAAAATCAAAAGGAACTTCATCCACCTTTGTCCATTTTGATGGTTCAAATCGATATCCTCCAGTATAAACATATGAAGAAATTGCATCATCAATGGGACTCTTTAGAGAAGCCTTGAAATACGAGTTAAGGAATGCCAATCTTAGAACTTCTTCTCTAGGAATACCCCAACTGTCGAGATGGTGGATCATTATGGCATGATCCGTTGTCAGAGTTCCCGTCTTATCAACGCATAAGATATCCCTTCGTATATGAACAACAATCTTGATTAAGGACAGTAACACCACGCTAAAATCCTAAAGTGAAGTAATATTAGTATTATTGAAACTATAGGAGCATGAAGTTCAGGTCCCAAACGGATCATACTGAATATTCTAAGGCAATTGCAGCTCAAGATTTCAAACTACAAGGTATTTTGATCATACTGTTTTTCTTTGTTGTTGTTGTGCAACTTTATTTTGGATATTTAAGATTGTTCGTAAATAACTATGATAACTCGTCCTGGTATAAATTCGGTTCGATAAAAAGTCATTATATAAATATAATGAGTAAACCGCAATGAAGATTCTTATCAATGAAATAAATGTCAAAACAAGCAAAGAGATAAGAAACATATGGACGGGCTATCTAAAATATATTTTCCTGACGTGATTTTCCATATTCACTTGACCATGTCTACAGACCTGTAGCCTAACAGTCAGTCAAATCGCGAAAGTTCATTTATATTTCAATGTATGCTTGTCATATTCGACAATTTCAAATAATACTTAGTGCGACCTCCGGGGTACAAATTTGATATCATCAGCTCTACCAACCTTTTTATCCGCTGGGATGCTCCCTTAGCTCTCTACAGTATTTTATTGGATATCAATCATGTTTCATCCTTTCACGGGTATCATGAAAGTAAAACTTGAGAATCATTACTCTCTATTGACATCTGCTTATATGTTTCAACGAGTTTTCATGAATTGGCATACCTTGAATAAGACAATGTCGTTCCAGTGAATTAGCCTGTTTACCACCTTTTTATACTATCAGATTTTACATGAGATTTTGCATGCACCATCTAATAAGCTACTGACCTATCCATTCCTGTTTTGATTATGCAGTAATATGTCCATATGCAGGTGAACTTGAACCCATTGAACGCAGCATCCATGTGATGATTTTGTATGAATAATTCTAAACCCAAATGAACCCGCAGTGATTAAACCCATCTCCTCGTCTTTTTTCCTGCTGAATAATACCCTCCCTCAAGCCTTAGGAGACAATAAAAAGTAAAGCTATGTTTCCTTGAGGTGCTGTCCCATTTATAGCCGAAATCACTTCCCTTCATCTGTCCCTGGTACGGTAAAATGGCGAGAAATCTGTATTACCTCATTTGTTTAATTTTGTGGGCAAAAATTTACCCATCAAGACTCAAGGCTTTCGTTGAAATTAAAGTCATTGCAGACCACGTCAGGATTATAAATTCAACAGCTTGATTTCCTCACCATACTAATGACAGAAACGCCTGAGATCTTATGTGACACTCCTGGCGGCCCCCCATGAAATCTTATTCCAGAGGCTTTCACGAGAAAAATATTAACAGAGGAAGCATGAGAGCCTTCTAAAAGCCTCCCTGAGTGATCTAAAATACATTCTATTTCTTATTTTTCACTACACATGGAATGCTTTGGTCGCGATCATCAGTTGGAATTTCATCCAATAACATGCCACAGTGGTAGCTATTTCTATATAATCAGTCTCATCCTACAGTTTTACGCATATATTCATCACATCATATTTGGAATAGTTAGTGAAATTGGTGATTTTACAACCAGCCATAGTTGATCTGATTCGGACTGAGAAAATATTACTGAAAATTAGATCCAGTTTCATACTTCTGATAAATAGCCATTTATGATAAATGTGGAAATGCAATTTGACTTTTTCTATATATATTGACGAGGAAATGTATACTGCTCATACTTACATGGCTCCCATGTTCTGTATGGAGACTAAACTCTTCACAACGCATCTTTCATTTGCCATTGCAATAGCACCTTTTGCAAGACATGTAGTTACTATGAGAGGCAGCATCTGTGGGGTAAGCGCGACTATGACAGATATGCCGAATAGAGTACTTTCACTCCAATCCCGAGATGCATAATAATCAGCGAGTACCACAATTGGTGCGATAGCAATCATAACGGAGATAATTGAATAAGAGAGACACCTTAAATTCTTTGAAAAAGGGTCTAGTAAGCTCGGTTTCCCCATGATGGAAAACATGCTACTCATGTAAGTCTTCGATCCAGTCGAGATAACCAGTCCTGTGCCACTTCCAGATACAACACTAGTTCCCTGACATACATTCCACAGTGAGTGAAGCCATGTTCAGAATGATCTTATACATCACAAGTTGCAGAATGCAAAAACCTTGGGTTCAGATTATGGACTACGGTGGAGCTCACCATAAAGCAAATATTTCTTAGCTCCAGCAAAGGTGTGGAAGGGCCTTCCTTGACATCTACAGTCTTCTCTGCAGTCCCTGATTCACCTGTCAAGGAAGACTGGCTGTCCCCATCGTGGAATCTTGTCAATTTTACGAAATTGGTCACCAACAGAAGAGTTGGCGGGGAGAGTTCATTCATCCATGCTTAAGAACCAGTTAATTTTTCTTTTATAAATGTCATACCTGACAACAAGTTCTTTCGTCGTCAGCAGTCGTACATCGCCCGGAAAAAGATCCCCTGAAGTGAAGCTGATTATGTCGCCTTGTACAACATCTCTTTGGTCCATTTGAACAAGCAGTTCTGTCTGGACAGTTCTGCCAGCACATCTCTGAACTTTGATTGGCGTTTTCAAGAACTCAGATAACCTCATTGCCGCCCTAGAGCTCTTGTATTCCTGGCTTTAGAAAAAAATTATTTCACAACTACTGTCTCATGCTATGCAAAAACACAAGGACAAGATTCCCTTCGCTGTCCTATTTTATGCGTTGAACTTTTTCTTTCAGAACATAAGAATAAACTCTCATAATGTTAAATGCAGCGGGTACCTGATAGAACTGGATCCCCACACTGATGATGACCAGTACCAGCGCAATGATTCCTTTGGCATACTGAGCTTCTATTAATGGGAGAATAGCCAAGACGATCAAAATAATGTTGAACGGACGAAAGAAAGCGTTACTGAGGAGTTGCCACCAGTTCGCTGGCGTATGAGCAAAGGGCAGGTTTGGGCCATTTTCTTTTAGCCTCCTTTCTGCTTCCTTGAAACTTAAACCTGCACAAAATGAATTCATATATTTGCTAATGGATTCAAACATTTCTACATTACAGAATATAATTCTGGTGCTGTGATGTGCTCAAACGCAGTTTTCAGGTACTTTATCAAAATGATTTAAACACTGACAAAACGAGAGGAATTTTTTTCTATCCATAGTCATTCCGGGTCCACGCATGCTGGAGATTGTTTTTATAAAATTTGTAGCTGGTAAAATTCATGAAACACCTGAAAGATGAAGTCTAGAAATTGCCGAAAGGTTGTGGAGCAGGCTATGCGTACATAGAGAGCCAAATACTTTCGATTGTTCCCAGGTTGTAGGAAGTGGGTGATACGCTTTCAATGTTTCAATGGGAAACTCTACGGTATGGATGATTCCCAGCAGTGAGACATTAACATATGATATTATCCATCACATATTATCTCGAAACCTAGTTATTCGAAATAAACTGAAATCTCCAAAGAAGCCGGAGCAGGCTAACTTATTGCGTTGTTATTAGTTTTGATAAGGAAACCGACATCCTGTATACAGCACTCACTTCTGAAACTCGGGTACGATGTTTAAATTGTAAACGGATTGTCACATTATGTTTGGAATGACATTGTAATCCATTGGTGAGACATTCGAATGTCATGGCCGGGATAAATCATCCATACCAAAATTTCGTTTCAAGTTCTCACCTTTTGATAGTTTCTGTCCGCCCGTTTAGTATGCACTGACTATCTCGGTCCATGCCATATCAGCTTAGATAATAACATCTTCGATGACCGTATCTTCACTGTACACTGTAAAACTATCTATTTTGATGGCATTCATATGAACTTTCTCTACAATTCTCAACTGATATTGTTTTATTCACCACCATTGATGCACCTTTGGACTATCTCAGACTGTAATTCACCAGAGACCCTCTATGCTACTCCTCTTGTAATTGAAGTCAACGTGCCATCCAACATTGCAACTATTTATTTTTCCTTTCATTTTTTTCTGGGCAGAACCCAGCAGGTCATGTTTTTAGAACCCACAGTCCTTCCTTTCGAAATCACTCATTTGACTTCCCAGTCTCTTGCAGAATCAACCACTTGAAGCATCACTAATGTTACAATCTTCCAACTCCAGGAGCGGGGGGGGGGGGGGGGGAATTATTCCAATGTCTGTTCTTCCTGATCGTATTGCCAGCCTGCGGCCTCTACAGAAGATGAAATTCTCTCACGCGGCATGTTCTTTATACTAAGTACAGGAAAGTATGCTGGAGATCAGCGCTATGCCAACGACTTGAAAACATGGACTACCAGTCGCGCGAACATTCCTCGGAAGGGTCAGAAAACATGTAAAAGGGCAAGGACACTGCGCTCAGGAATATGGGGTGTGTGAGCACAGAGATTGAAGCGGCCGAGGGAGTGATTTTCATGGCTACATAGATGCATTCTCGGGTGAACCATTCGCGTGGATTACGATCAAGAACTGAAGAGATTCGATTCAACGAAGATTTTGAGGGCTCCATCTGGCTGCCCCCAGCGTGAAAAGGGTTGCGATTGTGGCGGCGGGGGCAGAACCGCTTCTCATCCATGCATTTCCAGATAGAGAACAGTCGTCGAAGGAAGCCAGCCCATGGTGAGCCGCTGGTTACCTCTCTCGGTGGACCTGACGTACTCGAAGACCAGCTGCTCGTCGGCCTGAGCCATGCGGTATATCCACGCGCAGACCTTCTCCTTCTCCTCCTCCTCCGAGCTCCTCCCGGCATTGCGTCTCCCTGGGTAGAGGACGGAGCGAAGAGGAGCTTAGCAGGCAACCAGACGGGGAGGAGAAGGGCCAAAGAAGATGTGGGCGAGCGAGGAGGCGATAGATACTGCTGCCGATGAACCTCCACAGGAAGGACAGGAGGGAGTTCCTCAGAACCTCCTCCCTCACGCTGCTCCGGTTCCACGTCTCCATGTTGGGCGGAAGCAAGGCGTATCCGCGGGGTCACGAGGTAGCTGGGGAGGCCGCCGGAGCCTCTCTTATCTCCTGCCGAGTTCAGGGAAGACGAAGGGCCGAACCCTTCATTCAGTGGTCCTGCTTCTCTGGAGGACATCGTCTGCTCCTCAGAGCTACCCACAGCTTGACTGGCAGGTGAGTCCTCAACCTTCATTTAGGAGCACAGCTTCTCGCCCCCAGCGGCCGACCAGCCTACCTTTTTCTTCCGCTGCAGGCAGTCTGTCTCTCAGACGCTCCTGTTCTCTACAAAGCCATACTAAGTTCTGCCATGACGCCGCTCGCCTCCAGCAGAGGTTTCATGAGAATTCGGCAAGTATGGCAACCAAATTTGGCCTGACAAGCTTAGGACGCGGAAATAGATGTGGGTTGGCAGTCCTTGGGATCGAATTGGTTCTCATCGCACTGATTGATAAGTCTCCATCAGCTTTAATGACTCAAGCTCACTAAATAGCTCAAGGTGATCGTTCAACTTGAGCACAAATGCACCGAGTTCACTCACCTAGGTGCGGTCACTAAGCTACAAGTATGGCAATTAAAATTCACAAAAATGCCAAGGAGCTTGGCTTGTTGCGGGGCTCAACCAACTGTTCCCTCCATGCATCGTGAGTTTGAGGGTCAACGTTTTCTTGGGCACCTTAGAAACTTGCAGGGGGCTTTCCTCTTGATAGCACTGAAGAGCGGCCGGTTTCCTTATATTTCCCAAGTGCTCGATTCGCTGGTATGCTTGTGTGGACTTCTTGAAGGAAAATTTATAACTTCTAGTTATAGTTGACGTTGTGGCCCTTCCTCCCCTTTGTTCTTTCATGTGGTGAAAGACACCTTATAAGATGGATTCGGGGTGTCCAATAGTCATTTGCAACGGTTGTTAGCGGATAGAAGTCTACCCATTAGCTATCACATCAGCACCTCAACTATAACTTAATGAAATATTCATTAATCTTGAGACTTTATGGAAAATCAAAGTATTTGAATTATGTTTTGAAAAGTATAAGCTTATGTATATCTATCATAGAGAATTGAGTTTATTAATTACTCGAATACAATTGTCATACTTTCAATTGCTATTTTAAAGTACAAGATCATTTGTCTATTAGATTCCCAAACATTCATTTAGTGCAGTTGTGATGATCATGTTAAATGTAGAAGCATCTTTGTGGCCAGAAGGGGTAAATTTAATACTTAGGTTGTGGTGGGTTGATGGAATTTTGTTTATTTCACAGCGTTTGGAACACTAAATACATTGAATTAATTTTTCTAGTGTTCACCAATAAACATTAAAATTGAAATTTAAAATTAGTTCAATGATAAAAACATTTAATTCCATGATCAATTTAGACATTCTAAATTCGATATCAAAATTTACATTCCAATTATTTTTTAACGAATAGTAAATTGGAAAATTCAAAGTTCACCAATTAAACATTATAATTGAGAATTTTAATTGAAGTCTAATGCATTGATTTGATTAAAAAATCATTTAATCAGCAATCAATAAAAACCTTTTGAGGTGGATGTTATAGTCAACATTTTAACTAAACATTCTAATTGAATTCCAAATACTAATCTTATGTGAAAGAGTTAAAAGTATCATATATTAGAGTCAACATGCTAATTACATATTCTAACGAATTCAGAAAATTGATCAGATGATTAAAACATTCAGTCCATAAGAATAGTAATAGTATTCTTAATTCAATATTTTAATTAGTGTGATATGTGCAATTGAACTAGACATTGAAAATTATGTAATATAGTGATTCGAGCATTAGATTCATCAGCAAAACAAGGATTCCAATAGTAAACACTAATACTACCTGTAAAAACTAATTAAAAAAATGTATTATGTTGGGTGGCTTGCAAATAGCTATTCATGTCTATTATAAATCATTTCCAGTGATATTCCTAGCATGAAAATCATGGGGAACGTTGAACATTAAATAATTAATCCTTCCAACGTTGAATATAAGATTCTACAGTCCATAAACTTCCCTTTCATATTTTCATGAATAATACACTTTGTTTTCTTTAGTTTTCATGTAGTATTAGTGTTTACTATTGGAATCTTGGTTTTTCTAATGGAATCTAAATGGTCTAATCACCAAATTACATAATTTAAATGGCTGGTTTAATTGTCCCTATCAAACTAAGTCAAATATTGAATTAAGAATACTTTTACCAATTGTGAACTGAATGATTTAATCATCTAATAAATTGTGGAATGAAAGTTTAGTATCAGCCTAGAAGCTTCCCTTTCATATTAGTCTCATGCACTGAAAGCTCTTGCACAAATGAAACTTTTAAATCTATAGGACCATGACTCTACATAAAATATTTTTTATATTTATAAGAATTATTTCATCCATCCTTTGTTATTTTTGTGTAAGTATTTTTCATACTTAGGCTAGTCATCACTCTAGAAACCAAAATTAGATAATTTTTTTAAAAAACTCAATTCAACCCCCTCCCCCCCTCTTAATTCTTATCTTAATCTCAGAAAGAAGACACTAGTGATCTTTCTCAAGGACAAAACTCTTACCCTTATATTTAAATTAAATCATTAATTTCTATATAAAGGTATTTGATGTTCATTTTTTCTCCAATGGCTACCTCCTAATTAATCATTTGGGTGCATTATATACCTCATTTTATCCTAATGTGTCTTGAAGTCTTTTCAATGAGATGAAAAATTAATTATTTAATAACTCTCTAAGGTCATGATAATAAAAATATCATATTACAATTTTTTTTTGGGAAGAAATATAGTAAAAAAACTATATAAAAAGATATGTGAAATTAGTTTTACGGTATTTCATTATGAGTATAATGTGAATGATGCTTAAATCATTTTCAATCTCAACTATAACAATTACAGTAATAATAAGATTAGTTGAAAGACCAAGATGAGAAGTGAAGGGACATTTGTAGTGGATTCTCACTCAAACTTTTCTATATGTGGGCATTAGGTGGTGAATATATCAACGTGTTATTGTAAGGTCTCTCAATACTTTCTTACTAAGAATATATATATATATTATATTAGTTCACCTCTTATTTGGCTACTTTCAGTCCTAGGAAAAATTATTTTCTATCATTAACTATTCAACTCAAGGAGGGATGAGGTGCTAACAACTACACTTTGCTTGAGAGTTTCTGGATCTATGTTGATAAATTTTTGTGAATTGGGAAACTCTCCCTTCATCACCTGGTTACTTTAAAACTTGACGAATAGTAATGATCATATTAGATGACTTGATCAATTTTTTGACTGAGTTGATAAAAATGATAAAATATATTTTTCATTGTTGATTGTACAACATAAAGAGATTTAATGATGAGTGTTGTGTAAGTTTTAAGGGAATAGGAGAAACATCAAGAGGGGGGTAAATTAAAATTCTAATAATTTTGTTCCATTATCAGTTTTTACATATTAGTAAATGTGTTGATGCAAGTTCTCTCAAAGCTCTCTTTCTTGCTAAGGATACTAAAACTTTTTATGCTAGTTCATCTCTCACTCAATTAGTTCTAATCTTGAAGGATCCTTTATACTAGAGTTTACTATTTTTCTTAAAATTACATATTGGTATTCACATGACCAGCCACCATTCACACAAATTTTATGTCTTGAGAGACCTTGTACTTCAAGTGTTTAACCAAGCTACTAGTACATCATTATTTACCCAAATATCTCTCCCTTATCCACTCAAGTACCTTAGGGTCTCATAGAGAGTGTAAGCCATTGAGAATGATGTAGCTTGAATCATCAAATTTGAGTGAAGACATGGTGCAATACTTCTATGGTTGTTGAAGCTTGTGATGATTGAATCTTGAGAGATATATATATAGATGATCATTGACAAGGTATATTCTATCTTCAAAAGTTTTTTTTGGCATAATCATCATTCTTTGGTAATTTCTCTACTGAAAATACTCATTAGATAGTAGGAGACTGATTTAAAAACATACCATTTTCTAGAGTATGTGGAAATTGCCTTAGATGTTCCTATTTTTGACTGGTCTAAATCACATGGAAGTAGATCTACCTTAAATGCAAACTCTTATTAAAATCTTTATGCTGCAAATATATCCAATGTGTGTGACTTATCATGTATAAATGAAGCTTCATCACCTATCTATAATGCTAGTATTGAAAATTAGGTGAAACTAGAAAAAGACTGAAAACAGCATCAGCTACAAATTCCAAAGATATTATTGATCTATAAGTATGTGCAAAAAAGATTAATTTTTAATTATGAATGATTAATTTAATCTCTCATCTAAAATCAAGAACAAAAAAAATGGATGACGACCACCCCATGATGATCTATTGTTATTTAATACAATGAAAACACATGAGTTTCAATATATGATGATTGTGAAACCTTATGGAAATTACATTGAGAAAATTTCTTTGATCATACTATGACCAATTTTTAACTAACCAAATGGTAATGTCATGATTTCACATGCATTGTTACAACGAAGAATACTACAAATTATTTCCAATGTGTTTACTTAGAATTATGAACAAATCTTGCTTTAGTTCATCCAATAATAAGATTATTTTTCATGAAATTACTCAAAAGGATGCAAATCTCAATTTGGGAAGAAGATTCAACATTTTTTTTGTTGCCCTAGCTTAATCTCTAATGAAAGATCAAGAAGGCTAATTTTTTTCATTTTTTTAAGATCACTTTAGTTGTTTTATGTTTCTCATTATTACAACAAAGTGAAAAAGCAATAGAACCTATTGCTACTTTTGTGAGCTTTTTGCAAAACAAGTATATACTTAAAAATAATTGTCATTAGTCATACACCTGATTCTTTTAATTGCACAAATGAACTTAAAGTAGAATTGAAGACTTTAAAAATTAGCTAGCAGCATTGAAGAAATTTTTTATTCACTCTGAAAGTTTAATCAACTCTGATTAATACATAAATTTGTTGAATTCTTTAATTCAAATGTATAGTTCTGAAAATTCTGTTCGAGATAATTCCCAGAGAATTATGCAACATCAACTTTGCTTAATGTCACATTAAATGTGTTTAGTTCATTGGAGCACTGAATTGGTACAAACTTTTGTATTCTATGTCTAGATCAAATTTCAAAACACATGAAAAGTTTTGTACTGTATGTTGCATTTCTAATTTACATCACTCCCTCTACAAGTTGCATTCTAGGTCATGTCAAATACAGTATAACATGATGCTATTGAACAGGATCGAATGGTTCATGGTGAAAGACGTTTCCCCCTTTTTTCAACGAATGCTTGATGGATCTCCCCGGTCAAATTAACGCATTAATACGTGGCTGATGGCGAAAGATAAATAGCGGATATGGCCTCTCGAAGGCCGGCGTGCTCGCTCTCCGAATCTAGTCGTCGTCGTCCTCGACACGTTTCCTCGTGGGCACCTCTCAGTCACACTCTTCCGGCCGGCGAAGTAGATGACGCGTGTCACCATTGATGCTCTTCCCAAACGAGCTCAGCCGCCGACAACGTCCAGTCGCTCTGCTCGTCCGGGGGAATGAGAGACCGGGCGTCGGACTCTCCGAATTTCCCTTCCCAAGCAACCAAAAGTTCGAGGAAAACCAACCCCACCGGGCTACTTCTACAAACCAAAAATATGTATATTACATCAACCATGAGAGGAATGGTCGGGCGTTAGAGGGCGCCGGGCGTCCTCCAGGTCGGCGGCGGCGCCGCCGTCCCCGCCGCCGCCGCCGCCAACGCCGAGGCAGTCGAAGGGACTCCTGACGGTGGCGAAAGGCTTCGCCTTGACAGACGCGTCGCCAGGCTGGTCGCCGACCTCTGCCCCTCTCCTCGTCGATCCCTCCCCCGCGCTGTCTCCTCCCTTGGGGCTTATCGTCGAGAATGTCTTCGCGAAGAAGGACCACCGATCGGGCTTCGCTGCCCATTCCGGCCGCCTCAGTTTGAAGCTCCTTCCCCCGATTGATCCGCCTCCCCGGCTGCTCCCCTCTCCTCCGCCTCCCCCGTATCCCTTCCTGACGCTGCCGTCACCTGTCGCGGGGAATGTTGCAAAGCTCGAGGACCGACGGAGTTTCCCTGCCATTACATCCCTCCGGATGTGCTCCGGCAGCCTCAGGGTATACCTGTCGCAGTCCGCCGCCGGCGGGACGACCGTCATCGAGTGCCCCGTCGAGTGGGACCGCGGGAGCCTTGCTGCCCTCGCCGACGACGAAGACTTGGACCACCATGGGGACCTGCCCTTGCCTTCGGTTCCGATTCCGGTCGCCCGCTCGACGGTGGGTGGCAGGGGCGGCAGGCTCGCCTTCCTCTGCGCTGGCTCCGGCCGGGCGGCTTCGTCGATGGTTATGACTACCTGATCTGATTGATTATTGCCCGGGTTCTCGGGTAGGACCGCCCCTTGGCGCTCGTCGGAGGTGGCGGTGGGGGCGGCTCCGTCGGCGTCGGCGTCGGCGCCGGCGCGGATTATGGGCGGCGGCTCGTTAGGGTCCGGGACGAGGTCGGCGCGGCAAACGGGGCAGGTCGTGTGGGCCGAGAGCCAGGCGTCGATGCAGTTGGTGTGGAAGACGTGGTCGCACTTGGGGAGCAGGCGAAGCATATCGCCCCCATCGAACTCGGAGAGGCAGACGGCGCACTCCAGTCCCCCCTTGCCGATCTTGTGGTCTTTGACGTCGGCATACACCAGCACGGGGAACGTCTCGATCACCGCCGGATCGAGCCCCCGCAGCGACCGCGCCCCGTGGGCGCCTCTGCCGGGGGCGTTCCGGTTGATCGAGAGGTCGCCCCTCTCGGTGCACTGCCGGATGTAGATGGAGAAGAAGCCCATCACGAAGAACACGCTGATGAGCACGACGACGATGATGGCCATGGAGGGGTTGAACCGGGTGCCGTTCATGCCGTAGCCCGTCGAATTGGGGCTTGGCTGCGCCTCGGCAGCGCCGCTGATGAAAGCGAAGAGTAGTAGGAGAGACAAGGAAGACAGCCCAACCGAGACCCCATGGCGGCGCCGCCCTATCTGGGCGAACCCTCCTCCGTTGCCAGCTCGCTGCAAGACCGCCGTCATCCCGAGCGGCGGAGGGATTCGGGCAGGTTCAGCTATCTGCAGGAGAAGGAAAGATCTATTCTTTTATCCGGGCGGAGGCGAAGCCGTGCCCTCGAAGACAGACAGGCCCGGGAAAGACCGCCGCAACCCCCGCGAGTGAGTTGGAACGGGGCACGGGAACCGCGTTGGCCCACGTCCCCCCCCTCTCCCCCCATGCTGAGCTCCGCAGTGAGCTCCGGATGAAAGCGCCCCTTCTACCCTTGACGCCTTCAACGGTAGCGACGAGCTACCGCCGCTCCCCCTCTTCAGAGCATATCGCCTCCTCTCTTGGAGACGATATTTTTACGGCGAAAGAGAACCACCCCGCCCCGATGGGGAATGGGGATCTTCCCCTCAGAGAGTACTCGCCCGCAGTCGCGGCCCTCCGTCGAGCACGTAAAGCTGCCGAAGGCGGCGAGGGAATGGGATCGGATGCGTCGGGTGGCTCTTGGCGACGGTCCGGGGTGCTCTGGGGGGGGCTGGTTTTTGCATTTTAACTGGGCCCGGCAGGATGCTTCCAGAGCGTCCACCCCCAATAGTTTATTTCTCCGCTCCGGGAAAGGATAAGCCCAAGGGATCGCCAACGCCGTGGACGCTGAGGTCAGGCACGTGTCAATATGACTGCGCCACACGAGCGGTGATTGGTCGAGTCAAAACGTGGAAGTTGGGCGCCTGGACAGCTCTTGGCAGAGCGGTGGCCGTAGCGGCGGTGGCGGCGATGGCGGCGGCGCGGAACTCGACGCCAGCGTCTATCCAGACTGACGCCTCGGAGTCAACTGTGGGCGAGTTTTGTTTCATTACAGATTAATTTTCTATTTGCGACTTTTTATTTTAGACGTTGACAAAATGATTGAGCGGTGCCCTCTTTCTCTCGCTCTTTCTCTCCCCTGACCCAGGTAAAATAGTTTTTTAAACAACATCCGACCGTGGGGACAAACACGTTGGTAACTTTTAAGTCAAAACGGCGTGCCTATTTATATTATGCCCCCAGGAATGTTCAAGAATGCTTAAAGAAAATTTGAATAAATTTCTTGCATTCGTCTTCACACATGTTGGGCCTTCTGAAATTGTGAGTTAGAATTCCCCAGTTATTTTGAGTGCGCTCCAATTCAACAAGGTGATATAAGTTTTAGGTGCTTTTCAAGATTAAAAATGATACAAGTTACTAATATTACCGTTCAGCGTTTGACAAGCGCAAGCCGTTGGGTTCGAAACAACTCTGATGTGGGACAATGGCGAATGTGACAAGAGCATGTTGAAATATCCTAAATGTACATTGTTTACTCAATGCTCCAAATAAACCAACATGCTATGATTGCCCTCTTGTAAGCTCAATTCTCATGAACTCATGATGGATTGAACTAGATAATTATATTGCAACGACAAAATAATCTCCGAACGATGAGACTTGAGAGAAATCATCCCAAATGCGCCCAGCTTGTCTAAATTAGAGAATGTTGTGTGCTAAATGCTTGCACTTTTAGCATGTCTTCATTAATAGTTACTTAAAAACTTCAAGTGAGTTGAGAAGCTGAAGGATATATATTCATTTGTTCAAGAATTGTTGAGAATCTAATCATATGCAAATGAATCCATCAAATAAGGTTAATAAATTGAATTTTTTATGTAATCCCCTCTAGTGTGATGTATTTTTCTAACTTGTCATCTATTATGGAATTTCAAATGACAACAAATTTGAACTGAAAATACAATGGTTGAAGCACCTTAATTGTGTTTCAATGATATGACAAGGTGTTGAAGAAGGAATTCCATTAAATAATTGTTTCATCTTGGATCATGATTATATCAAGAATAAGGTGAAGTTGAATTGATCATACCCTAATTT
This sequence comes from Spirodela polyrhiza, assembly GCA_024713555.1. Lineage (NCBI taxonomy): Eukaryota > Viridiplantae > Streptophyta > Magnoliopsida > Alismatales > Araceae > Spirodela > Spirodela polyrhiza. The sequence continues at coordinate 3,035,960 of CM046544.1, read as the reverse complement.
TACCTTTTGTCAATTTTTTAATTTCCTTGATCTTCTACTTCCTCAAATCCTAAATTTCATTATATCTCCTAGATCTAAATTCTACGAAATTGAGCAGCCAATGCTTACACTCACTCTCGGAGAAAATCTAGTTCGTTGGTTCCACAACCAAAATGTTTACCCAATCACTATTAATAGTCAAGTTCAACTCTTACAAAATTTCACTAGAAAAATTCATTTATAGCTTCATGGCTCTTGGTGACCTACTACTAATTATAGGGATTAACTCTTTTGAGTGATTAAATCAATATTTCGACACAGGTTTATTTCTTACGAAATGATAAATAATTTTACTATGAGATTTTCTAGTAGATAATGAAAACTTGAGTTATGGAAAAAAATTCAGTGAAGAGAAGGTCAAATTGAATTTTACTCACATAGAGATGCTGGCACTTTAGTTGATTAAGGATAATTGCTTTTTGAGTCAAATTTTGTTCATCCACTTGGTGTCTAATTGCTATTTAATCAAATATTGCTTGATTTCTCATATTTTATCTATAAAATTATTATAAAGATCTTTGAAAGATCAATTATGATTTGTCAGAATTAATTATTCATTAGATTGAGGATGAATTTATAAAAAAAAATTGATTCAAAACCTTTCCCCATTTTCCATTCGCAATGCTAAAATTCTTACATTAGTTAAAAATTAAAATGATAAAGGAATAAATATGACATTTATTTTAAGGTTCACACATCTTCTAAGGTAAGATATATGTACCTTATCATTACATAAATATGATCTGTCATTTTAGGTATTAACAAATATACCCAAACCTTATTGGCTCATGTCTTCATAGTAAGATTACATTATCATTAAAATAAAATCTAGAATATATCTCTTAATAAAATAATGATAAGGTATATTTTTAATACTCAAATAAATTCAAATAAAGTATAAATATAAAGTAGATATTATTTGACTTGATGATAATCACCAAGAAAGGGGTGAATTCATAATTAATTAATTTTTTTCTTCGTTTTGCATTGTTCTTTTGCTTCTAGATTTTGGGTTGCTAATGAAGATATTTCACTTAAGAAATTTATAGTGATTTAGTTTGTGAACGTATTCTACTTCTCATGCATTTGTATCACTTGCAATTACCTTGGATTCTATTAGTACCTTGGAGAAATGTATACTATTAATAAATTCAGTCATCTTAGATGTTGGTTTTAGTAACTCTAACCAACTCAAGATCCCACCAAGGAACCCTATCTAGATTCACAACTCCGAGAGGTAAGTGGTGATGAGCAATTATTAATCTCTCATGGATTATGATTGTAGATGGGCCTTTAGGTGCAAACACACTCTAATACAAGTTAGATGTGTTAACATCTGTAGGTGTTCAACACATTGGTGCTTAAAAGTTTATTTCTTTTATATGTTATTAGAGAAGTTTAATGAATTTTTAAACCTTGAGCACAACAAGTGGATAATATTTTCAGAAGGTAAAGTTTGCAATTATTTTTAATAGGCATTTCGAAGAAGCTAGGCATTGAAGCTCACTCAAATTAAAGGTGGAACACATTCTCATCCTTCCTCTCTTACCCTCTCTTCTTTACTAAGAAGAGGCATCTCTCTATATGTAGGTTATTGGGGCACTTAAACAGTTGATAAAACATCATACCATAAGTATGTATTTTAAATTCCAATAATATATTTTAATCTTTTAACATTAAAATTAATTCAATGATTGAGAGTATTTCCATATGTTTTGTTTCATTTATCTCATTTTGTGAAGAGCGTTCAATATCTTAAGCCTCATATTAATTGATATAGAAAATCATATCATTAAGGTACATATATAGGATGATGACCATTTTACTTTAAGCAAACTCCTTATTTGGTATGTGCCTAGGGAATATTTTTAATGCCACTGAAGTGAGTTGTACTCAGTAATAAGCAAACTCTCTTTCATCTTGAGCAATAAAAATCATTAATTAAATAGTCTTACCACATGGAAAAATATTAAAATACCATTCCATACATAGGGTCATTATCAACGCATATTAGACTTTCTTAAGCCTTCCAACATATCAATATTTCAATATGACTCACCATTACTTTGGCAGCCTATAAAATTTGAAAATAATTTTTCAATAAAGATAATAATATTTATTATTTTAGTGGTCGTTTTAAAAATATGGATAAATAAACGAATTCTACTTCAATAATAATTAAATTAATGATTTTAAATCATAGAGATCTAGTTGATAACTCTTAGTATTTAGATGATAGTATCCTTAATATTTCTGTGCTTTATACTTTAATTTTGATTAAAATGCTTGAAAAATCTTTTAACTTAGAAAATTTGAATTAAAGTTATTTATATGATTTTAATGTTAATTTATAAGAATTACATGATGAAATTAATCATGTAATATGATGAAATATTTTTGATTATTTTTTATAATATTTATATATTTATTCCAAATTTATAGAAATATTAAAGAATTTTCAGAAAAATCATTAAATTCAGAAAATCAGTGAAAATACTGAACAATTAGCAAAAATCAGACTAGATGATGGATTGATTCTCCAAAGAAAAACTAGCCAAGTAAATTAACAAATATCAATTAAACATCATGTTATAATTCAATGCATTTCATTTTTCTATCTTATAATGGATGAAAACTAACGAGAAGTCAAATCTTTTTAAGGTTTTCATGCTAGCAGTAGATGCACTAATTGCGACAAGAAATACAATGAATAGTTGTAATAAATCAAAAAAACATGTGCATGGAAAGAATAAATTGGTGTTTCTAGAGAAGAAGAATGCATCCTTGATTATTTTATCTCTGTCTAGGATTGAAACCCTTCTCATCTGTTTGTTACAGATGCTAAATTTCACCCAATCCATCCATCCAATACAAATGATAATTTCCTCCAAATTTTCTCCTTATTCAACTAATTAAGAGGCTTAATTTCTTTTAAGTATCTTCCTCATTCTTTGCCCAATATAATCGGTGAAGAATTTCTTCTAAGGATTCTTCTCCAGATGTTGCGGCATGCTCAAAGTTAAATCACCTTCGCTGCTTAGTTTCAACAAGTGACAATTGCTAAGATTTTCAACCATCAATTGGAGAAGGTGTAGGAAACAAATCGGTGCACTATGTGTCACCAAATCATTTCCGGTGGCTGTCACCCGGTGGAACGGAAAAACGGCAACTTGCGGCCCTTCAGCGACTATCACTTGACGGAGGTATGTTCGATGGAGGTGGGGCGCATCTCAGGGGCTTCGTCCTCAAGTCAGCGTAGTAAGAGGAGGCCCTTTATTACATCTAGTATGCTCTTAAGAGGTGGTGACTCATCTCTTGGTGAATCATCCTTTTCCTGATGACGACTTATTTGATGATCAAGCAAAGATGATTTTTTCATTGAATTCACGATGTTTTGTCTAGAATCTTACACTAATTTTGGCCACGATGCTCTGTGAATCACGTTGACTTTGGTGATTTTTGCAGCTTAATCACTAGTCGGAAATCATAATTTATTCGCTGGTTGTCCACCTGCGAAAGAGAGAAAGAGGGAGAGATGAGATAAGTATGAAAATCTCCTTAAAGTATGACGTCATAAGGATCATTTTCTAACGATCATTGAGGGGCATTGTTAGCATTTATAAAATATGTGGGAAAAAGTTTAAGCGTCGGGTTTAGTCCCACATTGGTTTTCTAGGTAATTTTCACACGAATATAAGATGGCTACTTCTTTAGCCATCAATAAGTACAGATCACCCCCATGTGTACGACCACTCCTTGCCCCACACCCATCTGGCCACCAGTGATGTAGAAGGAGAGTGACACACATGTCAACTGCTTGAGCACCTAGCTCATGGTCCGCATCACTAGTCACTTGAGCCTCGAGCTCGCGGTTTGGTCCTTAGCCGCTTGAGCCTTGACCTCGCGGTCCTCAGCTACTCAGCGGCCTTACCCGATTGGGCCTCCGACCTACTAGCAAGCCTAGTTGGTCGGCATTTTTTAACTTTTTCCTTAAATCTTTTCTTTTTCATTTCTCTCAACAAAATAAGATTATAAAATTATATAATCAAGCAAAAATTCATATTAACTAACTATAAACTACTTGTCACAATTTAGCATAAAAATAAATCTATTTATCATGAGTTAAGACTGAAAACATCATCTCACTAAATTATTAACTCATGATAATAAAACTTATCACTTACATATGAAACATGAATCAATAAATAAATATTTTTTGATATGTATCTAAGTGTATGAATCATAAGATCATGAGAAATACATTATATTATATGTTACTATGCAAAAATACTATTATCTATAAAATTATGATAGTCAAAGGAGTAATGATTTTACTAAATAGATCATCGAGTTTAGGTAAAATAAAATATGGATATGAAAGCTCATTCAGGTATCTATAGATCCATAATTTTATTTTTTGACTATCTGATGATTTAAATATCAATTTAGTCAAATTACTAGTTGAGTCTCAAATTCACCTAAAAAGATTTTTTAAATATATACTGAAAATATATGTTGAAAATCATATAGATCAATCTCATATGAAGCAAGCACTCTAAACAACAACCCTTTTTTTCTTTAAACTACCCTAAGGGCCCAAAGAGGAAGCGCTATAGAGTTTGATTAAAAGGCTGAGCTCACTTCAAGACTCTCTTTCTAGGCTTTCAGGTAGCCTAAGTTAGAAGTTAGAGGGAACCATATATATAACATATATATATGGTTGAAGACTCTAGTCATTGAATTTTTTTTGACCCCCACTTTTTAGCAACAACGATAGAGAAGTTATGATTTGAAACATTGACATTGAAGCTCATGATATATGTTTACATTTCATATCTTTTTTGACTGAATTCAAATTTGATTCATATGAAAATCATTAATTCTATGAGACATGTTCTATTAGATTCACATAAAAGGTTATCAGATTTCTATAGTGTTTTAGTGAACCAACCACTATTAGATATGAATGTTAAGTTTAAGATTCATATGTTAGTTTCCTTAGATGATATCCAAAGTATTAGAAGGACATACTGTATTAGATTCACACAAGCTGTGAATTTAATCATATTTTATGTAAATCTATTCGTTAGAGATATGAGAAAATCTATAAACATTTTTCACCTAGTTTAGCTATAAATATCATTTATTCTTCCACATATTCTTTCTCTATTATTGTGATCTTCAAGAGGAGAGAGGATTCGTGAGTTGGCTGTGTATTCTAACTCTTCTTATATATTATGAGTACACATACTTAAATGCATAAAAGAATAGTTGACAATCTAATGAACATTAAAGATAAACACAATATAGTTGCCTTCTAAAGATATGGTGATTTTGGCTAAGAGGAAGGTGAACATTTTGTTGGCTTGTAGTGGTTTGAGTAGAAGAAAATTAATCTTTGATGAGCATGATAAAAAATTCAAGTCTTAATTATAATTGAGATAGGGAAAATGGAATAAGAGAAGAGAATAATGCACATCATCTGTATTATTTATTTTCATATTTTCAATGACTTTTCCTATGCCCCAATTTGGATAAGACGCACTCTTTGATAATTAAGCTTAGTGGGTGATGTGGTCCAAAGTCATCATTAAGATCATTAATCAATTATATATACTTTTGAACTAATTTCACCTAAAATAAAATTAATATTAGTATCAGTGTGAATTAGGTTGTATCTTCAGGGAAGGAATAAAAAAATAATTTAATTCTCTATCAAAAATAAAATTTACCCTAATATCTATATTATTGTGAGAAAATATTGTTGCAACAATGATTAAAATTAAATAAAAGGAAAATGAAGTAAAAGAACTTTCAAATGAATAGGATCAAAGATAAATAAATGCTTGTGTAAAATAAATAATGTAATAAATAAATAAATTTCGAAACAAGCTAAAAGCTTGTTTTCCCTACCTCAATTAGATTTTGAAAGAAATAAATGAAAATAAATTGAAAGCAATAAAACCTTACAATCCCTAGTATCTTTGAGTTCTTCTTGTGCTCAAGACAGATCCCTCAGCCTATGTTTAGTTCAAAGAAATGAATTTGGGCTGATTGATGTTGAGGAAATGAGAGAAATCCTCTCATGCATCAAGTTGTTGAAGATAAAAGAAAAATAGGAAGAAAAACTATCTCTAACCTTAGAACATGAAAAATAATTACAAAAAGACTCCCCTCTCTCCCTCTTCTATCCTTCTTATTCCCCAAATCTACAAATCAAGCTTTTTGTTTTGACTTGCTATTTTAAGTCACATTTTTATTTTTTTGTTGAGTTTTTCAGATTTTTCTTGACATTAAGTGTGAGAATAATAGATATTGTCTATTTTATTGGAAAATAATCCATATTTGCAAATATGTCCAACCAGACGTGTATGGTGATATATCTGGTTTATCAAATGATAACTAATATTTACGTGTGCATCTGCATCATGTGGCTGGCTAAAAATTGTTCGATTCGCATGCCAAAAATCCACGGTGATCTGTAAGTGACATGGCCACTTAAAGTCGTCAGATGAGGCCACCACAATCCTTTCACCCACGTCTACTTTATCAAATTCTAGACTTCATCAGCTGCACCTAAGATAACAGATGACAACATGGCTCATCGTCAGTGTCAGATCCACATGCCGTGGATCCATCAAAAGGAGGAGTGATGTGGCTGCACAATTGTTAGATAGTTGTCCCCTTTTCTCCTACCTTTATCAAGATCTGTTCATCCACTAGTAGATGTGATGAGGATATGCAACATGTCACCTCCTAGTGCATTAGATCACTCCTCTTTTATAGTTGAGATTTAAGTGACGATTGATGTTTGTGGACTTAGTGATGTGGCATCTTTCTATTCATCAGATCTGTGACACAAGAATCAACTATTAGAAGGTGAGGTCTGGGGCTCCCATAAGCCCACTAAGAAGTGAGCCCATTAATCTAATTTTTTATTCTTATTTAATTTTTAAAAAATTCAAAAAATTATAGAAATATATTTCAATATAAATAATTTATTAAAAATGATAAAAATTGAGCACAACATAATAAAAATTGAAAAAATGAAATAAATAAGATTTATTCATCAACCACATTATTTCATAATCAAATGACTCTTATTAAGTTTTTTAATTATAAAATATTATTTTAAATTATAATTTAGATTATTTATTTAAATGATACATCAACAATATTAATATGATAACTTGTGAAATAATGATCAAATATGTGTTATTCTCTCAAATTTGATAATAGATTAGCATGTAACTTTAAGTTATCAGTGGACTAGGTTGTTTTGTCTCACTAATCATTGAAACTAGCCCATTTTCTTTTTTGGGCTCAATGTCTCTTTTAGTTTTGGACCCTAGTATGATTCAGACTTCACTTATTCTTTGCTTTGTTGAATTTATGCTTCACTTGGGTTAGGGAGAGGTTGAATCAATTAATTTCTAATCTTTAATTTGGATTAGTTCTCTTTGAATGTATCCAACTTCTCAAAATCTCAAATTATAATCTTTTGAGAATAATAAATGTAAAGTCATGATATTTTTAAAGAAATTGTCCACTACATATATCCACTCAATAAACACAACCTATGTTCTTAGTTTTCATTAATATTGGTTATCTAATCACACTGGCTGATTGTCAAGTTCAAATCTTTTATAATTGTTCTCATAAATTTTCTCATAAATTCACATTTCAAATTGTCAATAACTAATTTATCAGTTTAATTCCATCAATTCATTAAATCATAATTCAATTGATATTTTATCTTACAAATAATAATAATATTTTATAATTAATTTTTTTTAGCCAATAGTGTTGTCTAAGAGTAAGTTTGGAAATCTGTTGAAGAGTATGATATAAGACTTTATTTATATTGTTCTCTTCACATTGAGATGTTGGTAAATGATTGAAGGTGATGTAGATTTGAGTAGGTTGAAGAACAATGTTAAATGTTTGAAAAATATTCCTCAACCCAATGTTTTCACATATTTCACATATCTAGCTAAGACCTCATAATTTCTCTCTAAATTTTCCATGAGATAACTTAGAAAAAGTTTTGAATTCATAATAGAAATAGAGATGAATGTTCTAATCTACATGTCCACTGTAAATATATGATACTTATAGAGAGATCAATTAAAAAACTTTTCTCAAATTTTCATGAGATTTATATTTTTAGTTTTCAAAAAGTAAATATAAATTCGAATGATTTAGAAACCAATATGATAGGTCTTTTAATAATTCGAATATACTGAATATAAATGCTGAAATAAGGTTCTGCTAAGATGTAACATCCATATTTAAGGTGTCTCAGTTCAAGTTAGTTTGCTACAAATCAATATGTTATACATAGAACTAATGATGCATGCTTTATTAAAAAATATTTAATAATGAAAAATAATAAAAATTAAATAAAATACAGTCATCACGCACACATTTGAGTCATGAATTTAATGTTTATTATTGTAGCTTCAGCTGCTCAAAATGTTTTAGATTATTTTTTTAATTTATTTATTAATATTTAGAAAATATATATGATGGAATAAACTGTATGGTTTCAATTAGTTAATTTGATTTTAAATATATTCAAATGTACTAATATAAGGATGTGCCTACACAATATACTAAGTAAATTTCATACCTATATTTTACTTCTTGAATTTTCATTGATTCAGGTGTTAGCCATTATATTCCCTAATATGAAATTTGATATAAATATTGATGATTTTCATAGGAATATATATAAATGAAAGAAATAATTTTTGATCATACATCATAAGTATATTTAGTGAATTCTTATCAGTGGATTAATATAATTATTTTTTATTATATCTGAATACTTTTATATTTAATTTGATATTGGGACTATTTGAAATTAGATATAATTTCATATGTTCATTGATGATATGAATATTTTTCATCATCAAACCATCCTATATTGAATGGTCCAACACTTTTTGGTCTCAAGTCATAGAACTAAGCTTTTTAGCTTAGTTCCTCATTTGATTGACCCAACCATTAGTAATTAGTCTTTAGTTACTAAACCAAGCTTGTATGTTTGATTGGCTTTTTGCTTAACGTGCTACATTTGTTGACTATTGTTTTATTATGAAAAACTAATTATATGAAAAATATAATTAAGCATTAGAAAGTTATTTTGCCAATCTAACTTGAGGGCTGAGTTTATTTTTCTTCAACTTTCCAAGTCCTCATCTCATGTCCAAATTTTGTCACTAAAGTGTTAACATGTATGTATTAAAATAAGATAGTTCATAAACTAATATAGCCTTTAATTTACTGAACTACCACAATATTATCTAAACCAGTTTAATTCACTAAACTGAACATTTTGTATTTAGTATATTTAGAAATATTTCCAGACACATGTTGTTGAATTATAAAATAAGATCTTCCATCATCAACGTTTCTTCTACCTAAAAAATCCTATAATTGGGGCTTGCCCACTTGTCATGTGAAAAGCATATCATTGTAGATGTGACTATGTAAGGCTAGTTGAACCACATCCATGTTTTGTTTAGGATCCCATTTCCACAAGATAGTGGTGCTCATTTTGACATCTAAGTTTCATTGATTTATGTGATCAGAAATTTTAGAAAAAATAGTATATTTCAACTATCTTAAATATTAAATGAATTTTTTTTGATGCCCTAAATTTTTTTATTACAAATGAAAATTTATTATCTCCTATTAGTGTTATTTTCTTAGCTAACTATATAATTTTTCTATTCGATAAATTAATTATGCTAAGTTTTTGTTTCAAAATTATGATTCAAGCTCTAATAGTTAAATTATGACACACAATTCATGTATCAACACCTTTGCAAAAGTGAAACATTTCAATGAGAGTACACATATATATACTGGTCAATCCATACTATTATAATAATTATCTAATATATATTTTTTTACTCGACATTAGACTAAGTTTCCATACTATTACAAGTTTCAAAAAGTGAAAATAATCTAATGATCTATTATCGATCAAGTTGAAATAAAATATAGTGAAAGAAACTGATGTACATACTAAAAGATCTAAAGGCTAGACAAAATACTAAGAAGGGGGATGAATTGATATTTTGTGAATTGGTATTTTCAAATTCTTAGATTTTCTTTTCAAATGTTAGATGTGTGAACACATGTATTAACATAGCTATATGTGATTATCTATGCAATCAATGATTTCTCTTTCTTCTAGTGAGATCTCACTATGAAGTAAGAGCTTTTTATACTAGTTTACCCCTCACTTGGCTACCTCTAGTCCCGGAGGATTCTTCCTATTAATATTCTACTATTTTCCTCCGAAATACACACTGAACTTAATGAGATTAACAGCCCCAATACTTCAAGTTTGAGCTTCGTAGTGATCCAACCTCTTTCGGGCCAAACAAGGCTTGGAGCACCTCATGCCTTTGCCCAAAATCACTCTTTCAGCCTATTTACCTTAGGGCTTGATGGAGAGCTCCTTTGAAAGATTTAAGTTTTATATTGATCATCAATTGTGGATGAAGAAGGATGATGTAGTTTGCTTATGGTTGAAGCTCAATGATAATGATTTTTGATCATAAGAGATTTCTGCATTTTGTTTGAGAGACAAAATCAGAAGGTCAATTCAAATACTTACCATTTTTTGGATCTTGTGGCAATGACCTCTGACCATTGCAAATTCAATATCTTGCTATTATATAGTCTGTTTGATTTCAAATTTGATCTAAAGATTTGTCTATCATAGACAACAATTTTTCTATTGACTTTGTCCTCAAATTTGAATTTTAAATTGATCATTTTCTACACGTAAATAACTAACATGTCATTGTCTAGATTTTTGGTTCGAGACTCACAAGAGCTCATTTTATATTTCGAACCTTTTTCTTTTTCTTTTACAGATACACCTAACTCATAAATAATAGATACACTCAAATGGTTAAATAATCATAGATAAATGAATTTAAAATATAATAATTATTTTTCTAGTAATTATTTATTTTTTAAAAAATATTTATCGATATACGTGCATCACTTATTCATGATTTCACTTAACCTTAAAGTTAGTCATAATATCACAAGGGAAATAATAGATTTATTTGCATGAAACCTATGAACCATTTATCATAATCTTGTGAATACTATCAATTATGAATTATATATTTTCTCATATATTTGTAATATCAGAATCTATGCCCAAGGGCATCAACAATCTCCCCTTTTTTATACTTATAAAACCATCTTAAGAAAATATATATATCAACATAATTATGTGTACAAATAATATAACAATAGTTACACGCACATAATAAATAAGACTTTGACAATAATAACAATCAATTATCATGTGTCAAAGTAATACGAAGATAGAACATTCAAATTTCAATATTCAAATTAACTTATGACTTAATGGAGAGTCTCCTTGAAAGATTTAAGTCTTATCTTGATCACCAATTGTTAATGAAGAAGGATGATGCAATCTGCTTCCGATTGAAGCTCAATGGTGATGATTCTTGATTGTGAGAGAGATAACTCATTATAGATCGAAGTAAAATTATTGTTGCCAATCTCCCTTACTTCCTTGATTTGTACGGTGTCATTCTCTAATGGTTTCTATATTTTGCTAGAGAGTCAAAATCAGAAGGTGAGTTCAAATACTTACCATTTTTCAGAACACATGATAATGACTTCTAACTATTGTGAATTCAATATCTTACTATTCTCTAGTTCATTTGATTTGAAATTTGAATAAGAGATTTTTCTCTCATAGAAAAACAACTTTTCTGTTGACTTTGTCTTCAAATTCGAGCATTAAGTTTGTCATTTTCTCCATGTAAATAGCTAATGTGTCATTGTCTAAATTTTCAGTTCAAGAATTACAAGAGCTCATTTGATATTTCAAACCTTTTTCTTTTTCTTTTACAGATACACGTGACTAATAAATAATAGTTATACTTAAATGATTAAATAATCATAGATAAATGAATTTAAATATAATTATTATTTACTTATTAAATGTTTATTTTTCAAAAAATATTTATCTATATGTGACGCTTCACTTATTCATGATTTCACTTAACCTCAAGATTAGTCATAATGTCATAAGATAAATAATAGATTTAATATCATGAAACTTATGAGACATTTATCACAATCTTGTGAATAATATCAATTATGAATTATATATTTTCTCATATATTTGTAATATCAAAATCCATGCCTAAGGGCATCAACATATACCAAGTCATTTTTCATCAAATTGACAGCCATAATGTAAATTTTAATTCAAAATATTTTAAAAATGAGAATAAAGGATAGAAAGGTTGAGAAGCAAGAACTAAGTAGTATGAAAAATGAAAAGAATTTAAGTAAGAAACTTGTACATTTGAAATCTCAAAAAAGGTGGAAAACTATGATATTATAAACTTATATAAAAGAAGAGTTTTGGACTAAGATATTAATAAAAACTAGAACAACTCAATACTCTTCATTAAGATCTTTATGGTTTGTATGTGGTTTTTGAAAATATCAACCATTTGGATCAATGATATTCATCAAGTCTAAAGGTAATTAGATGGTGAGGGGAGAGTGAATTTGACAAGGTAAATAGTACTTGTAGCTATTTTTGGCCTAAGATGTGCTAGGTCTCTATGGAGACATTTGTGAGTTTGAGTCATTGATCCCACTAAAATCAATGTATACTTTGAAGATGAATAATTCATATAGAAGGATAGTTTCCTCTAGGACTAGAACTAACTAAGTGAAGAGTGAACTGATATAAAATTTTTTTGTTCTTACATGTGTTGACACATTTGCTTCCTAAGTCAACACGTACATAGAGTTAAATAAAAACCTATCATTGGATATAAGAATTTTCAAAATATTCAGAAATCCTAATTCACTCACTCATTTAATTTTCAACTAGCCCTAATAATCTAGAAGATAAAACCTATAAAATAATTGTCCTTATCTCTGCTTATGGATCATGAATAGTGTAATTATGAGTTACAGAGTCATGGAAACTACTTCACGTTGATGCCATACTTTCAACATGACACTCTAATTCATGGGCATATGTTTAATAATAGTATATTTTATAATTTTAAACTTTTTGATATCCAAGTAATATGAGTCTTCCTAAGTGATCTAATTTCTCAACTAGATATTCTTTCCAAGTAAACTATTTAAACTCATAAATATTTTTTTTATATACGAAACCTACCATTTCCAAGAACTCTTTAGTTTATTTCTACCATCTTTAAGTCCTTATGAGAAACAAATATTTTCAATCATTCCTATAGTTAATCATTTATAAAAAGGTTAAATGATTGAGCCAATAATTTTCCATAAATATTTCATTTCTTAAATATTTATGGTTTTTATTATTTTTTCATCCCCTTAGAACATCATTTTTGATCAAAATATACAATAATATTGGGAATTTATTGAAGTGTCCATTTAAAAGTTGAGTGTTTTGATGTTGACAGTAAAATGTGAAAAATAAAAATTTTTTATAAATATTCACTTTTTAATCTAATGTTTGGATGGAGATATAAGCAATTAGAAGAATATATTTTTTATTAATTATATTTTTCAAATAGAAAATAATAAAACAATCATTCAAGCCAAATTGAAGAGAAGTAAATCAGGAACAAAAGGGTAAAGGAAGCCATTACCTTTTGTGTCTATCATGAGAGAGATAGACTGATTAAATCTATTGTCTAAGAAGTATTGTTGAATTTATAAGTTTTAGCAAGTGTTCTCTAGAAGAGAATAGTGCAAACAAGTTTAAGAATTTTTAATACATGAATGTAAACTATGGTACACTAAATTGTTATTAAAAGAGGGTTTTTTTTGTTGGATGTTCCTAAGTGATTCTACCTAGTGAGTCAATTCCATTAACACAAACTGAGGAAAATCCTTAAAATCCTTAATAGAAACACAGAAATTAAAAATGGCTAATTCATCTCCCTTTTTTGATGTGCCATATAGACAATTTTTCAATCTTAGATTTCAATATCAAATTTGATAAAATTAATTATATCCTTAAAATTTTAAATATGAAACATTCAGTTTCTCAATCCTTAATATATCATAAAGATCATAGTGCCCTTGTTAGAAAGCAAAAATATGATACACAATTTCTTAGAAAATTAGTGTGTCATAATCGACTTCATTTGGAAAACAATGGAAAACTATAGAGAATGTAGATGGGTTGTTAATTTATCAATCCTCATCTACTAGCAGGAGGGGTATCATTAATGCATAAATTTACAACTAAAGAGGAAAATTATTGAGGGAGAGGAGAATTGATCCCAACAAGAAATATGGCATGTTATATGTGTCAGACTATTAAATTTCTGATGATCACCTCTTTTCAGCCAACATATTAAGAAGACCTCAATTGAATATTTCATCAATTTTCTCATGAATTATTACATTAATAACGTGACTTCAACAATAGGGGTGAAGAGGGAAGATGTGAGTGAGAGGAGGAAAGGTTGGTGGTTCAGGATTGTGGGGGAGAGGATGTGAAAGATGCCTAGACAGATAGATAATCAAAGGGGAGAGAGGGGGGGGGAGAGGGGAGAGAGAGAGAGAGAGAGAGAGAGAGAGAGAGAGAGAGGGGGAGAGAGAGAGAGAGAGAGAGAGAGAGAGAGAGAGAGGGGGAGAGAGAGGGGGAGAGGGGGGGAGAGAGAGGGGAGAGAGAGAGAGGGGGAGGGAGGGGGAGGGAGGGAGAGAGAGAAGAGAGAGAGAGAGAGAGAGAGAGAGGGGAGAGAGAGAGAGAGAGAGAGAGAGAGAGAGGAGAGAGAGAGGAGGGAGAGAGAGAGAGAGAGAGAGAGAGGGAGGGGGAGAGAGAGGGGGAGAGAGAGAGAGAGAGAGAGAGAGAGAGAGAGAGAGAGAGAGAGAGAAGAGAGAGAAGATGGGGGCATAAGACAAACCAGAGTTGTTCTGTACATAGAGTTGGCTGGCTTCTGGGGAGGGCCCACAGGCTAAGTATCCCCACTCTGGCGGCCCATTTTTAACCGCCGGCGAACGACAGCTCGCCTATTACGTCGGGGATAGCTCGCCAGCCATTTCAGGACCAGTCCCTCCGATTTCGGAATCCTGTCCGTAAGTCCTCCCTTGGTCGCACTGTTTTGACGTACCGGAACGTGCCACGTAACCTCACCTCCCTCCCCCTCTTTCTTCGGTCTCACTCCGCCGCCAGTCTTGCTTCGCGGAGCATGTTCTCCCGCTCGCCCTGTGCTCGCCGTTTCCTCTCTGGAACACCGCCTGAAGATGCGTGCTGAGCAGGCCGGCGTCGTCGCTTCCGTCTGATTCGGTCTCGGGGTGAGCAGATGGATTCCACCCCTGTCAATTGGGAGGCCCTGGATTCTCTGGTCATGGACTTCGCCAAGTCCGATAACCTAGTTGAAGATCTCCCGTCCTCCCCTGCCTCCCCGTCCTCGTCCTCAACTGCCTCTTCCTCCTCCTCGTCCTCCTACGGGTTGCGTCTCCTTGTCCGCCAGATCAGGTGGTCCCTGGAAACGGGCAACGTCGATAGGACCATCGATCTTCTGCGTAAGCATGCTCCCGCAGTCCTCGAGGACCATCGCCTCCTGTTCCGTCTCCAGAAACAGGTCGTCGAATTTCTGTTCTTCTATATTTATGTCCTTCATTTGTCGATCCTCTCTCTCTCTCTCTGAACTGGTACGCTGGCTATTTCAGCTGCTTATCGTTTTCCATTTCTCTTTAGAAATTCATCGAGCTTCTTAGGAAAGGGACAGCTAGCGATCGTCAATCTGCGATTGAGTGTTTGCGAAAGGCTCTCGCTCCGTGCGCTCTTGACGCTTACCCGGTGGGTAGTTTGCTACGCACTTCTCTCAAGATGAAAACAATTGAACTTACTTTCGGTTTAGATAAGTCGTCTTTTATAATTTTACACTTCTGCCCAGTTTCCAATATGTAACTTCAATTGTCTGCAGGTTAGAGCTATTACTTTGTAATAATAACATTCTAGTTTTAGGCTTCATCTTTCGAGCATAGAAAACATCTTTTTGGTTGTCCTTATCTTTATTTGTGAGGTAGATTTGTTCATATTTCATAGACTTTCAAGAGACGAGATGCACACTCTTGACTTCCAAATAACTTTTCTTTCCTGATTTTTTGTTAGGTTTTTTGACATAATAGTTTTGAGCTTTTAGAGAATTCGTCCAACTTTATGGAGGGAAAAAAAGTATACATAACGATGAGCATCAGTTAACCTTATACGATCATATCCCTTGCGTCAACTTAATGAGGTGCACTGAAAAAGTGAAGGGGGCGCTAAAAAATTATAAATATGTTAACTTCTGTTTTAACTTACTATTCGTCAAGATATCCTCTGCCCCTTTATCATATCATCTCATTGTTGTGTCCTATTCGTCTGATTTGCTATTGGCCCATCACTGTGAAAGATCATCAACATATGATAATTTGATTTATTACTCAGTTTTCATGTGTGAAAGCTGTTTACACTCTGTATGTATTTGATTTCGAAGTCCTGGCATTTTTTCGATTGTATCAAAGTGAAAATATTTAATGGAATCGTCAATAGTTGCTATTTTCATGCTTGCTTATGATGTATAACAGAAATTTCTCTCAACATTTTTAGTCTCTTTTCTTTTCCACATCGCAGATTTAATAACATGGCTTGATAGTGTATACTTATAGGTGGAAAAAATTTATGACATCTTCAGCATTCTTCTCTTGTGCCATTTCAAACAAGTTAAACGGCCATATCATATGTGTCAATTATTTTTTGTAGAGATGGTATTCAAATCTTTACTCCTGAGCATTAAAGTGTGGGCATGAATTTTTTGGAATCAGAATTTTTTTTCCTCATTATTGAGGGGCAGGAAGCAGGCTTACTCTGTCTTCATGTAGACTGTTAAATTATATGTACTATCCTCTTACCCGAACAAAAGTTGTTAACTTATGCACTATCCCATGTGACTTGTCTAAAGTCCATGAAAAACATGTATCATAGTACTCAGAGCTTTTTAATGTAAATTAGAGGCAAATTAATGCTTCACATATAAGATTCACAATATTGTAATTATTGTGGCTTAACAATGCAAATGACATGAATCTAATCACAATGTCAGGAAAGTTATAGTATCGTCATTGCATTAGAGTAGTTAGTCTAAGAGCTTTAGCCCTTTTACTGGTCGGAATAAAGCTCAAATCTATATGATTCATCCTCCTTGAAAGGGGAAGAAAAACATGCAGTAAAGATAGCAGAGCGAGAGGATGTTGATGCTGGCCTCTGCTTCCGCTTGCAACCTTGCTGTTGGACAAAACAGGCCTATGAGCAGCAGTAGATCCTATACGTTTATTGATATGCTTTTCAACTGTATTTCGAATGCACTATGCCTTTTCCTACTTTAATTCACAGAAGTAACTGCAGTGCACATGTATGTCTGGAGTGATGCATTTCATAGCGCATTACATGTGGGAAGACTCGCAACCAATCAGTTGATGTTTTTCCTATCAAGATTTGAATTTTTTTTTAGAAAAGAATGGAACATAATGACATCAATTCGTACAGAACAGTAGAAGTGCTCTCTATTTAACTAAGCATTTTACATTCTGTAGGAGATATGTTCCAATATCTCCTTGTCATTTTTCCCCCAAAGACTAGGTTTAACTAGAAAATAGGGATTAATACTTGGATTTCTTTCTTTTCTTGCTGAGACTTCTCAGGAAAAAATCCTTCTTTTTCTTTGATTTGAACTCTCCCAAAAAATCCAGAAAAAAATCGGTCCGGATCTACTGAGTTTACCTATGGGAGAGATACAGGTAGAGGAAAAGCTGCACATCTGACTTTGTAATTTTGATCAAAATATCACCTTGCCTATTTCGTTGTCTTCAATGAGAAAATGGGTAAGAAAGCTTGTTCATTGACTAGTGGTTTCATCAATTGTTCTATTATCTGATCATTCAAATTGTAGTTTCCTAGAAAAAATCATCGGGTGATGCCTATTATTCGTCAGTGATTATAACCTTTATGAGGTGCCTATGTACCCCCCTCAATTTTTTGGGAAATTCGGGTTGGAATAAGTAGAATTACTATTTCAGTGTTGGAATGTGCGTTTGTAAAAAATGTCTGTGATTTTTCCAAGCTGCATCTTAAGAATTTGTTAAAGCAATGACAGAAGATAGGAAAAAGTGTATGAGGCCTTTTAGGAATTTTTGAGGCTTTGTAATCATCCTGGCGATACTGAAGAAGCCTGCTTAATTGACTGTAATGATGCTTGTATTACGTACTCCAGTTTCTACCTCTATTTATAGAACACCTTTTCTTGAGACAAAAAATTTCCAGCCTCTTTTTCATGTTTGAACACTTTTTCTGGATGATGATACATGTTTGTTGTCTTTTCATTATACTTGCTAATGAAGATGCCCGTTTGATTAATTCATAAATGCTCACTGGCAATATTACTTCTAAGCGTTCTCCTGAGACTCTAGTTGACTAAATGAAAATGGAACTCAATTATATATTCTTACATGGTGCTATGAAGAATTGTGGTTTATTGAGCTAGCTCGGCCCAACATTTTTAATTAAATTCATGCATGCTTTCTTCCTATCATTTGTGGACTGACACATTTTTTTCTAATATGAAGGAAGCCTATGAGGAGTTTAAGCATGCTCTTCTCGCTCTTATATATGATAAAGAAGATGAGAACTCTCCTGTGGCAAATGAGGTAATTTAAGCTGCATTATTTATTGTGACTGTTTTACAGATCCAACATCTTCACTGTTCTGATATGTTCCAGTAATATTCTATGGAGATCCCTAAAGACAAAATAATTAATTCTACTGAAACCTTAACTGTATCGTTAGTAAAGATATGTGCAAACAATTATTAGAGATTTTTGAAGGCTAACTTTAGCATCTCAAAACTATTAATTGTCACAATTATTGTTTTCTAAGCACTACCTTGGCAAGCATGGATGGTCATTAGCATTCTATTGTGCCGTTGCCTATACAGCTGAAAATGTCTTTTATATCTGTAATGATACTGTGTGAAAAGCCATTTGTGTAGCTGAAAAGAAGATGAGTACAAGTTTGCATCTGGCTTAACAGAATGGAATATTGAGTCTATCTGTGGGATTATTCCTTTTTATTGGATCATTTTTGGTTGGCCACAATGTCTTCTTCCCCATTTTAATTACACTTCACACAGCCTTTTCAATTTCTCTCTTACATAAAGAGGTATCAGTTTCTCTGAAGAAAAATTGCAAGGCGTGTAATTGATCAGATGTGTCCAATAGATGAAGGACGAACATTGGAACTCTTCATTGTGGGATTACCAGAGCATCTCCCCTTGTCATTAGGTAATAAGGTGATGGGTAATTCCCTTGCTCAACCTAAAATCTATGGTTCTATTCCAAAAAATGTAGGGATACTTTTAGCCATATGGTTTACTGTCAAATTTGATGAAAGATTTTTTGTTTCTTTGACTAATGCTTTCACATGCTGACATTGGTTGCTGCATTTTATAGAGCAGTCGTTTTGTAGCACGAGGGTTCTAAGATTGGTGTAATTTTTTTGTTTTAGTGGTCTGAAAGGAGGAGATTTGATACAGCAGGATTGCTCTCATCTGTTTTAAGAGCACATCTGCATGCCTATGACCCAGTCCTTTCAATGACATTGAGATACCTGATGAGGTGCGAATCGCTATTTTTGACTTGCATACAAGCATGTCATATTCATTCATGTTCTTTCATTTTAATAAGTATTCATTTTTTTTGTCATCTTGAAAACTGCAGCATTCACAAGGTTTACTGCTTTCGTCAAGGAATTCAGTCTCCTATTTCAGATCTTACTCAGAGACTTCTCTTTGAAGATCGTGATCCTCCAGGAATACCCCAAGAAATTTTGTATGAGGTGCCACCATTTGATGAGGTATTCTTAATCTCTGTATCTTTCGTTGAACGTCTCCTAGTAGGTATGATTGTTACTTGGGAATTATCAGGTTGATATACAAGCCCTTGCCCATGCAGTAGAACTAACAAGACAGGGTGCAATTGATAGCCTGAAATTCGCCAAAGGCAGTCTGTACCAAGCATTTCAGGTAATTATCAGTTCCGTTCATCTAATCAATCGTTTTTCTCAATGACAGTAATAAAGGAGAATATGGACTGCGTTTCTTTTTCTGTGTTTACTGAAAGGAGCTGGAAGACGAATAACTGTAATGTCATAGTTGTCTGAAGACCTCATTGTGATTAGGTTTAGTGTGGATGGCTGCCATCCTTTTTTCTGGAGTTTCCATCTTTGTAATAGGATACCCATGCTTTTTAGGCATGTTGTACTCAATTATTTGAAATTGGAGAGTCCAACCTACTGTGAGGTAGTAGGTACATCGTGCGGTGAGAAGGAAAAGAAAGGAATGCATATACAAATTGTCAAAACTTCTTATCTTACAAGGTTGAGCTGGTAAGCTACTGGCTCAGAGAAGAGCAGATGTCAGAAGCTTAATAGTGGCAAAAGAACTTAAATGAAAGAAATGTCCAAGCAACTTCTGATTTGATGCACTTCGAAAGTGACTCATAATTGGAATATCAACATCCTTGCATTCTAAATGGAGGTTTTGGTTTACTAAGTCTTGTTTGCCTTTCTTCTCCCTTATTTTTATGTTGGACTTGTTGTCTTAGCTAGGGATTTTCATGTAAGCTTGTTCTGGAGTTTATCTGGAAAACATGCAAAAATTATGTCATCTGGCTTAATAATGTCTTCTTTTACTATTCATTCTTTCAGTTCTAACCGCAAGAAATAATTTTGCTACAATAAATGCCATTGTTTTCAATGAATGATTCTGTTTAACTCTCCTCCATGTCTCCCAATTTCACCAGAATGAACTTTGCCGGATGAACCTGGATATCGCCATGGTAGATGAGCTTGTTCGTGAATATTGCATTTATAGGGGACTAGTGGATGGTATTTTTTGTCATCATCAGTTGTCATTGTATTACAGAAATACATTTTTCTATCACCTAACTGATATTCATCTTATCTGGTTTGTTACTAGAGGTTCAGATATCTCGGCATTGTCCAAGATCTTGCCACCTTGTTAGTGGACAGAGTGCCTCAAGAGATTGCTCCTCTCTGATTGTCGACAGTGCAACTGGTAGACTTTCTGATGGTGAAGCCTCTGCTAATATGATGAATTCCAGGGAAGGTTCTCATGCAGTTGATATCAGTGCTCCAAGTGGGCAAGGTAGTGAAGTAGAATTGAGATTCTTACCTGATGCTATGGACTACAATGAAGCTTGCAGCACGAGCAATGTGAATCAGTCCGTTAGCAGCTGTAGAAGGTTTAGAAAGATCAGAAGTCGTGGAATAGGACAACGTAGCAGACATAAAAGATGGAAAGGACGTCTAGAAGTGCTGGATAATTTTCCTGATGTTCCCTTAGTCGTAGCAACTAAAGAACCTTATGAAAATAATAAATCTATGGTGGAGGAAGAACAGGTATTCTCATAGTGTTACTGTTTATTATTCACATCTCTGCTGGATCTTTCCTTAAATGTTCATTATTCTATTCTTAATGACCTCCAGGTGTCTCTTAACCATTCTTCTGTAGAGCATGCTGATGACAAGGAGCATAAGTATGAAATAGTTTTAGAACTAAGGGAACTAGCTAGCAAGGGGATGACTGCTGAAGTTGTGGATGAAATAAACGCCATGGATCCTGACTTCTTCTTGCATAATCCCATCCTATTATTTCAGCTTAAACAGGTGATTCCGTGTCTGATGTATGTAATAATGTTGTAGTGAAGGCCATTATAGTTTCTGATATTCTTGTTGTTCACTTCTTTTCAGGTTGAGTTTCTAAAATATGTTAGTGATGGTGATCACTCAAGAGCTTTAAGGGTTGCATGCTCTTACCTAGGACCATTGGCATCCAAAACTTCTGAATTACTGAAACCTCTGAAAGAGACTCTTTTTACTTTACTTAAGCCTAATGAAGATGTAATGTCCAAAAGCATACCATTTCCTACCCTTGCAGCATCTCTACAGGTAAGGTGATCTCATATGTTGAGATATGCTGTCAACTGATGCATATTTTTTTTGCATTGCCTATTGACGATGAACATGTAATGAAGTTCTTTTTCGCCAGCTGAAACTCCTGTTCGCACATTGTAGCATTCAATTCTGAACTCAGTCCTCTGTTTGCTTAGTACATCATTAAGAGCATTAATTTTTTCATGAGTTTGTATTATATGATATTCCCTAAGTTCATCTTCGTGATTATTTTCTGAACTAGATTAAACTAAAGATATATTTTTGGTAAAATAAGTGGAAATTTAAGTTACATTATCATTATCTCATTGCTTGTTGCAAATTTTCAGAAATGTAAACAGACCTGCCTATTGTACATGAATACGTGGATATTTCTTCTTATTTTTATACGAGGCATACCAGTTATTTAAGCTCAAGTTCAAATTCTTTTAGGTTGCACTGGGAGAGAGGCTCGGCATTGAAGAGCCACAGTTGATGAAGATCATGAGGGCTACACTCCATTCACACAATGAATGGTTTAGGCTTCAGATGTGTAGTGATCGTTTTGAAGGGTTTCTAAAGATTGATTGTTTGAAAAACGTTGATTCTTTTTTAAGCCATACAACATCAAAATTTGATACTGAAAATTGCACTTTTGGATCTCAATTTTCTGTATCATCAAGCAACAAGATGGTAGACGACGGTAGCAGCCCAATTTCTGTTTCATCCGACAATCCTATATGCACTGAAAATGCGATACTTAAGGTTATGGTAAGTTGCTGACTACATCTTTTCTATAAGTCTTTATTTCTAACCATATTAATTTTAGTCGTGCAATACAGAAAATGAGATACTCTGCTTAAGATTTTGCCAATCTATGTTTCAATTACATGCAATTACGTTCATCTGCCTCTGGGTATACTGGTGAAACTTTATATCAACTGTTTCCCTTGTGGAATATGGATCTCGAAAACCGACATTAATTAATCATACATCTTGAAGAAATTTATATTTACTGTTAAAAGATGTGACCCTGTTTGATGCCCTCTCCCCACCCCTGATCACCTGTCATTGCTGAATAGGAGCGAGGCAGCTCAGACATAGGACTGCTGGCCCACAGAATTGGGGCCAAGTTGATTGGAATGAAACTTTCGTAAAGCATCAGAAGCAATGAAAAAAAGTGAGGAAGTCAAAGAAGCAGAGTCTAGGATGATATCTTTTTAGAACCCCACCCGATTTGTGCAACAAACTCGTAGCCCTCACAGCTCTTCAGAGTTCCTTTCTGAATCAGATTTCATGTTTTCATCCGAACAGATACTGATGGGAATTCAAAGATTTAAACTCACATCTTCACTAACCTGTTTTGTTTCATCATTGAAGTCTGTTAAACTGTGAGAAAGTGGAATATTGCTAAATCTGGGATATGAGATGAGTTCCAATATGAAAAAATAACGATTTCTGGCTAGATGGTTCGTTAGCTTAATGTAAGTTAGATGGTTGGTTTCATTCCCATCTATGGTGTCTAGACGTGTCAGCAAAAATCTGGATAGATGTCGGTCATCTGTAGTGTTTACAGAGGGGCGTGGGTCTTGTATTTGTCAAGACCGAAACATTGCCACGCTCCAAGTATTTTTAAATAAGGTGTATCCAACAGATTTAAAAAGAGTGGCAAAGAGAAAACGGGATGGAGAGTTTATGTTAGGGCCCCCGTTTCTTTCATGATGTGTGATCCATTGTCGATATACTTGGTGAATCTTGTCTTTAGAGGAATTTCGAAGCATTCCCGCTCTGCGGTGCAGTGTTTTGTGGGTTCCTGTGCATACAAGTGGGAATGAGTCAGTGTCATTCCTACATTTAGACAATCTTTTTGAAGGGACGTCTGTCAGAAATGCTAGACTTTGTCTAGCTACGACATCGTTTGGTAATCTCAGGCTCTTCATATCAGATTTCTAATTCATGTTTTCTTGCTCTCCTCGCTGTTGTGGTTCTTTGGATTTCATGACATTATCTTTATTTTGCTAAATTCGATTCCTTTGTTCGTGGTTATTTCCTGTTATCTGTTGCCCCGTAGTTGGAACTATATTTTAAACTACCAATAAGTTGTCTACTTACATTCTATCTACCTGTGACCTTTGCAGGAATTCCTTGCGTTGCCAAGAGCTGATGCAATCCATCTCCTTATGCAGTATAATGGGAATGCAGAAACCGTTATTCAGCAAATATTTCAATAACTATTTGATGTAAAGTGATGTCTCTTGATTGACATACTGTCCTCTTATGCGAGCAAGTAGTTTATGATTGGTTTGAGCAATCTACCATTGAGTGTTGGATCAGCCATCCTCTGTGCCACGTTTTGATTGTGTCTACAAATAATATTTCTGTTTTTGTGCAGACAAAGCTAATCATTATATACATTGTGTCAATAGGATTTTAATAAATATACTTTTATTCCTGGCTTCTTTTCATGGTCACAAATCCATTAACTAGACATCTTCTTACAGTTATCTCTCGCAAAGCTTTCATCAACACTGCATTGTATCCCATTTGCTGAATTCAATCCCACAATTCACTTTCATCTTTTGATTATGTTTTAATAATATAGTTCACCATAATGACCCCATCATCTGTAAAAATTGTCTTAGATTAGTTTTCGTAGTCTCACTGTTGAGGCTTCCATATTGTTTCCACAGATGGATGTTTACTTTTTTGTTGTATGATGATGTGATCTTAAGCCAGCAGTAAGATCATTAATAATTTTCATAATTTACAAAATTAAGTTCACCAAAAAATAAATATAATGGTGAGTTAGTTTGTCTCTTCAAGGTGTTTAAAAATATTTTTATTTTCTTATAAATTATCTAATTTTTATCCTTAATTTTGTGAATTCAAAGTAATTGATCGAATGAGTTGTTTAAATAAATATATATAAAAAATAAAGTCATGAACCACATGAAATAAAATAAATAAATGCTCTACTAAAGAAAATCTAACCTAAATGACCATAAAATTTAAGAAGAAATAATATAATATTCAAAACAGTAAAGTGAAAGGATTAACAAGTAATAGTTGAATCTAAATTAAACATAAAAGAAATCAACATGAAGAAGAAAACATGATTAACAACATTTAGAACAGAAGAAAGACATGTAATATAAAGGATAAATAAAAAAAATAAATGTGATTTCAAATTAAAAGAAGAACATATTGAAAATTATATTAAATATTAAACTTACAGTCCTTTAGAGTACATAACAGGATGTTGACCTTCAAGTCACACTTTTCAACATTACATCAGGCTCAACAAAATGGATTTGAGAAGAAAAGGGTGAAGGAAAGTAATCAAAATCAATACTCAAAGTTTGCTCTTTACCCCAAAAAGGGGAAGAGTTACATTTTTTTAGACCACGAAAAAAATAACTATAAGAAAGATCCTCTCTCTCTCCCTTCTATTATTTCTGTTCATGAAGTCTGCAAATTATATTTTCAATTTTTGATTTTCTATTTTTTCATGTTTATTTGATTTTTCTTGATTTCTTTTCAACATTTCTCATCCTCACACATGACAATACTCAATATCATCTATTTTACTAGACAATAATTGATATTTGTAGATATGCCTAGCCATATACATGCGACGATAGATATCTCTATTTTATTAGAAGATAATCAGTATTTATATACATGTCATTTTCATGTGACCTATTAAAGACCATTATATCTATGTGGCATCAATCTACCAAGAGAAAGGGTGATGTGGCTCTATCTATGGATTCATGCTTCTATTGTTACACACGATGATAGTTGGTAACATGGCTCCTTTTGATGTGTCAGATCATTTCGCTTTTATAACTTGAGAATTGAGCGATCCGTTGTACATCCATGGATCCAACGATGTGGCACTTTGCAAATGGTCAGATTGGTGGAGACTTGGAACATTGAGTCTCTTCATTTAAAAGGGTGACATGGTGCTTACTGCTACATCGGATCGAGCTACTGCTACCAGTGGATTTGAAAGTGGGAAGACACCCATTAATCCCACATTGAAAACTTCTGAAGAACATATGTGTATATTAAGTGTCCCCTATCTTTGACCAAGAATCCGTCTTGGCTCCTAGTAGGCCACATATATGTTCCTACATGTGGCCCAAGATTGATACTTATGATCTGCACTTGGTGTACGTGGTCATATGGTGGTGTGCCAATTGGGCGTACATGCATCACGCCAATAATGAGCCCAATAATCTCATTTTTTATTTCTTTCTTTAATTTTATTTTATTTAAAAAAATTTTACAAAATATGTTTCAATAGAAATAATTCAGTAAGAATTATAAAAATTCAGCATAACAAAATAAAACTTTAACCGATGTGTAATAAATAAGAGTTATGCATTAACCACATTGTTTCATGATAAAATAAACTTTCATTAAGCTTTTTTTATTATAAACTATCATTTTAAAATTAAACTTTAAATAAATTTATTTAAATGTCACATCAACTAAATTATACATGTCTTCATTAATATCACAAATACAATGATCATTTAACATCTAATTTTCAAAAATACCATATTATTGCATGTAGAAGTAACTTATGTTGTACAAGATATTTGGAAAAGTAATTTCTATGTGACTATCTAATGGAAATTCAATAGAGTCAACTCTCAACTGCTTGTGCTCTTGTTCTCCAATCTAGTTGTTGCTGGAAATTTTTGTTTAGAAGAAGTTTGGCTTTCCTAATCTTTGAAACATGCATGACATATGATATTTAGAAAAAAAATGAAAATCCAAACAGTAGAATGAATAATTGAATGTCTTAGTCTTCAATGCTATAGTTTTTTTGTGTTATCTCCTTTGATTTATCTATTTGACAGATGGCAATAGTGCACTATGGAGATTGATAGCTATTGTTTCCCTTGGGCACATTGGATCAAAAGGATCTCTTCATTTTTGAAAGTAAATTCAAGACAAAATTTAATGAACTTTACATTTGGAATTTGAAGAATCATTATTGATTCAAGCTTTCCTCCTTGGCTCTTTCTTATGAGCTCTTTTCTTCATGAGGTTCAAGCACTCCGGTCTGAAGTGAGATGGTTTCTCTCAATCAAAAAGTCTTGGTCGGATTTTATTATTTCATATCCTTCTTCTCCATCCATAACATTTTTCTTCAATGTCTACAACACACTGCAAGATATCAATAGATGCCACATTCAATAAAAGTTCATTTTCTTCTTTAAAAATTCAAGGTAGTTGAAAACTGCATTTGATCTGCTGCTCATGGTTTCCTCGTGCACCAAATAGGTGACCATCCCTCACTAGAGCTTCTTAACTTTGATTGTTCTAAGAGCTCTTCTTGGTTTTCACCAAAATAGGTAAATTGAAAGAACCAACTTAATTTTCTGATTATGAGCTCTAGTAATTATTTTTCTTTTTAAAAAACTATTTGAAGCCCATCTATCACTAAATATATTGTGAAATCATGTAGAAGATTACATGGAAAAAGATTTCATTATTATTTTGCCATATTAGATCTGAAAAAAAGTAATTCTATTTGACATTAAGTTTGATCTCTGGCCAAAAGCAAATGATACTTGAGATATTTCTTACATATATAATATCTTAAATATATTAAATTCTATTTTAGTAATTATTATAATATCTCTTTGAATATCATTATAATCAATGGTTCAGCTACAACTTAGCCGTGTTGGGTCAATTAAAAGTACCTATATTGGATTTAGTAGATCCAGTCAACTTAAGATTCCACAAAACCTTTTATACATTTCACTGCTCTAATGGTCCAAACTAGAGAAAATCCAATACCTTTCTTCAGATTAGCAATTAGTTTATGTCCTCTAGATTGAGGTTAAGATTGCCTTGAGTACCAAGATAATTTTAATTATAAGTTAAACAAGTTATCATTTTAGTCGCTCTCATCCAATGCTTGTTAGAGACTTAAGCCACTAATTTATCATTGGAGGCAATGGATGGCTAGGATCTCACGTAAAATAAGAGTGGCTTCTCAGGGGTCATGGATGGCTAGAGTAACTTTAATTCTCCTCTTTCCTGATCCCTAGGACCATTGTAAAGCTTTTTATTCACCTTGTTTTTCTTTCACCACTTTGTTGCTCTTTAATGTTTTGCCCATAAATCTTGAATTTTCCATAATTATTTGTTCCTCAGGATGGAGTGTTCTCTTTAGAATCAACTGGTCTGATTTATCATGATTTAATAATACCCATTTATCATTTAATGATTTAAAGTCATTCTTCTCACAGAGAGGGTAGAACTTAATGGTTATTTCTGTTTGGTTTGTTTTGGCTGTAACTGTAGGCATTTTCAGTTCATCATCATTTCTTTCATGTGTCAACACCAAAGTCGGGGCATAAGAAAATGTGCAGATCAAAAAGATTTAGAAATACTTACTTACCATAAAATCCTATCATAGTATATTCAACTAGTTTGGGTATTTTTAAGGGTCTAGAAAATATTTTGATTGGGTTGACTTTTCTTAATTTTCAGAATTTCCTCTACATTATGCATCAAGATGGCCCAAATAGATTTGAAAATTATAAAATTCTATCAAAATATTATTCTTTATATTTTTTGACCATTAAAGCAGCTTAGTTTCTAAACACAACAATCTCAAATTTTTTGGTCATGAGAAAAATGTGTGGAAAAATCAAATAGTGCAAAATTTTAAAGCAAGGACAAGATGATTTTTAAAAGAGATAGGGTTGACATCAGCAAGAAATTTATTTTGTCAAAATATTTTCTTTTTTTCACTGTAATTTATTTCAACAATTTTGAAAAATTTTTAATATTTAACTTTGCAAGTAATACTTTTCAATTTTGAATAATCTCAACCTTTGACGAATTACATGACATGTATGTTGACCAAAATATGGACAAAGAACTGAATTAATGAACCAATCAATCCAAAAAAAATTTCATAATTTTCTGTGAGATAAAGAAGTATAGAAGTTTTCAAATTTTTTTAAATCAAATGAATAATTCTCATATCAATGATTTTTTATTTCACTGATACCTCAAAAATAGTCAATTTACTTGCCTGGAGCACAGAATGAATTCAGAAATATGTAACTCAAATTGTAATTTAACTAAATTTTCATCTTAGTGTTTGTCTCTTAGAATTTTTAGTTTGAGGCAACTTTGACATGAATTTTCCTCGGAGATCAATATTGAATTTATCAATTTTTTTTTTCTGCATATGTCACCATCTTTTTTTCTTCTGTGTACAGTTTTTCCCTTTGAGCTCTTATTTCTACCCTAGAAGATATAACTGGTTAACAATGGGGTTTGTACAATTGTGGTTGTAATATTTAATAAGCATATAAAAGTCATTCCATAAATAAAGATCAGTTTCGTATTCATAAACATAATGCATTTAAACATTCAGACAACGGTTTTAGAAAACTCAGTCTTCAAAATAGAATTTAGGCTTACATTTTTTATAATTTTTCTCTCCCTATCTTAGTTCTCCCCCTTTCTGTATGTATCACTATTTGCTCTCTTTCTCAGGTTTATTGCCCTTTCCCCTGTCAGCTGTCTTCTTTCTTCCTTTCTGATCATCATCTCTTTCTCTCCCATTGGTCTTAGAAAACATTTGTATCTCCCCCTTCTGAAACGTCTCCTGCCTTGTTCTGCCCCTTACGTTCACCATCTTTTGTCGAAATTTTATTTCTTCTCTCTATCTTTTGTTCATTTAATTTATTTATTTTCAGCATTTTATTCCTCACCTTATTCCCATTTTTATTAACTTCTTCTTTGCTTTTATCATTTTCTCCCTCAGTTTTAGGATTCTTATTCACTTCTCATTAGCATCAATAAAGGTTGATGAAGTAGAAGATGCTCTTCATTTCTTTTCACTTTTTTCTCCCTGTCTTCATTTACTTTTCCCCACTACTGTCTTTCTCCTATTCTTTTTCAAGCATTAGCTCCAAAGCCACATTGGGCATGCAGGCTCATTTGTGTTGCCTTGGGATATTTGAGAGTTCACTTCAAGTGCTTCACCTTAGGAGAACTCTATAAAGCCTGTCATAAAGAGAAATGTGAGTGAAGGGTCATGCCACTCTTAGAAAATTATTTGAATCAAGTCATGGTGGTATAATTTAAAGATGATGAATGTGAGGTGGTTGATGGCTGATCTAAATAACATTTTCGATGCTTGAAAGAATGGTTCTTTGTTGGATACATTTCTAATTAGTTTGGCATGCCCCATACAAATCAAACTGTTTCTATCTGATTAATCATTTTAAAATTGTGGGAAGTTTTCCAAAAAGCAAATCAACTATAAAGTGTTGGAGAATTTGAGTGAATAGCTTAGAATATAGAAGGGCATAGTGATAATGTGTAATTTATCTATGTTAATCAATGAAAAGTGATTATAAATGTAACATTAATTGATGTTAAATAGAATGAGATTATATGAAAAATAATAAAATATATTTTATAACTCATTTCATCAAAATTATCTCATTTGAGTATTATTCTTGGGAAATACTTGCTTAGTGATTTAATTTGTGCTAACATGAATATCTAAGGTGAATACCTTGAGAAATATTTTCTTGGGCTGCAGAAAAATTACAAGAATGAAATTTGGAGTTTCCTGAATTTATTGTAATTTTTTAGACTAATATTGGGAAAGATAGTGGGCTGATTACTCACGCCCACTATCAAGCCCAATATTAGGCCCAATACCTAACCCATTTTGATAGGGGGTTAAAAGGGAAGAGAACATGAGAGAGAAGGGAGATTAGGTGGGACTGTGATGGCTAGGGCATGGTGATGGCTGGATTTTCCATGTGACAAGTGGAGATAGTTATAGTGAAGTGGTGGCATGGCAATGTGGAGACAGCTAGGGCACAACAATGGAGCAGCACGGCGACAACGACAACATGCTTTACTCTAAAGTGTCAGGTGGAGGTGAGTGCAATGCTGATGGTGATGGTGGCTATGGTGGACGGAGTTTGTTCCCCATAAGATGGCTGAGGCAGCAATGGCAACGGCGGTTGTTGCGAGCTTCCCTCATGGATGACAAGTATAGGTGGAGTCGAGCACAATGGCACCAGTAGCATTCACAATGATTTTGACCCCCTTTCTTCCCTTTCTCAAACCTCTTCTATGTGATAGATGAAGAAGAGTGAGAATGCTATAGTGTAGAAATTTTTACTATTTTCATTCACTTTTTTTTTATGATTTAATTGAGCCCTCTTTCTTCCTCAAATTTATAGGTTATTTACAGTTATTAATTTCAATTATTTACAGCCTTCTATGTCGCTTTATTCATTCTTTTTCTTCAAATTTTTCAGTGACACAAGGATTTGAAGAATAATTTCTAAAATTTGATTATTTTATTGATTTCCTCAACACTCATTCTTCTACTAATCTATTAGTGACACATGGATCAGTAAAAGATAATCATATTTATCATCTTTTAGGTTTTAATATTTTTTATATTCATTTTTAAGTTCTTCTATATTAGGTGGGTGACACACTTGGCATACTTGAACTTAGTTAATTTATTTTATTTAATGTCATTCAATCTATTTATTCACATAGTTCATTCTATTCCCTTTGATTCAAAAAGTATTTGAGAATACATTTTGATATCATAATTTGACAATCATCTTTGAGGATTGACCTCAACCACTAAAACTTTCAAATTAATTTCTATGTTTTGAATTTAGATAAAAATTTAATTTGATGTATTTTATTTCAATGACTAAAGTGTGATCACATAGCATTGTTTAGCCTAAGAAATCCTAGTTATTGGTGGGGGTTCAGTCTCTTGTTGGTGTTTGTTTAGTCATTCATATAGTGACAGACGCTATGAATCTAGCATTTTCAGTAGTGTCCAACACATTATGAGAGATGTTGAAGGGGGCCAGTTGCTCTATTATTATAAATTTGCTAAGGTGGAACTTTCTTCTATCATAATATAATGTATGATATAAAAATGTTCTTAGTTAATTCAGTGAAATTTTCTGGTCTTCTGATGGAGGATATATTAAAGTATGGGATGAATGACCCTTGGAAGTAGTGGGAGTTGAGAGGCCTCAAAAATTTTAAAAGTTGGATAGTAGACCTATGACATAGTGTAAATAATTATTATGGTGAATGGATGAATGCGTATGTCAACATGAAATGTTCAAAATACAAGAAGGCCATAGGCTGTGAGACAAATTAATTTCCTTTTGACTACGATAGTAAGCATATTCAGCAAAGGTCATATTACAATAGAATTTTCTCATAAGCATGGGATATATCCACTGTGGAGTAGAGATCAGTTCCAACCAACAAACTCATTAGAGTAAATAAGAGAAGCTGGAATGAACTGTGTCAAAGGATTTATCATAGAAAAATTTGGTAGCTGAAAATTTTATGTTTGCCAAAAAATGTTCAAACATAGGAAACTAGTATTTGCTAAAAACTTAACCATGGGGATCGATTCAAATTAAAGAAAATTTGAGTTCAAGTTGTAATGACATTGACCTGACTTAATCTTTGTATGATAAATTGCACACATTTAAAATTTACAAAACTAGAAAATACCAATTTTTAGAATTTTATAATTATATCAAATCAATAAATAAATTTTAAATTAATAAAAGATTCCAAAAATAGTAGGAAATTTATAGTTGATCATAGAGATGTAATATAATATTTGGTAATATTTTAGAATTTTCTTAAAATAATATGATTTATTATGATTTTTAGACTAAATGATGAATATATTATTTTTAAGAATTCGAGTTCCATGAATAAGCATTTGACAAACAGAATGACCAAATGATATTATAATGACATTAGTGTTTGACAAACACGAATAAGCAAAAATAGAGTTCCACCTGACGATTCTTACATAAGTGATTACTATCGATTTAATGGGTCAAATGAAGTTCTATGAAAGCCTGAAGAATCATAACTTAGTGAAGAAGGATATAGATATTTGAAATCGTGCCAAATATCATGAATTTAAATGAAAACAAAATTTAAAGTAAGAAAAATAAAGTTCTGGTTTTGTGATAGTGATTGTCAAAATTTTACGTGTTCAAGAAGAATTTTGTACAATGTCCACACCCTCAAAGGCTCTCCTTGGACAAAGACGATGTGGGCAATATCTAGATCTTCTTGAGAAGTTTAAAAATCAGTAGAATGTGTTGCTGAATCATCTTCAGCAGCTATCACCTGGTAGAGTTAAAAAATGATGACTTGTGGCTCTCCGATGGTTGTCACTCGATGGAGATAAGTAGAATAGAGGTGGGGCACATCCCAAGGGCTTCGTTTTCAAGTCAGCGCAACAAAAGGAGGCCCTTTATCACATTTGATACACTCTCAAGAGGTGGTGACTGATCTCCTAGTAGATCATCCTCTTTTTGGTGACGACTCATTCGTCGATCAATCGAAGATAAATTCCTCGTTGAGTTTGCAATGTTTTGTCTAAAATCATTCACCAATTTTGGCAACGATGCTCTACAAATCACGTTGACCATATTTTTACCGAGATTTTAGTGATGTTGGCAGCTTAACCACTCACTAAAAATCATTATTTCCTTGTCGATTGCCTACTTGTGTGAGAGAGAGAAATGAGATAAGTACTATAATACCCTTATAATGTGACATGACAAGGATAATTTCTTCTTGATAATAAAGATGCAATTTAGGCATTATAATCTTAAGGGTGAGTGCAGTTTAATCCCACATTAGTGTTTTGCCAAATTTTGAGTCAAATAAAATGTCTCCAAACCTCCACAATCAATAATTACCTCTCTCATGAAAGATTTAGAAGCTAGACAAAATACCAAGAGAGGGGGTGAATTGGTATTTTAGAAATCTCAGATTTTTTTTCTGAATGTTAGATATGTCAACACATGTGTTAACACAGCTCTACGTGATTATCTTCACGCGGGATGACTTTCTCTCTCTTCTAGTGGGATTTTTCTACGAGGCAAGATCTTTTTTTTTACTGGTTCACCCCTCACTTGGCTACTTCCAGTCCTAGAGGGCCTTTTCTACTGGTATTTCACTATTTCCCTCAGAAATACACACTGATTTTAATGGGATCAGCTGCCCAATACCTCAAGTTCGACCTCGACAGAGATCTAGCCCTTTCCAAGCCAAATAGGGCTTAGAGCACCTCATGCCTTTGCCCAATCTTACTCTCCACTCACCACCCAGTTACCTTAAGGCCTGATGGAGAGCCTCCTCGAGAGATTCAAGCTTCCCTTTTGATCACCTATCGTTGATTGAAGAAGTATAAAGTAGTCTGCTCACAGTTGATGCTCGACGGTGACAGATCTTGATCGTGAGAGTAATAGATCACTGTAGATCGAAGTAAAATCATTGTCTTTGGTATCCTTTGCTTCCTTTACTTGTAGGGCATCATCCTCCAATGGATTTCTGTGATTTGCTCAAGAGACAAAGCCAGAAGGTCAGTTTGAATACTTATTGTTTTCCGGAATGCGTGGCAACGACCTCTGACCATTGTGAATTCAATATCTTTCTATTCTTTGGTCCGTTTGATTTGAAATTTGAATCAAAGATTCGTCTCTTGTAAAAAAACAATTTTCCTGTTGACTTTGTTTTTAGATTCAAACATTAAGCTAGTTATTTTCTCCATGTGAGCAGCTGATGTGTCACCATCCAGATTTCTGGTTCGAGACTCACAAGAGCTCCTTGGATATGTCGAACCTTTTTGTTTTTCTTTTAATGATGCACGTGACTATTAAATAATAGCTGCACTTAAATGGTTAAATAAACATGGATATATGAATAAAAAAAATAATCATCATTTACCTATTAAATATTTGTTTTCAAATAAATATTTATCCATGTGTGATGCTTCACCTCTTCATCATTTCTCTTAAACTCAAGGTTAGTCATAATGTCACAAGATGAGTAATAAAATCTATAAATTATATTCTTGTGAACTATATCAATCATATATATTTTCTCATACATTTTGTAATATCAAAATCTATGCCCAAGGGCATCAACATCTCGCATGTGTATGACGACTCCTTACCCCATGCCCGCCTAGCCACCAGTGACATGGAAGGAGAGTGACACACATATCCTCAGTTGCTTGAGTCTCGAGCTCGCGATCTGTCCTTAGCTACTTGAGCCTTGAGCTTGTAGTCCTCAACCACTTGCAGCTTTGTCTGACTAAGCCTCTGACCTATTTGTGGGCCTAATTGGCTGGTAGTTTTTTACTTTTTGTTTTACTTTTTTCATTTATGTCAAAAAATAGGATTATAAAATTGTATAAGTTCACATAATATCATGTAATTAATCAAAAGTTCATATTAACCAACTAGAAATCACTTTTCACAACTTAGCACAAATATAAGTCTATTTATAATGAGTTAAAGCTAAAATTATCATATCACTAAATTATTAACTCATGATAATGAAGAGTTATTAGACATGTTTGTTTGGAGGCCAAAAAAGTAGAATTGTATCATTCAATGGAGGGAGTTTGAATTTTTTCTTCTTAGTACTAGGGATTTATGTTTATGTTTTGGAGTGAAGATGAGATTCAACCATTGAATGTGAGTGGCAAGTTTGAAAAATTGATGGTCTAAAGAATTTTCCATAGAAACAATTGACTAGTTAAATTCTCTACTAGCTAACTAGACTATAGCAGAAGTTCAAAACTATGAGAACTAGATGTTCTAAAATTTTCTTATCCTACCACAAAAAATGTAGACTACATATAATTGTGATTCCTTAATGCTGGCTTGAAATCTTGCTTGAAAGGAATGATAAACGATCTAGTTGATACTTAGGTAGAGTGACATTGGACAGAAGATGAGATGAATGTTATGGTCACAGCACATAAAAAGTGGATATCAATGAGAGTTTATTGAGGGGCCGAATGTTATGGTCATCAGTGGGCTTGTCACTTAACTGGGTTCAGATTTAAATGATGGTCTAAATAAAAAGTTCAGTTAATGGTCATCTTAAAGTGTTAGCACAAGCTTTATCTCATATATGAAACTTAATCCATGATCTACTTGTAATATTTCTATTTACTACATTTTCAGAAGAGTTTGAGCCATAGAAACCTATTGGATTAAATTTTCAATTCTTAAGATACAAAATTTCTTTAACATTATGTCATAAGCATCTAAATATTTACTTATTGACTAGTATTTGTATACTTAATAGTGATATGATTTTTCTGAATTTTTTAAATATAAAACATTGATGACTACTAAAGATAATGTAAGATTCACAAATAGCTAATTATATTAGAGATCCAATCATTCTTCTTTAGAGCTTTTAGCCACATAATCTATTTTTCTCATCTGAATTTAATTTGAAACTAAAATTTACTAGAATTTTATTTTATTTCCTTCCCTTCATATCATATTTCTTTAATAACTACTATACTTCCATTATGAGAAATTTTAGTTCACCTATAATAATCATTTCAAATTTTTACTTAATGATTTCCATAAACTCAATGCATATCTCTTTATTTGTTGAACTAAAGATGATGTCACCATCATATATTTTAAATATTAATTTTTACCTATTATTTGTGGATAAATTTATGTTAATAGTCTTATAGATGAAATTATGTTTGATTAATAATGAATTGAGCATTATATACCACGCCCTAGTAGCCTATTTATGTCTCTTCAAAGTTTCCATTAATCTAATACAATGCTCTTAATATTCGTTATATATAAAATGAGGGTTAAGTAAATGGATTTTTTTTTAATATACTCATGTAGGAACACACTTTTTACTTTCATTTGAAAAAAATACATATTTAATATTTATATGATATATTAATTTTGATTGTTGATGATACATAATTAATCATTCATAAAAATATATTATTACATGAAATAAGAATCTTTTACGATATGAATATGGATATTATCAAAATATATAATACTATTAGAATGAATTGATATTTCTCTACCTTTGAAACATTTCTCCTTATTTATGTTGATTTATGCCTTCTTATGAAGATTGACATATATCATGTGACAAGGTTGGCAATCAACCTTGTGGTCTAATATTTTATATTTAGTTTAAATCATATCAAGCCATTAAAGGATTAAGGACATTCGTGGGCCTATAAAGGAATTATAAGCTCAAGGTTCATAACCACTTAATGGGGCGTACATAAGTGAAAGAAGACTCACCATCTAGTTAACATAAAGATGAGCACTCATCTATCAGTGGAAATTAAAACTTAAAGAAAGAGACACCATAAGGAGTAGTAACACTGTTGATGCCCTTGGGCATGTATTTTGATATTGCAATTAAACTAGAAAATATATAATTGATGTTTGAAATTGTTCACAAAATTATCATAAATGTATCATAGATTTCATACAATAAATTATATTATTTATATTATGACATTATGCTTAACCCATTGATCTAGGGGATTAAATCTTGAGATTAAGTGAATTAATGAATAGATGAAGTACCACATTTATATGAATAAATATTTATTGAAAAATAAATATTTAATAGGTAAATGAGATAGTAAATAATAGTTATATTTTTTAGTTCATTAATCTATGATTATTTAACCATTTAAGTGCAACCATTTATTTATTAGTCACGTGCATCATTAAAAGAAAATAAAAATAGTTCAAAATTTTAAATGAGCTCTCATGAGTCTTGAAGTGGAGATCTGAATAGTGACATGCCGGTTGCTTACGTGGTGAAAATGACTGGGCTTAACATTTCAATCTAATGATGGGGTGAACAGAAAAGTTGTTCGTCTCTAAGAGAAAAATCTCAAGTTCAAACTTCAAATTGAATGCACCAAGGAATAGCAAGTTATTGAATTTGCAATAGTTAGAGGTCATTGTTGCGCATTCTAGAAAATGATAAGTATTTGATTAACTTTTTAATTTTATCTTTTGAGTAAAATATAGAAATTCATTGGAGGATGATGCCTTACATGTTAAGAAAGCTAGGGAGATCAACAACAGTGATACTACTTTAATTTACCATATGAAATCTCTTTCACGATCAAGAATCATCATTGTCGAGCTTCAATCATGCGTAGAGTACATCATCTTTCTTTATGAATAATTAGTGATCAAGAAAAGGCTTTAATCTTTTATAGAGTCCTCTATTAAGTCCTAAGATAACTTAGTAGTGAGAGAAGAGTGGTTTTGGGCAAAGGCACAAGGTGCTCTAAGCCTTGTTTGACTTGAAAAGGGCTGAATCTCTATGGAGGTCGAACTTAAGGTATTGTTGCTGATCTCATTAACTTTCATATATATTTCTAAAAAAAATAATTGAAAACTAATAGGAATGATCCTCTAGCACTAAAAGTAGCCAAGTGAGGGGTGAGCCATTATAAGAAGTCTTTGTCTCATAATGAGGAAGAGAAACTTGTGAGAGAACCCGTCAGAGTAGAGAGAAAATAAGCTTACACATAGAGAATCACGTAAAGCCATGTTAACATGTGTGTTGACACATCTATTATCTAGAAAAAAAATTTGAGATTATTGAAACACCAATTCACCCCCCCATTGGTATTTTGCCTAGCCCTTAGATCTTTAAATTGGTATTAGAGCTCACCTTGATTCATAGATATTCACACATCTCAAGGAGTAAGTCTTATAAAGTGAAACCACTAAATTTTTAAACCCTAGAAGACTTATATTTGATGAAACTAACTATACATTTTTAAAAATTAGAGTTATAATTTATGCCACAAGTCAAAGATTGAAAATTTGAAAAATAATTAAGGACCACAAAAATCTGATGATGAATTTATAAAAGACCAGAACTCTACATTAAATATAAGGGCCATGAATATTTTATTGAGTGCTATTCATATTTTCAAGTTCAATTGAATGCAAATGTTGTGAGACAACCAAAGAAATTCAAGATAAGCTTGAAATGATGTATGAAGGGATTTCACAGGTAAAAGAAACCAAAGTTGATATTTTGGTGAATAGGTATGAGTTATTTCAAATGGAAAAAGGTGAATTTATTCATAACTATATTAAAAGATTTGATGAAATTATTGATCAGATGAAAAATCTTAGAAAGAATTATTTTAATGCTGAATTAAGTAGAAAATTACTTAGATCTTTGACTAAAGATTGGATGGCTAAGAAAATAGTAATATTAAAAATCTAAGGATTTAAATATTACTCCCCTTAATAATATTATTGGCTCCCTTTTGACACATGAAGATAATGTAGCTAGAAGTAAATCTCTTACTAAAAAATATGAGAATAATTTTTCTCTTAAATGTATTGAACTTTTAGATGATGAAAATGAGATTGTCTTATTGACTAAAAGGTTAAATGTATTGTGAAAAAGAAAGAAAAATTTCAAATACATCGAAGATGTGAATATGCCACCTAAAAATGTTGACCTATTGTTTGAAGTTAAGAAACCAAGTCACTTCAAGACTGATTGTCTAATGTTGAAAACAAAAAAGAAAAGGAAGGCAATGATGGCGACGTGGAGTGACAGTGAGTCAAGTGTTGATGAAGAGAAAGAGAAGCAAGTCAAGTGTTGAAGATTATGTCATGCATGTTAAAATGATTTTTAATTTAAATGTAGAAAATCAAAAGCTTAAAGATCAAAATAATATATTGCACACAAAGATTAAACATGTTAAAGAAAATCATGTTAAATTAGAGAACAAATTCATTGACCTAAAATCTTTTTATGATAAATTATGTGGAAGTTAGGGAGTTTTAAATATGTTATTCAGAAGTCAAAAAAGATCATTGAGGAAGGAAGGATTAAAATTTAATTTTAATCCTTATATTAAATCTAAAAATAAGCCTAAAACACGTTATATTTGGGTACCTAAGGGTAGTATAGTTAAACTCAAAGTAATTTGGGTTCTCAAATTAAAGATTTAATTATTATTTCAAAGAGATCTCCAATAGACCACTTCACAATAGTACATAAATAGAGAGTGTTCAAGATATATGATTAGAGATCAAAAATAACTTTACATTCAATCTAATGGATGGAGTGATAACATTTAGAGATAATAAAAAGGAAAGTATACAAGGGTATGTAAATATTTCTCTAAATAATCAATCTTTAATTAAGAATATTTTACATGTTAATAGATTAAAACATAATATGATCAATATTAGTCAATTATGTGACAATGATATAGAAGTTAGATTTAAAAAGGATAGACACTTAATCATGAATGATAAGAATAATAATGTCTTACTTGTTGGTGACAAAGTTAAAGATGTTTGTGTTATAGATCATGAGAATTTAGTTAAAACTAATGTTTGTCTCGTTGCTGACAAAGATGAAAAATAGATGGATCTTTGGCATAGAAAAGTTGGTCATATAAACATTAGATCCATTCACAAACTATCAAAATTAGGATTAGTGTAGAAAATTTTACATGTGATAGTATCATGAAAGGAAAATAAACAAAAGAATCCTTCAAAACAAAATAACACATCTCATCATCATGACTCATGGATTTGATTCATTTAGACTTGGTTGGTCTAAGTAAAACTACTACCTTGGTGGAAAAATATTCTAGTTTAGTTATTTTAGATGATTATATATGATTTACTTAGGTATTCTTTTTAATTCAAAAAAATGTAACATATGATTACTTCACCAAATTTTTAAATAAAATAGAAAATGATCATGGAGATGAATTTCAAAATACTTTTTTTTTATTTCTATGACAAACTAGGAATATCTCATAATTTTCCATCACTAAAATGGTGTCGTTGAAAGGAAAAATATAACATTACTTGATTTATCAAAAATTATGTTCACTGATAATGATCATCTAAAATATTTTTAGGTTGAAGCTATT
This sequence comes from Spirodela polyrhiza, assembly GCA_024713555.1. NCBI lineage: Eukaryota > Viridiplantae > Streptophyta > Magnoliopsida > Alismatales > Araceae > Spirodela > Spirodela polyrhiza. The sequence continues at coordinate 2,995,068 of CM046544.1, read as the reverse complement.
AGTACTACATGTTATGCAATTAAAAGAGTATTAATCAGAATAAAATTAAAGAGAACTTCTTATGAACTATTAAGGAACAAAAATTCTAACTTGAGCTATTTCAAATCATTCCATTGAAAATATTTTATTTTAAATAATGTTCAAGATAATTTTAAAAAATTTGATCAACTTAGTGATGGAAGAGTTTTTTCAAGATATTCTGAAAATTCTAAAAATATAGAATATATTATAAAAAGAATATTAATTGTTGAAGAATCTATATATGTAAAATTTTTAGAATAATTAAAATTTTAAAAAATTATATATTTAGAAACTAATTGTGTTGACATAGGTTTTGACAATGGTAAACAAATAGAAGATGAAGAAGAAGAATTACCTCACCTACACCAAAATCCTGAACATGAAAATTTACCTAGATCTTAAAAATATGCTAAGAATCATCCAAAAGAAAATGTTTTAGAGAACTTGAATTAAAGAGTGAGAACTAGATCTAGATTAAGAGAACAAACTCACATGGCATTCACTTTTCAAATCAAACCTAAAAACATTGATGATATTTTATTAGATATGGACTACATTATTGCTATGAACAAAAAACTTGAACAGTTTGATAGAAATAATGTATGATATTTGGTTCCTTGACCTGAACATCAGAATGTTATAAGGACAAAATGAGTTTTTAGAAATAAATTAAATAAATAAAGGAAAGTAATTAAGAATAAAGCAAGATTAGTTGCTAAAGGCTAAATTCAAGAAGAATGATAGATTATGAGGAAATTAATGCTCCTATTGCTAGACTTGATGGTATTAAAATTCTATTATATTTTATTTGTGCTAATAATTTTAAATTATATCAAATGGATGTTAAAAGTGATTTCTTCAATGATCTTGTTAAAGAAGAAGTTTATACTGAACAATCTCCTAGTTTGAAAATTCTGAATTTCTTGATCATTTTTTTAGACTAAAGAAAGCTTTATATGAACTAAAACAAGCTCCACAAATTAGGTATGAAGAGCTAAGTTCATTTTCTTTAGAAAATAATTTTCAAAGATGAAACGTAGACAACTTTATTCATTAAAAAAGTTGATGTACATGTATTGATTTTTTAACTATATTTTGATGATATTATCTCTTGCGTAAGTAATTAATTCTCATCTTTGACACAAACTTAATTTGAAATGAGCATGATAGATGAATTAAATTTATTACTTGATCTACAAATCAAACAATTAGAGAATAAAATTTTTATATCTTAAGAAAAGTACATGAAAGAGTTAGTTAAAAAATTTAACTTGAATGAGCTAAAATTCAACAAAACTCTTATGAGAACAAATATCAAATTAGACACAAATGAAAAGAGAAAATAAATTAATAGAAAACTATGTAAAGGAATGATCAATTTTTTATTATATTTGACAGCAAGTAGACTTGATATTTTACTTAGTGTTTATCTTTGTGTGAGGTTTCAAAGTAACCCTAAAGAGTCACACCTCACAATTATCAAAAGAATATTTTGATATTTGATTGATACAATAGTCTTAAATATATGGTATCCAAAGAATCAAAATACAAATCTTTTGGGCTATTATGATTCTGATTTTAAGGTTTATATAATTGATAGAAAAAGCACTAGTGGGTTATGTTTATTTTTAAATGGTTGTTTGATTTCTTAAGTTCTAAAAAAAATTATATTATATTATCCATTAAAGAAGTCAAGTATGTGTCTATTAGAAATTATTGTGCACACATATTTTGAATTAAATATCAATTATAGGATTAGACTTAAATTAAAAAAGGTACCCATGTATTATGAGAACACAAGTGCTATCAACTTGACCAAGAATTCTATTATATACTCTAAAACTAAACACATAAAAATCATACATCATTTCATTCGTGATCATATACAAAAATGGGAGATAAAACCATACTTTATTGATCCATCAAAATAGTTATCTTCACAAAAATTTATTCTAAAAATATATTTAATTCAATTATTCATGAGCTTAGAATGTGCAAATAGATTGATATTTCTGTCTAAGTTCTACTACTATTAATGTTGATGTTATAATTTATTGTAATTATATTATAATTATCATTCTATATTTGATATGAAAGTTGTATGTGTAGATGTATTTGTTAGCACAATCGTCATCATATGATTTTTAAGTGTTAATCTAGAGATTTTTATTAAGGACATAAGTAACAAATACTCTATTGTCATATATCTTAAAAAAATCTTATTTTGTCTATATCCCCTCTTCTTCCATCAAAAGGTTGTGCTTCACTATTCGAAAACTTTACCTTCTCTTTTATTTTTCACCATCTGGAGACCTTTGTTTCACCTCACTTGCAAGACTTCAAGTCAAAGTTTGCATCACAATGGGTCAACCCTTGACTCAACACATGGGTATCTTGTTCTGTGCATTGTGTTACATTTGCATCTCATTCTAGTCGACTATCTTTTTCAAAGCCCTAGATTCACCATGATTGATACCCGACACTTTGCCCTTCCTATTCCTCCTTTAAGAACCCATTGGCATCTAAGAATTTTTAAGAAAGATAAAGAGAAGAACATTGCCATTGATTCATCTCCTAAATGGACTCCCCCACCTTCTATGGCTGAGAAATTACCTATGCCTTTTTTTACCCCTCAATTTGATTCTCCTACAAAACCTATATCACCCATTCCTTCACTTATGATAACTGATGATCAAATCGCACGAGTCATCTAAAAATTATCTATGGATGTCAACACTTCTATTTCAATTTCTTTTGAACCCAAGCATACATAACCCCCTATCTTGCTTATCATTGATGACCTAGAAATAGAAAATCCTTTCTCTGCTCCACCTACTCACAACTCAAAATTATTTGAACCATTTTAGTCCACAAAAAAGGTCAAATCAGTCATTAAAAAGCATTCCATTGTGTAAAAATCAAATCTTGCAAAAGAAATTGCCTTATAGGAACTCAAAGCCTAGAAAATGAGTTCCAAGAGACCTAGAAAAGGTGTTATACCTCAATGTATCTTAGACATATCTCCTCAATATTATTCTTTGTTATTTTCAATTGTAACCAATGAAGAAAAAGTTTAGAAAACTTTCAAAGACCATAAAGTCCTTTACTACAAATTTCTTCATTTGAAATTATTTGAATCTCAACAGATCAATATGAAAAAGTATTTTGATACCCTTGAAATACACATCTAATTTATGAGCATGTTGAAAACTATTCAAACCTTATTAAGATGTTTTATAATAATACCTTTGTGACTCTTGTTGCCCATATCACATATGTCAAATGAGTATTTATTGATCTCACTTTTAAAATCCTAAATGTCATTCTTGATATTCCCTTTGGACCTCCCTTAGCCATCACCAAAGGAATCATCAATATCTTTTTTACTGTATTGACTTGAATGGAGAATATATCTGTCAATTATAAAAAAGTATTTAATCTTTTATTATCATATACAGTCATTCATTTTCTTATTGGTCATCTCTTATAACATAGAAGTGGTGCACATGATAGATTGTCTGAAAAATCAATTTCCATCTTATATTGCATCATTCATAGCATTCCACTTGATTTCGGAGATTTATTCTTAGAACCGATGAAAATAGCCTTGAAATATGATCTCATTTTTCCACTTGATTGTGTCATCACATGTTCTCAAGTACTATAATATAGATGTCCCTACATAAGAATCTATTAGTAGTATTTCACACGACATCATTCACAAATCTACTCTTCATAAAATAAATTACTCTCATAGTGATGGTCAATGGTTTCATCGTGTATCTTCTTCTCATGCATCATCTCATGCTCTCACATTCTTTGACATCTTTCTCATTGTTGAAAAATTGAACAAAGGCATGAAACAAGTGAAGCAACACCTTGATATGATGGGAAAATGATTGTAGGACCTTGAATATAGTATTTCAGATATTCTCTTGTGTTTTTCATGAGTTTTTGATCAATCAAAGACTTTATTTTTTATATTTCTCTTCATTGATTATAATTTAAGTTTTTGATTGTACAAAAAGTGAAAGAAAGATTGAAAATTTTGAAAAATGAGAGAAAAATTAAGAATCTATATGAGTGCACAAAGTTAAACTTAGGGGGAACACTTGCGCAAGGGGAAAAATTATGTATTCAATGCAATTATGATTTTATTGCTTGAACCTCTATGAATGAATTCTCTGAATAGATGTGAATGCTGAACTTTGAATGTTCTATTTGCATATTACTTTGACACGTGTTGACAACTGATGCTTATTGTTAATATTGTCAAAGCATCATACTTATTATGTGTGTGAAACTATTGTTATATTATTTGTGTATATTATTATGCCAATAAATATATTTGTTCAAGATGGTTTTGTAAGTATAAAAATGAGGGAGATTGTTGATACCCTTGGGCATGTATTTTGATATTACAATTAAATGAGAAAATATATAATTGATGTTTGATATTATTCATAAGATTATCATAAATGTCTCATAGATTTCATGCAATAAATTTTATTATTTATCTTGTGACATTATGCTTAACCCATTGATCCAAAGGATTAAACTTTGAGATTAATTGAATTAATAAATAGGTGAAGTGCCACATTTATATGAATAAATATTTATTAAAAAAATATTTAATAGGTAAATGAGATGGTAAATGATGGTTATATTTTTTAATTAATTTATGCATAATTATTTAACCATTTAAGTGCAGCCATTATTTATTAGTCACATGTATCATTAAAAGAAAATAAAAATGATTTGAAATATTAAATGACCTCTTGTAAATCTCGAACCAGAAATGTAGATGGTGACATGTTGGTTGATTTGTGGAAAAAAATGACTAGCTTAACATTTGAATCTCAAGATAGTGTCAACAAAAAAGTTGTTAATATATAAGAGGAAAACCTTTAGGTTGAATTTCAAATCAAATGCACCAAGGAATAGAAAGTTGTCGAATTCTCAATAGTTAGAGGTTGTTACCACGTATTTTAGAAAATGGCAAGTATTTGAACTAGTTTTTTGATTTTATCTTTTGAGAAAAATATGAAAATATATTGGAGGAGGATGCCTTACAAGTAAAAGAAGCTAAAGAAGTCAACAACAATAATACTACTTCGATCTACCATGTGAAATCTCTCTCACAATCAAGAATCCTTACTATTGTGCTTCAATTATGTCTAGACTGCTTCATCCTTCTTCATCAAAAATTGGTGAACAAGAAAAATTTTGAATCTTTTAAAGAGTCTCTCCATTAAGCCCTAAGGTAATTGGGCAGTGAAATGAGAGTGATTTTGGGCAAAGGCATGAGGTACTTTAAACCCTATTTGGCCTATAAGGGGTTGAATCTTTGTGGATGTCGAACTACAAGTATTGGGTTACTAATCCTATTAATTTTAGTAGATATTTTCAAGAGAAATAGTTAAAACTACTATGAAGGATCCTCTACGACTAAAAGTAGCTAGGTAAGAGGTGAACCAATATAAAAAGTCTTTGTCTCATAATAAGGGAGAGAAACTCGTGAGGGAACCTATTAGAAGAGAGAGAAAGCAAGCCTGCACATAGATAATTACGTAGATCTATGTTAACACATGTGTTGACACATCTATTATCTAGAAAGAAAATTTGAGATTATTAAAATATAATTCACCCCTCCTCTTGGTATTTCATCTAGCCCTTAGATCTTTCAAATACAAAGGTGAATATTAAATGCTTGAAGAATTTTCGCCATCTAGGGATTAGGAACCATCATAAGAAGTGTGAAGATCTAATGGTCAATCCCTTAGGTTAATAGGTGACAATCAGTAGATCCCTTAACCTAATCTCTTGTATGTGAGAGAGTGGCACCATCCTATTTAAATATGAAATTGACATTTTGATTGATAGCTTATCATAGTGGAACTTCAGTAGTTGTCATAGAGGGGTTTGAAAAGTCTCAAGCTCCACATCATATAATTTACAGATGTGTGATTAATGCTCTATTAATCATATAACATGTAATACTAATAGTTTTAGCCCAAAAATATTTCAGAAGATCATTATCAGTCAACATAGTTCTTGATAAATCAAGTAATGTTCTATTTTTCCTTTCAACGAGATCATTCTATTAAGGAGTTCTAAGTGCTGAAACATTATGAGATATTCATAATTTGTCACAAAAATCAAAAAATATAGTATTATGAAATTCACCTCCATGATCACTTTGAATTTTTCTAATATTCATGCCTAGATCATTTTTTATTTTCTTTCTAAATTCAGTGAAGTACTCATATGTTTCATTTTTTAAAACTAAGAAAAATACCAAGGTAAATCATGAATAATCATCTAAAATTACTAAACTATAATATTTTTTCACCAAACTAGTAGTTTTACTTGGACCAAACAAGTTTAAAGGATGTAATGATGAGATGTGTTCTTTTATTTTGAAAAGTTCTTTGGTTTGTTTTCTTTTAATGCAACTCTCACATATAAAATTTTCTATTTTTGATAGTTTCAAGAGTCCTTTAACTAGTTTTAATTTTGATAATTTGTCAATAGTTCTAATATTTATATGACCAAGTTTTCTATGAAAAAGATCAATCTATTCTTCATATTTTTCAACAATGAAAAAAACATTAGATTTAACTAAGTTCTTAAGATCTATAACATAAATATCTTTAACTATGTCACTAGAAAGTAAGACTTTATTAGTCTTATCATTTATAATTAAACATTCATTCTTTTGAAACCTAACTTTCATGTCATTGTCAAATAATTGACTAATACTGATCAGATTATGTTTTAATATATTAGTAAGTAAAATATTCTTAATTAAGGACTGATGATTTAAAGAGATATTTCAATACCCTTATATACTTCCTTTTTTATCATCCTTAAATGTTACTACTTTTCATCAATTGGATTGAATGTGAAAAGTCATTTTTGATCTCTAATCATATATCTTGAACACCCACCATCCAAGTACCACCGTGAAGTGGTCCGCTAGAGATCTCCCTAAAATAATACTTAAGTCATTAGTTTGGGAACCCAAATTACTTTAGGTTTAATTATACTACCCTTAGGTACCCAAATGTAACATATTTTATTCCTATTTTCATATTTAATATAGGGTTTAGTATGATAAGAATTAAATTTTAATCCTTCCTTCCTCAATGATCTTTTTTGACTTGTGAGTAAAATATTCAACCTTCTTGACTTCAACATAATTTATTGTAAAAAAATTTTAGGTTAGTAAATTTCTTCTCTAATTTAACATCATTTTCTTTACCCTATTTAATCTCTGTGTGCAGCATCTATTCTGATCTTTAAGCTTTTCATTTTCTACATTTAAATCATAAATCATTTTAACATGCATGACATAATCAGATAGTTAAGGATCATTGGCTCCTATGTGTTTTAGTTAATTGTGTGTTTTCCTCAAGTATATGTTCTATGTTCTATGTTCTATGTTGATCCACAACTAAAATATGTGTTTGAGGAGGTGTCATCATAATCTTCATTAGGAATATTAAGTTTTTTATGAAGTTGTTCATACTCGATAAATAATTTATTAATAATTATTTCTTGATATATTTTTTTATCCTAATATATTTTAATTGATTTTCTAAGTGTATAATTTTCATTTTGTTTAATTTTTAATTTTATTTTTAGATTGTCAACAACATTCATCAATTCATCAAAATATTTTTGTAAAAATGAGGAATCAAAATCATATACCTTAGACGTTTTTACCATTAGACAAATGTTATCTTGCTTCTCTTTCTCTTCATCAAACTTGACTCACTATCACTTCACGTTGCCATCATTGCCCTCTTTTTCTTCTTTGTTTTCAATATTAGATAGTCGGTCTTGAAGTGACATAGTTTCTTACATTCAAAACATAAGTCAATATTTTCAAGTGGCATATTTAGATCTTTGGTGCACATGAAAATCTTCTTTCTTCATAACAATACATTTCACTTTTTAGTTAATAAGACAATCTCATTTTCGTCATTTAAAAGTTTAATACAATTAAGAAAAAATTCATTTTCACATTTTTTAACAAGAGATATACTTCTAGTTACATCAGCTTCATGCGTCAAAAGGGAGCTAATAATATTATCAAGAGGAGTAATATTTAAATCTTTAGATTTTTATTATTGCTATTTTCTTAGGCATCTAGTCATCAGTGAAATATCTAAGCAATTTTCTACTTAATTTAGCATTAGAATAAGTCTTTCCAAGATTTTTCATCCTATCAATAATTTCATCAAATATTTTAACATAGTCATGAATAAATTCACCCTTTTCCTTTTGAAATTACTCATAACTGTTTACCAAAATGTCAACTTTGGTTTCTTTTACCTGTGAAGTCCCCTTATATGTCATTTCAAGCTTGTCCCAAATTTCTTTAACTATTTCATAACTTTGTATATGGTTAAATTCAGAAATATGAATAACACCCAATAAAATATTCATGACCCTAGCATTTAGTGTAAAGTTTTACTCCTCAATAGACTTATCACTAGATTTTTGTAGTCCTTCCTTGATCATTTTTTAAATTTTTGATCCTTGACTTATGGCATAAATTCTAACTTTGGTTTTACAAAATGCATAGTTAATTCCATAAAACATAGGTGGTCTAGGGTTTGAGAATTTACTAATTCCATTAGTTATAAGATTTACTCATTGAGATGTGTAAATATCTATAAATCAAGGTGAGCTCTAATACTAATTGAAAGATCAAAGGGCTATGCAAAATACTAAACTTTGAGGGATAAATTGGTGTTTCAATAATCTTGAATTTTCTTTATGAATGATAGATGTGTCAACACACATGCTAACACTGCTCTACATGATTATCTATGTAGGCTCACTTTCTCTCTCCTCTGGTGAGTTATCTCATGATTTTCTCTCCCTAACTGATGAGATAAACTTTTTATATTAGTTCACCCCTTAGCTACTTTTAGTTTCGAAGGATCCTTCCTATTGGTTTTCAACTATTTCTCTCAAAAATACACATTAAAATTAATAGAATTAATAGCCAAATACCTTAGATTTGACCTCTATAAAGATCTAACCCCTTTTGAGCTAGATAGGGCTCAAAGCACCTCATGTCTTTATCAAAAATCACTCCCCTCACTACCTAATTACCTTAGGGTCTGATAGAGAGCCTCCTTAAAAGATTCAAATCTTTCATTGATCACCAATCATTGATAAAGAAGGATATAATCTGCATGCAGTTGAAGCTCAATGGTGACGTTTCTTGATCGTAAGAGAGATTCTTCATGATAGATTGAAGTGGAATCATTGTTGTTGATCTTCCTAGCTTCCTTTACTTGTAAGGCATCATCCTCTAATAGATCATTGTATTCTGATCAAAAGATAAAATTGAAAAGTCAGTTCAAATACTTTATTAATTTTCGAAACACATGGTAACAACCTCTAACCTATGAATTCAATAACTTACTATTATCTTAATCTATTTAATTTGAAATTTTAACTAGAGATTTCTCTCTCATTGATGAAAAATTTTCTTGTTGACATTATCTTTATATTTGAACCTTAAACTTATAGTTGTCTTCACTTAAGCACCCAACATGTCACCATCCAAATTTCTAATTTGAGACTCACGAGAGTTCATTTAATATTTTCATTTTATTTTAATGATGCAAGTGACTAATAAATAAAGGGGGTTAAATAATCATAGATAAATGAATTAAAAAGATAATCATCATTTACCATCTCATTTACCTATTTAAATATTTCTTTTCAAACAAATATTTATTTTCATAAATGTGGTGCTTGACTTATTTATCAAATCAATTAATCTCACAATATAAATGATAGATTTTATTGCATGAGATATATTAGACATTTATAATAACCTTGTGAACAATATAAAATATCAAATATATATTTTCTCATTTAATTATAATAACAAAACATATGCCCATGGGCATCAACCACCACCTCACATTAAAACCAACTATTGCCCATGTTCACCCTTTGTACTGAACCTCTTTCCCTTCATCTTTCACTAAAATAGACAAATATCTAGGGATTCAATCAAAATTCCTTCAAGAGAATCTTACTCCCTATTATGTACAAATTCATATGCAAATCAAATTTATAACTTAGTTTATATTATCTTTGATTGAGAAGGTTTAGTCTTAATGACACCTAAAAAAATCTAACTCGTCAATTTTACCTAATCTAGCTACATGTGGATATATTTCATAATAAAATATCATTTATTTTTGTGCATTCCATTTAGCTATTATTCTTGCCTAATTTTCCATGACCCTTCCTTTTTAATTCATCTCAGTTTTTAGAACCTATTTAATTCTTGCCATGAACTGATTTGAGGATCTTGGTGCAAGGTTCTATAATATAGACAGACCACTAGAGTCTATCAAACATATCAAACTCTTCATGCATGACTAAGACCTGATTTTCCTCCTCTAGAGCTTCATCAACACTTCTGAGCTAAATTCCAAAGATTAATAAAAATAGAGTGTCTTCTCTATTCAAGTTAGATCCGACTTTAGCACTTTCATAAATCTTCCCAATTATCTAATTTTTTGGGTCAATTTTATTAATTTATCATCCCTTCCCAAATCCCAAATTCTTATAGACTCAACAATTTGATGAGTTATGTATCATCTTTGGGAAATATTTCATGAAATTTTATTTTCAAAACATCTTCTTCATCTATGTGAATCTTATCACTTCATTTTTAGAAAATTTTACATGAATCATGATTCTTTTGTTGTAAAGTTTTGAGGCTTTATGGTGATATGAGTTTCTTAGAAATATATCTTGATCACTTCTTAGATTGAATTTTGTTAGTTCCTTCTTTCGATATATGTAGATGAATCACTTGTATAAAAAATGCATAAAATATCCTAAATCTGGTGTTTTTCCTTTGTAAGGTTTGTTTTCTATAAAGCAATTTTTAGGAGAGGCTTGATTATCACACTACTTACTTCAAACATGTTGCAGTAATCACCTCTGCCCAAAACTGTTTTGTTTAATTATTTTCAGATAGCTTTGTCCTCAAAACATGCAGAAGAGTCTTATTCTTTCTCTCTACTACATGAATTTCATCACATAGGTATTTCTTAAGCTTTCAAAGTCTCCTCCATGATCACACTTGATCCCATTAGTTTTTATTTTATTTTCTTTTTTGTAGAATTTCTTAAAATCTTAAAAAGTTTCATCATTATTACTAAGTATATCTAAGTTTATCTTGAATAGTCATCCACTATTACAACCTCACAAGTTCCCACCTACATAAATATACATAATTTTGAGAAATTATGTGGCTGTCATAATGTTCCTAGATTGGCCATATTTCTTAACATTTTTCTAGTACGTATGCCTCACAATTAAATTCATCTTCACATTTCATACTAACATTTCCCTTACTAGAAATTTTATGATTTCATAATAGTTTGTATGTTCAAGTCTTGGGTGTCTACGTCTCTATCACAAATAATTTAATAAATAATTTACTAGTGATATGTTAAATTTAAAAATTTGAAGAGTGGAAAGGCATAACTATCTCCTTATATAATTATAGGAAAAATATGATACGTTCCAATATAGGAATACAGTGGTAAGAGATCGTACCAGTTCTTGATGTAACCTCTTTGATATGAACACCTTGGCAGCCCCCTCCTAGAAGACCTTAGTCGAATGCAGCCCTCTCCTCCAAGAAAACTGCTCCAAGAAGCCAATATCTGAAAAGTCCCCTTCTATCCTTCCTTTCCCTTATTTATACAGGCCCTTCCCCTCTAGTTATGGAAACCCCCCTTTTATTCTGCCAGGTTAGCATGACCTATAGGCATGTGGGCCCTGCTTATTGAGGGTTGCCCACGTCAGCATGACCTGGACTAATAGTTTGGTCCACATTCTGGCCTTTAGGCCCTTCTTTAATCCTGTTTCTCTTGCTCTTCTCATATACCTTTATTGGGACCATATCATTGCCCCTCATAGACAATCACCTTGTCCCCAAGGTTAAGATCTAGAAACTAAGCTCGAATGGTGGACAATGGTTCCCACGAAGTATCTTCATTGGGTAAGCCATGCCGCTTAATGAAAACTTCCACCCTCCCATCCTTTGTCTTGCAGAGAATACTTCAGAAGGGTGCATTGGCCATTCCATGTCCTCTGTGAATGATGGAGGTAACACTTGATGAGATACATCTGATCCGTCTGCTTTTCTTAGTTTGGATATGTGAAAGATGGGATGAATGGAACAGCCTTATGAAAGGTCCAGCTTATAGGCCACTGGCCTACTCGTTGGAGTTCTACAAATAATTTGAAGAATTTTAGGGAGAGTTTCTCATTAACCCTTTTAGCTAGTGACTTCATTATGTAAGGACGTAGTCATAAATATATGTTATGGCCCACATTGAATTCTAACTCCCTACGATGTACATCCACCTTTTTCTTCATCTTGATTTGTGCATATATTAAATTCTGTTTTAACTAGCTGAGGATGGCATCTCTCTCTTGCAGCGTAGTGTCCACTAAATCAATGGAAGAAGTACGTGTGTCATAATACAACAACTTTGGTAGGTCACATCCATAAATTGTTTTGAAAGGAGTCATTTGAATTGATGAAAGAAATGTCATCTTATATGAATACTCTGCCCAATGTAACCATTTAGCCCAAGATTTCAACTTTTCAGATGTAAAACAATGTAAGTAGATCTCTAGACACCGGTTTACCACCTCGACTTGGCCATTGGTTTGGGGATGGTAAGATGAGCTCATCTGAAGTGTTGTTTCCTAGAGGTGAAATAGTTCCTTCTAAAATGCACTGGTAGACACTTTGTCTCTATCTAACACTATTGATGTAGGAATTTCATGTAATCTCACAATTTCTTTGATGAATTGTTCAACCATGATAATTGCTATGAAAGGGTATTTCAGCGGAATGAAATCGCTAAATTTGCTCATCTTGTCCATCACAACCATTATACAATCATAACCATTGGATTTAAGTAATCCTTCAATAAAGTCCAGTGAAATGTCTTCCCAAATTTGCTCAGGAATTTACTGGGGCTGTAATAAACCTACTGGAGAAAGAGAGGATATTTTGTTCACCTGACATGTGTGACATTGATCCACATAACTTTTTATGGTGTGCTTCATTCTAGGCCAGAACAGATCTTGGGCAATTCTCTTCTAAGTGCATCAAAACCTAGTGTGTCCTCCATAAGCTGAATCATAGTAAGTCTACAAAATGGAGGGTATTAAGAGTGAACTGTGAGATAACACTAGCCTCCCTTTATACAATAATGTTCTGTGGTGGAGCTTGAATTTGGGATGTGATAGTGGATTGGCTTGTAATTCTTGAATTATCTCCTACCACTTTGGATCATGTTCGATCTCATTCTTGATCTAAATCATGTCTAGGACATTTACTTTGGAGACATTAAGCTCCTGTAGTGTTGACATGATTGAGGAGTGAGATAAGGCATCTACTACTATATTGCTATGTCCTGGCTTATGTTCAATATTGAAATTAAATCCTAATAATTTATAGACCCACTTGCTATATGGTTCTTGGACTTACTTTGGTGGCAGACAGGACCCCTTGCCACCACAGCACGAGGTCGAGGTGACAAAGGAGACCCTACCCCCATGCTATCAACCAGATCGTGGAGCCTGAGCGAGGACAGGGAACCCCGGGTTCTGGTACACCACATGCAGGGCTTCCCACCCCTTGGGCCCACGTCGGGTCCATGGCAAGAAGGGATGGCCCACTCTATTTTGGGCCTCACCTATCCTATTACCTCCTCCTTTGGGCCATATGTGTGGGCCCAATTGTTAGAGCTAGTGTCCTTATTCCCCTCACCCCCTTCTCATTGGGCCACCCTCATTTAGGCTCAATAGAGAGGAAGGCCCACCCGAGACTATATCACCTAGGGGGGCTTGGCATTTTGGGACTTGATAAGTCTTCATTATCATGAGTTAATAATTTAATGAGATGATGTTTTCAGCCTTAACTCATGATAAATAGACTTATTTTTGTTCTAAATCGTGAAAAGTGGTTTTTAGTTGGTTAATATGAATTTTTGCTTAATTACATGATTTTATAATCTTATTTTGTTGAGATAAATGAAAAAATAGATTTAAGGAAAAAGTAAAAACACCGCCGGTTAACCGGGCCCACTAGCGGGTTGAAGGCCCAGTCGAGCGGAGCCATTGAGCAGCTAAGGACTACGAGCCTAAGGCTCGAGCGGCTAAGGACCAGACTATGAGCTCAAAGCTCAAGCAACTAGTGACGTAGACCGCGAGCTAGGCGCTCAAGCGATCGATGTGTGTGTCACTCCCCTTCCACGTCATTAGTGGCTAGCCAAGCATGGGGCAAGGAGTGGTCATACACATGCGGTGATTTGTACCTATTGATGGCTAAAGAAGTGGCCATTTTATATTTGCGTGAAAATTGCCCAAAAAACCGATGTGGGACTAAACTCGGCACTTTAACTTTTTCCGGCATATTTTATAAATGCTAACAATGCCCCTCAATGATTATTAGAAAATGATCCTTATGATGTCATACATTAAGGGCATTTTAGTACTTATTTCATCTCTCCCTCTTTCTCTCTCTCACAAGCAGACAACCGGTGAAAAAATCGTGATTTCCGACGAATGATTAAGCTGTAAAAATTGTCAAAAGTTCAGCAAAAACTTAGTCAATGCGATTCGTAGAACATCGTGGCCAAAATTGGTGTAAGATTCTAGACAAAACATCGTGAACTCAATGAAAAAATTATCTCCACTTGATCGGCAAACAAGTCATCACTAGGAAGAGGACGATCCACTAGGAGATGAGTCGTCACCTCCTGAGAGTATACCGAATGCGATAAAGGGCCTCCTCTTGATGTGTTGACTTGAGGACAAAACCCTAGAGATAGCCCCACCTCCATCCAACATACCTCCATCGAGTGACAGTTGCTAGAGGGCTACAAGTCACCATTTTTTCATTTCGCCAGGTGACAGCCGTCGGAAACGATTTGGCGACTCATTTCACCAATTTTTGGGCTTTGAAAGAAGATCTTGAAATCACCCACATCGTCTTTGTCCAAGGATAGCCTTCAAGGCCGTGGACATTACACGATTTTCTTTTTGAACACGTAGAATTCCGACGATCGCCGCAGCGAAGCTAGAACTCTATTTTTCCTATTTTAAACTTTATTTTCATTTAAATTAGTGATCTTTGGCAGGATTTCAACCTTCAATATCTTTCATCTTTAAGTTACGATTCTTCATACTTTTACAAAACTAAATTTGATCAATTAATTTGACGGTAATTACTTATGAAAGAATCATAGGTCGGAACTCTATTTCAACTTAATTCGTGTTCTTCAGGCGCTAACGTCACCTGATGTCATAACCTTATTTCCTTTTCACAATTATTAAATATATTATATTTATCATTTAGTTAAAAAATCATAAAAAAATCATATTCTTTGAGAAAAATTCTGAAATATTATCGATATTATATTACATCCCTATGATTGACCTAAAAATTTTTCACTATTTTTGAAATCTTTTATCAATTTATAATTAATTTATTCATTCTGATAAACATTTAAAATTCTAATAATTGATCTCTTCTAGTTTTATAAATTTTAAATTTGCGTGATTTATTATACAACGATTAAGTCATGTCAAGCCTCTCATGTGGTTCTTCACCCTTGGCTCATGTGGGCTCCTATATAAGGGGGTGGAGAGCCACCGCTAAGAGGGAGCCATTTATTTTGAATAGAAAGAGTGTTTCTGAGCTTTGACTATAAAGAAAGGGAGAGGAGAAGCCTAAGGGGTGGGGGCACCGTCCAATCACCGATGTCACCTCCTTGTTCCTGGTCACTCGCTGCCTCACTATTGCTTGTGGGTCTAGTGCAATTACCCATCAGTGCTCCTGTCATATGTTTGCCTTGTGCCTGACATTGTGCTCCATGCCTTAACGAGCAGCAATCGTCATACTTGCAAGTCCTATGAGCTTGACTGCGTGTCATTGTGCCTGCCCGTGAGTTTACTACAGGTTCCGATCAAGAACTCGGCAAGGTGCCTTGGATAGTCTAGCTGTGTCACCACCCCCGGCCCGTCAGCAGTGCATCTAGCACTGCTAACAGCCCCTCCTTGAATGTCCTCCTGCGTGCCAACGCACACGTTGAATGCTTCACGTGGAACTGCCCCCTGGTTACAAGGAATCACCGGCCACACTGCAGCGACGCTCCTCATCTACCAGGCTTGTGCCACTCTCGTTGTCGTCGACCTTGCGCCTATACGAGGAACCTCCCACCTTGCTATGACCAACTAGGCCAAGGCCTGCAGGTTAGCCCTCTTCCCCCTGTCAGTCCATCTTTACTTCATGCAATGCCTTCCTACCCCTGCCCCTCTGCCAACAAGCCTAGTTAGGTGGGACAGGTTAGGTCTCACCTTGGGTGTGTGCCTTGACATGCGTGCATGCAAGACATGCTGCGTTGGCCGGTGAGCTCAAGTGGCAGTGATTGTGCCGACGGCATTGGGTTTCTCTTGACAGACGTAGATGGGAAGGACTCCCTACACCTATGCCCTTGTCGACACCAACGAGCGTCCATAGGCGTTGCTACCTTCAGCACCTACTTGCCTCCTGATGCAGGACCACCAGTGACCTGCCCTCTAGGGTGGAGTAGAGTGTGTCGCTAGGGATGGGGAAGAGGGGAAAGCAGGTGCTGAAGGCAACAATGCCTGTGGATGCCTGTTGGTGTCGACATGGGTATGGGCACAGGGAGTCCTTCCCGTCCACGTCCGTCGAGAGAAACCTAGATGCCGTCAGGACGGCCACTGCCACCTGAGTTTCCTGGCCAATGCAACAAGTCTTGCACGTGTGCATGTCAAGGCACACACCCAAGGTGAGACCCAACCCATCCCACCTAGTTAGGCCCATCAGCAGAGGGGCAGGGGCGAGAAGGTACTGCATGAAGTAAAATAGACTGATAGGGGGAAGAGGGCTAACCTGCGGGTGGCTCGGTTGGCCGGAGCAGGGCAGGAGACTCCTTGTATTGGCACAAGGTCGACAGCAGCGAGAGCAGCACAAGTCCAGCAGACGAGGGGCATCGCAGTAGTGGGCCGGTGATTCCTTGTACACAGAAGGCAGCCCTACACAAAGCGTTCAGCATGCACATCAGCATGTGGGAGGGCATCGGGGAAAGGGGTAGTCAGCAGTGCTTGATGCACTGCAGACGGGCTGGGGGTGGTGACATAGTCGGACGTTCCGAGGCACCTTGCCACGTTCCTGATCAGAATCCACAGTAAAATCGTGGGTGGTTGCAGTGGCATGTGAACAAGCTCACGAGACTCGCAAGCACGACTGCTGCCCGTCGAGGCATGGAGTGTAGTGTCGGGCATGGGGTAAGCGTATGACAAGAGCTCCAGTGGACAACTGCACTAGACCCACGGCAGCGGCGTGGCAGCGAGTGATCAAGAATGATGTGGGCATTGTTGGTCGGGCGGTGCCCCCACCCCTCAGAATTCCCCTCTCCCCCTCTCTATAGTCAAAGCTCAAAGCACTGTTTTGTATTCAAAATAACCATGGCTTCCCCTTTTAGCGGTGGCTCTCCACCCCCCTTATATAGGGGCCCACATGGGCCAAGGGTGAGGACCACATGAGAGGCCCAAAATGCCAAGCCCCCTGCCAGGTGATATAGTCTCGGTTGAGCCTTCCTCCCTATTGGGCCTAAATGAGGGTGGCCCAACAAGAAGGGGTGAGGGGGATAAGGATGCCTACTCCTCTAATTGGGCCCATACATATGGCCCAAAGTAGGGTGGGCGGGGGTCAAAATGGAGGGGGCTATCCCTTCTTGCCATGGGCTTGACGTAGGCCCACAAGGTTGGAAGCCCTTCACGTGGTGTACCAAAACCTAGGGTTCCTTGTCCTCTCTAGGGTTCTATGATCCGGTTGACAGCGTGGGGCCGAGGTCTCCTTCGTTGCCTCAACCTTGTGCTGTGGTGGTGAGGGGTCCTGTCCACCACCACCTCCCTTCCCCCTATTAGTCACGTATAGTAACCCCATTCTTCCCCCCCCATAGTGCGGCATTTCCCCCCCCCCCTTCTTACTAGAGGGTGGAACATCGGCAGTCCAGCATCATGCTTCTAGCATAACAAATAATTTAGGGTATATTGATATATTATAATAGTAAATGGTATGTGAGATAAGTAGTGGCACCACTTTTGAACAATGAAAACAATAGCCATTAGCTCTCCTTCATAAGTTGATTTTACTTTACTTCTTTGGGTAGAGCTTGGCTGAAATATGCCACTAGTCTGCTAGTCTGAGTAAGTGTGGCTCCCACCCTGATACCAAAGGCATTAGTTTCAATAACAAATATACCATTAAAGTTGGGTAAGGCCAATACTGGTGTCGAACTCATAGCTATCTTAAGATTATCAAATGTTAAATGTGCTTCTTGATGCCATGTAAATGCATCTTTTTTGAGTAGGGTAGTTAAAGGAGCAGCTTTTTGCAAGTAATTTTTAACAAAACATCAATAATAACTTATTAATCCAAGAAATCCTCTTAACTTATTGAGTGTCGTGGGTGATGGCCAGTTGATCGTTGCATCAATTTTTGCCTTGTCTACCATGACCCCTTGTTGAGAAATCCAATGTCCAAAGAATTCAAGTTCTTCACAAGCAATTTGGCACTTTTTTGGGATTGACATAAAGGGCATTATCATTTAGGACTTTAAAAACTTGGCACACATATTTCATATGCAATAACATGGACTTACTAAAGACTAATATATCATAAAAAACAATTAATACAAACCGTCACAGAAACTAATGGAAGATCCTGTTCATTAGAGATTGAAAGGTAACCGGAGCATTCATTAACTCAAAAGGCATTACTTGGAATTCATAGTGACCCACATGTGTTTTAAAAGCAGTCTTGTGGATGTCATTTTCAGTCATTTGAATTTGATGATAGCCAAATTTCATATCTAGTTTTGAAAATATGACTACTCCATGTAACTCATTCAGCAACTCTTCTACCATTGAAATCGGATAACAATTGGGCATTGTGATCTTATTTAGTGCCCTGTAGTCAACATAAAAGCACCAGCCTACATCCTTCTTCTTAACCAATAGTACTAGATGGGCAAAAGAACTATGTAAGGGATGAATAAATTCTAATACTAGTAGCTCACTAACCAATCTTTCGATCTCATCCTTCTATATATGTGAATACTTATAGGGTTTGAGACTCATTGGTTGTGTATTAGGGACTAATTGGATAGAATGATCAATGGATTTGATTGGTGGTAATTTAGTGAGTGGGGAGAAGACCTTTTGAAATTCTTCTTTTAACCTATTTTCTAATTCGATGGCTTGTTGGCAGGGTGTTTGTTCAATTAGCTGACTAATTTGATATAATTCCGTCATAAATAACTGACTCTTAGTTAGTTCCTTATCAGCAACTTTCATTTCTATCTCTAATGTGTATAGGCTACTATCCCCCTTTAGAGTAATGAGTTTGTTGTTATTTTTAAACTTTAATATGTCTCTGCCAATGAATGTGTGTCCAGCTCAATAAGTATAATCAAGCCATACTCGATATCATCTCGACCCCTTTCAACTTGTAACATAAGAAATCATTGGTCATGTCGATACCTTGTAATAAGTACTAAATTGCTTTACATAGTCCTTGCTCTTTATCAATTTGTCTATTACCCAAAGTAACCTCAAAACGCACTAACTTATTGTAGGGGAGATGAAACATAAGAAGTTATGAGAAGCTTCACTATCTATTAGGATAATTATCTCCTTCTCTTGCAAAGTGCCTTTCAACATAATTGATTTGGTATCAGTCCACCCTAACACAGAGTTGAGGAGACGTGTGCAGATAAAAGTTTTACTTCTGGTACCTCTTCACTTGCTTCAATTTCTTGAATCTCAGATAGCTCTAGCTCATACAGTTTTTGCTCATCTTCATCTACAACCATAATTTGCAATGTTTTCTTGCAATGATGCCTTGCCCAAATTTGTCATTACAATGGTAACATAATCCTTTTTTTTATTATTTTGGAACTCCTCTACAGTGAGCAATAATATTTTCCTAGTGGTATCTAAACTCCCTTTGCTTATGGATATAGAAATCTCCCCTTCCTATTGAGACCTCCTTGGTGTAGAATTTGTGATTGAATTCTTCCCACTTGTTGATGAACAAGCCTGTTTATACGTCAGCCGATATTGAATATTTTTTCATGTTATCCTATGATGAAAATGTGGTGGTTTCTCCTCTGTTAGGTATTGCTCATGGTAGGTTTCATACACTAGTTGCATTATCTTTTCAATTTTCAAAGCTACATCCATTATATCTCACAGATCATTAAAATTTTCTTGGGATAATTCAGCCTTGATCCCCTTCTTTAACCCTTTGGCAAAGGTTTTCATCATGATTTTCTCAAAAATTGGGGGTAAATATACTAATAGCCTCTTAAATTCATCTTTGTACTCCTTGACAAATCCCTTCTACTTAATATCTAGACACTATTCCATTATATCTTCATCTAAGAGATCACTAAATTGGCGCCCAATTTGAATCTTGAAATTACTCTAATCTTCTAGAATATATCGATTTGTGGTCCATACGAACCACTGAAGGGCTAGACCTTCTAAATTTGCCATGATAACCTCAATCCAATCTTCATCAGAAATATAATGTACCTTGAAGTACATTTCAATGCCTCTAATCCATCCTTCAACATCTTCACCATGAAACACAAGTGCCTCCATTTTGTTTTTAGATGCTTAAACTTATTTGCCTTTTTTAGAAACTCTAGAACAATCCTCATTGTTGTGGATCCATACTTTCTATTTTAACTTCACTAAGATAACTGTCTTTGTATCTTTTTTTTTGAGGCTTTCTCCCTATCCAACTTATAAAATCTAGCCATCATCAGTTGAAGCATGTTGTTCGTGCCTAATTTATGTTCATCTTGAGATCAACACATATCTTCTCTAAGAGATTTAGTGACCTTTTTGTTCTACTTCATATTTAATAAGTCTTCATTATCATGAGTTAATAATTTAGTCATATGATAGTTTTAGTCTTAACCCATAATAAAAAGACTTATATTTGTGCTAAATTGTGGAAAAGGGTTTCTAATTGGTTAATATGAATTTTTAATTAATTACATGATATTATACAAATTTATGTAGTTTTATAGTTTCATTTTTTTAGATAAATGAAAAAAGAGAAAAATAAAAAGTAAGAAAAATCTGCCAACCTACACTAAGCCCGTAAGCAAGTGAGAGGCTCAATGAGGTAAAGCTATAGGGCAGTTGAGGATCACGAGCTCAAGGCTCCAGTGGCTAAGTCTGGACTATGAGCTCGAAACTCAAGTAGCTGACATGTGCGTCACTCCCCTTTCACGTCATCGGTGGCCATCCGAGCGTGGGGCAAAGAGTGGTCGTACACACACAAGTGAGAGGTACCTATTGATTGAAGAGGAGGCACCATCTTTTATTCACCTCAAAAGCAAACATAAAACCAATGTGGGATGGCTGCTCACGACTTTTCCCCATAAGATTATAATACCCAAAATACCCTTTCATTACCATAAAGAAATTATCCTTGTGACATCACATTATAAGGGCATTATCACAAACAACTGGCAAGGAAATCATGATTTTTGGCGTG
Organism: Spirodela polyrhiza; assembly: GCA_024713555.1. NCBI lineage: Eukaryota > Viridiplantae > Streptophyta > Magnoliopsida > Alismatales > Araceae > Spirodela > Spirodela polyrhiza. The sequence goes on along the minus strand of CM046544.1, from coordinate 2,973,365 downwards.
CAATTAAGCTACTAGAATCATCAAAATTATAATAAAAACTTAGTTAACATGATTTGTGGAGCGTCGTTGTCGAGATTAGTGAATGATTCTAGACAAAACATCACAAACTCAATGAGAAACTCATCTCTAATTAATCGATGAACAAGTCATCACCGAGAACAAGACAATTTGTTAGGAGATGAGTCGCTATCTCTTGAGAGCATACTAGATGTGATAAAAGGCCTCTTTTTGCTACGTTGACTTGAGGACGAAGCCCTTGAGAAGTGCCCCACCTTTATCTAGCTTATCTTCATTGAGTGACAATCACTAGAGGGGCGCTAGTCACTATTTTTCTGCTCCCCTAGGTGATAGCCACCGAATACGATTCAATGACGCATTCCACTGATTTCTAGACTTAGCAAGAAGATTTAGAGATTGCCCACTTCGTCTTTGTCCAAGGAAAACCTTTGAGGCCATGGACATTGCACAAATTCCCTCCCAAACACATAAAATTCTGGCAATTGCTATCGCGAAGTTGAAACTCTATTTTTTCTTACTTTAAACTATATTTTTACTTAAATTAGTGACATTTGGCACGATTTCACGTCTCAATATACTTCGTCATTGAGTTACAATTCTTCAAGCTTTTACAAAACTTAATTTGATTCATGAATTTGACAATAAATACTTACGTAAGAATCGTAGGTCAGAACTCTATTTTTACTTGATTCATGTTCATCAGGTGCTGACATCACCCTAACATCATTGCCTTATTTCCTTTTGTGTGAATTCTTAAATATATTATATTTATTATTTAGTTCAAAAATTATAAAAAAATCATATTCTTTTAAGAAAATTTTGAAATATTACTTAATATTATATTACATCCCTATGATCGATCTAAAAATTTCTCACTATTTTTGAATTTTTTATCAATTTATAATTGATTTATGTATTTTGATATACATTTGAAATTCTAAAAATTAGTATTTTCTAATGTTATAAATTATAAATTTGTAAAATTTATTATACAATGATTAAGTCATGTCAATATCTTCAAGTAATAGTTTAGTCACCTTCTTAGTTTGTTGCAATTATTTTCTAAATTCTACCATCTCTACCTCACGCGCCTCTAACCTAGCTTCAAGATCTTTGACCATCATAGTTGCCAAGATTGCACTCTTGTACTAATGATACGTTCCAATGTAGGAATGTAGTGGTAAGAGATTGATAAGTCTTCATTATCATGAGTTAATAATTTAGTAAGATGATATTTGTAGTCTTAACTCATGATAAATAGACTTATTTTTATGTTAAATCATGAAAAGTGATTTCTAGTTGATTAATATAAATTTTTGCTTAATTATATGATTTTATAATTTTATTTTGTTGAGAGAAATGAAAAAAAAAATATTTAAGGAAAAGCAAAAAAAAATCCATCAGCCAATTGGGCCTATTAGCAAGTCAAAGGCCCAGTTGGGCGAAGCCACTAAGCAGCTAAGGACCGCGAGCTCAAGGCTTGAGTGGCTAAGGACCAGACTACGAACTCGAGGCTCAAGCTGCTGGCGAAGCGGACCGTGAGCTAGGTGCTCAAGCGGCTGACGTGGTGCGTCACTCCTCTTCCACGTCACCGGTGGCCAGCCGAGCATGGGGTAAGGAGTGTTCATACACATGCGGGTGATTTGTACCTATTGATGTCTAAAGAAGCGCCTGTAATATATGCGTGTGAAACTCACCTAGAAAATTGGTGGGACTAAACCCCACGCCTTATATTTTCCTACATATTTTATAAATGATAAAAATCCCCCTCAATGATTGATATAAAATAATCCTTATGACATCATACATTGAGGGCATTTTAGTACTTATCTCATCTCTCCCTTTTTCTCTCTCTCGCAGGCGAACAACTGGCAAAGAAATCGCAATTTCTAGAAAGCGATTAAGCTACAAAAATCATCAAAAATTCAGCAAAAACTTAGTCAACGCGATTCGCACAGCATCGTGGCCAAAATTGGTGTAGGATTCTGGACAAAACATCACAGACTCAATGAAGAAATCATTTCTGCTTGATCGACAAACAAGTTGTCACTGAGAAGAGGACGATCTGCCGGGAGACGAGTCGCCACCTCCTGAAAGTGTACCAGATGCGATAAAGGGCCTCCTCTCACTGCGCTGACTTGAGGACGAAGCCTCTGAGATGCACCCCACGTCCATCCAGCACACCTCCGTCGAGTGACAGTCGCTAGAGGGCCGCAAGTTGCCGTTTTTCCGTTTTGCCAAGTGACAGCTGCTAGAAATGATTTGGTGATCCATTCCACCGATTTTTAGGCTTCGAAAGAAGTTATAGAGATCACCCACATCGTCTATGTCTAAGGAGAGCCTTCGAGGCTGTGAACATTGCATGATTTCTTTTCTAAACACGCAGAATTCTAACAATTGCCGTCGTAAAGTTGGAACTCTATTTTTCCTATTTTGAACTTTATTTTCATTTAAATTAGTAATCTTTGACACGATTTCAACATCTAAAATATTTTGTACTTGAGTTACGATTCTTCAAGCTTTTATAGAACTAAATTTAATCTATTAATTTGATAGTAATCGCTTATGAAAGAATCATAGGTCAAAACTCTATTTTCGCCCAATTCCTGTTCTTCAGGTGCTGACATCACTTGACATCATTGCCTTATTTCCTTTTCACATTTATTAAATATATTATATTTATCATTCAGTTAAAAAAAATCATAAAAAATCATATTCCTTCAGGAAAATTCTAAAATATTACCTGATATTATAATACATCCCTATGATTGACCTGAAAATTTCTCACTATTTTTAGAATCTTTTATCAATTTATAATTGATTTATTCACTCTAATAAACATTTAAAATTCCAAGAATTTGTATTTTCTAGTTTTATAAAAATTTTAAATTTACGTGATTTATTATACAATGATTAATTCACATCAGAAATCATACTAGTTCTTGATATAACCTCTCTGATATGAACAATTTGGCAGCCCCCTCCTAGAAAACCTTAGCTAAATGCAGCCCTCTCCTCTAAGAAAATTGCTCCAAGAAGCCAATATCCGAAAAGTCCCCTTTCGTCCTTCATTTCCCTTATTTATATGGGCCTTCCCCTCTAATTATGGAAACCTGATCAAGAACCGGTTTCCTTATTTATAGGGGTCATCCCCCCTTTTATTTTGCCAAGTTAGCATGACCTAGCAGGCATGTGGGCCCCACTTATTGAGGGTTGCCCAGGTCAGCGTGACCTAGACTAATAGTTTGGTCCATGTTTTGGCCTTTAGGCCCTTCTTTAATCCCACTTCTCTTCCTCTTCTCATATACCTTTATTGGGACCATATCAAAACATTAGTTCGAAAGTTA